>JAQFJA010000026.1:22107335-22120570 GCA_029874485.1 Naso brachycentron | reverse complement strand
TAAATGTCAGGAAACCCTGTTAATGTCTGTGAACCAGTGGTGCTTAAGATATAAGGATCACTGCTGAGTCCAAATGCTGTTAATTTAAGCAGATAATTGTTTAACTCCTGGTTTTACTGTTCATGTTGCTAAACTCTGGCATGTTGACTGACGTTTTGACAAAAAGTCAAGTCACTGGTATTTACTGTACTTAACTATCAAAAGTACAATGATTATAAATGTAATTATGGTAAGCATTGAAAGTACATGTACATGTAAAAAGTGCACATAAAAAGCAGTTAAGCATGACTTTTAAAAATTGTTTATTCTTCATTTTTATAGCCTCTGGTCTACATTAAGGATAGAAAATCTAATATCATCTCATTTCATGTCATTAAAAAAAGCAAATAAAGTGCAAAAAAAGGATTTTCAGAAAACTTTCTAAACTTTTTAAACTCCTATGGGCCTGATTTGAACACAACAGGCAAAAGTTTAGCTCAAACTCGGTCTCCAACTGGGTGACTGCTGCTATGTCATTACAACAAAATGATTTAAAATCAAACATAAAACATGGCGACAGCATCTGAAGTAAAAACAAATGGATAACTTGTACCACAGCTGAAGAGCACCTGCTTGCACTTGCGCCTAATATGATTAACCAATGATCCAACTTCCTGCAGTCTTTGATTCAATATTGTTGGCTACTGAAACAAAACAAAAATACATTGGCTAGTACCAGATTTCTTAAGGTTTCATTTGGTAACAAGCAACTAAGATGCTTATGGGAAATGTAACGGAGTAGAAGTGTCTGTTTTCTTTAGAAAATGTAGTAAAGTAAAAGTGAAAGTCTATAGAAAGAGAAATAGTGAAATAAAAACAAACTACTTAAGTACAGTAAGAGTATTTTTACTTCGTTACTGTACAACACTGGTTATGCTGCTGAACATCTGTCTGATAAAGTGTGTGTTACCTGGCAGGATGACCCTGGAGTAAACCCTGGGCCTGTTATTCATGGCAGCACAGTAGATGGCAAAATATACTGTGCTTGCAACGAAAATGCCAGAGCACTGCGGGAAAACATAGTCGAGGTCTGTGAAGAAGTCCAAACAAGAAATTAAAGTTTTACATCATTTGTGTTCATCCCTGTAGGTGTGCAATGAAAAAGCTATAATGACGTTGCATTCTTTTAGTTGAAAGAGTTCAGTAAATAAAATGAATATAAAAGTTTAAATAGAAGAATCGAATCGAACAAATCCCAGAGCTTCCACACTGACAGTAACTTTGGAGTTTATCTGAGGTAACCGGATATTAAATGTGGTTCTCTGGAGGCTCCAGACTTATTTATGGACCAACAGTGTGGCACAGTCTTAATGTTTATTCCATTTTGTCTTCAAGTAAACAAACATGGTGGCCTAAAGGCCTAAAGAGAAGGTGCTCATTAAACAGTGAAATCTCACCGTAGACACTGGCTCCATGGAACATGCTGTCAAGACAAGACGAATGGCTCTTAATGTAGAGGACGGGAGCAAAGGAGGAGCCGTACAGCAGCCCTGACACAACAGCCAGCAGGCAGCCCCTGATGAAAGAGTCACGCTGAGAAACTGCACGATGGACGGATTTTAAACCTCTGCTGATACACGGTGGAATTTTTTACTTTATCATTGCACACAAGGCTGATGAAAACAGATTCTCCTGAATAAATGTACATGAAGCACTGAGGTGTACACCTGATTGTTAAAACATTTTTCATATATTTTTTTTTTTATAGGTCATTTAAAAGGGGATAATGGAGATTGTGCATTATTTACACTTCTGAAACTGTACTTGCTTGAAACTTGCAAGTTGATCAATAAGTTTGGGGCATTATTTTTTGCATTAATTCAGTGATTAATGTGAGTAGGCCTGTGGCTTTCAGAAGAAATTCAGAATTAACCATTGCAAATCAGTGCCAAAAAGTGCTGATTTTTCTCAGTGGGAGGTAAATTGCAAAACCATATATGTAAAGTATTTTTTACAGGTAATTTGTAGGGCAAGTTACAAATTCTATCACTATCTTTGCAGCATTATTTTATGCATTTATTTAACGATTGCATTATTTTGCCACTGCAGACTTTCTTACCCAGCTTGATCAAAAACACAAATCATGTTACATTCAAAACCAAGCTGGCGAACAGCTGGACCTAACCATACCCTGTGAGGAGTACATGGATGAAGCCCAAAAGCAAAAATGCACCAACTACCAGAAGCTGACGGAGCATTACATGAGGCAGAGCTGGGACACTCGCTGTGAGCCAATCTGGGTGGGATGTCAAGGCTTTGCAGGCCAATCACTCTGCAGAGACATGATCAAACTGGGGATAGTGGGGCTGGCTAAAAAGAAGGCCATTAAATCAATTAATGATGCTGCACAGAGCCGCTGGGTGGCTCTGGCTGCAGAGGGAGGGTCAACTGCTGCAGGGATGCAAGTCAGGGACTGATAACCTTCAAGGTGGGTCGCCTGGGTGAGGGTGTCTGATGTTTGAAAAGATCTGAAACACCTGTGGACCTCTGGACACATCACTGATGATGCGTCCCAGCGCATCCACAGGATATGTTCTGTAAGGCACCCAGTGAACGCTTAAAGATTTATTAAAAATGCTGAATTTGTCTTTGCTCTGTCCCTAGGGAACATTTCTGGTGATAATTCATTTAAAATCAATCATTCATGAACCCTCCCTTGTCAGTGTTTTTAGTGCTGTTAAGTGTAATTTCTCTGCAGACAGCTCAAGACTGCTAATGAGCTGAACTCACATGAACCGCCTGGTCTTTGGTCGGATGACATCTATCCAGAACTCTGAGGAAATCGGCCCGTAGCTGCCTGAGAATGTTCTCTGTGGAAAGAAACAGCATCCTAATATGAAGCTGTGCTGTTTTTTCAAAACAATCACATTAACAAGGCAAACAAAACAACACAATGTCATCACAACTCACACAGAGAAACCAAGCAGCAGGGATTGATCGCCTTTTGCTTCTCCTTGAGAGAATATTGGTAAATTTCAATTTGCTTTGAGTGTGATGCCAGAAGTGACTTCTGGGAAAAGTAAAACATCCAATTAATGCGCTCACCCTGTCGATTAGTAATGGAATCGATTCCAAGTTAGGATGCAGTTCCACGTCTGTTTTCACGAAGAAAAAGATCAGACCACTGGAACAAACATACATCACGTCTGTGACTTTCATCCAAGAATAAAGCTCAACATGAAAGCAGCTGCAGTATTAAACTTTTGAACTGAGACTTTTCCTCTAAATGTAAAGTTTACCTGAGCAGACACAAACCAGCACCACAGTAATTTAGTATCGGACTGGAAACGTCCTGTGCAGTGATCCCAAACCAGCCAAACCTGTTTAAAAAAAGGACAGTTTTTCAGAATATATTGCTAAATTAAATACGCTTATGACTCGGTTGATATTTCTTTTGCAAGACCCAAAAACTGCATCAACTTGCTTACATTTAAAGTTCCATTTACTTCATTATTGAAACTCACTAGAAAAAAAGGAAGTGCCTACTCTGGGTGAAGAACATAAATGAATCTGACTCACCTTGAACTCGCCCAGCCCATCAACAAACTGGAGGATCCCCAAAGTAAACTCCCAAGACCGAGACCAATTGCTTTTACAGTTGTAACAGTTGCTATATTGCCTGTAGACGACATGAGAAAAACAGCAACATGCATGTGTGAAGCTGCTGACAGAATGTAACGTTACTCTTTCCAGCGACTGTCAGAAGTGATACAAGAATCAAGATTTTGCAGATTCCAACCTGAGTTGAAGTTTAAACTGAGTTTTAATTTTTTTTAATATATATTTTTCTCTTTCCAACTTAAAATGGAGACATCTATCGGCACCAGGGTTGGGAAGGTTACTTTGGAAATGTAATAGGTAACAGATTACTAGTTACCCTGTTTAAAACGTAATAAGTGATGTAACTCTTTCAATTACATTATCAAAGTAATGTAACTTATTACATTCGATTATTTTTTGATAACTTTTCTAAAAAAATGTTTTCAACTGTTAATTTTTTAATGTTTAAACCAGGCAGCGTTAACAGCAGACGTGGGGCGCTGGAAGTTCAAACAAGAGAACCAATCAAAAGCATCAGAATAGCATCAAACAGTCTAGACTACTTAACAGCCTTGACTGGATTTGGCAAAAACAACAAGATGAATATTATTCAACATATAACCTAAGACTTAGATACTCAGATAATCACTGTAATCACGGACATTTTCAAAAGTAAGTGTAATTTAATTACACAATTTTTCTCAGTAACTGAAAATTACATAATTTCTTTACATGTAACCAGTTACTCCCCCACACTGATTGGCACACACCTCTAATTCATTCTGACACAGAGTTTAATAATTTTCAGCCAAAGTTGTGCACTGTAAACTGAGCTAAGATACACTTTGTAGTTTAAAATTGGTACACAGTCAGTGTTCTTAAAATTGGCCTCATAACTTACAGGAACATTTTAAATAAATTGCAACTACTGGATGCTTTTCGGTCATCTGCTGCAACGTCTGGCTGGGCGCTTGAATGAGACCAAAGTGCACTTACTCTCACGAAAAACGTGAAAACTTTTGAGTTCGACAGGTTGCTTTAATACCTGTGGCCCAGATGACACCTCCAAGCATCGCAAAAGGGTAGAATTTAGGCGACTGAAGCATCAAGTCTCCAATCATAGAAACAACCCATATGGCTGCACAGGTGACCCACTGAAAAAACATACCTGTGAACACAACACAGGAATATGTTCATTCACGTAAACACAGCTTACAAATTTTCATGGAAAAGTCTTAAACTAAATTTAAGAAGTTATATTTTTGTTTTAAATAAGTGTTGCATGCTCACCGTCTCCTGTCTCTATTCTTTTCACAGGTACAAAGTTGCTTCCATACAACAACACTGCGACCACATTTGCAGCGATTCCATAAGCGAAATGCGTCATATTGGTTGAGATGAAAGTGAAGTTAAATATTTCCAGTTTTCCTGTTGCTGCATTTTCGCCAAATTTGGAACCTGGGAGAATTTTAAAAGTAAACAAACATCTGAGATGTTTAATTTTTGGCAACACACCAGCCTCAGGCTTCCTCACACTCATTGGCATAGACCTAATATATTCCCCCACCTTGTTCAGCAGCACGTTCACCGCTATGACAGCTCACCAGCAGTAATGTGGTAAAAAATAAAAGCAGAGGCACGTATTTTGCTTCAAGCATGTTAAAACTAACTCTGGGTTTTCTGTAATTAAGTCGGTCCACAGTGTTAAAAGGCGGCGTGCGCGCAGTGAGGGAGGCCTGACGCGCAGCCAGGTGCTGCCAATTATCTAATCATTCAATTCTGACGCATGAAGGCTGCGGTGGGGACGTGACTTGTCTAAAAGAATATGTAAGTTTATGAGCAGGTTTAATCGAACTACAGGTTATCATTTAATCTCACATTTTTCACTGAATATTTGCCAGTATGTGCAAAATTGCTGCAAAATTTATACAAGCAATAAACTGCTGCGCACTAAAGTGAATAAACCAGCTTTCATGTTAGTCATCCGTCCGCACGCTGAAGAGGGACAGCACTTATCTGCTCATCAGTTCAGACCACAACACAATAGTTCTATATTTAAACTTGTGTGTATTCAGATCAGGAAATCCTGCATGAGCGTGTTTTTCCCCACCACGGGAGAGGATTTGTTTCCTGCTATTAAAAGTTTCCCCTCTCTGCCCTGGCTGCATATTTCCCCCCTTTCCTTTCCATTTCAGTTCCAATCTCTGCCTCTCAGTCAGAAAAGAGTGAAAAACGTGGACCAGCAGATGGCGCCTAAAAAGCGTGGATGTGTGGATCAAATATTCTTAGTGCTTCAATTTGATGTGTCTTCCTCACCTTGACCTTTGACCTCTGTATTGTAATTGAATCAGTTATCTGTAGTCCATTAAGTCCTTATAGAGATGAAAGTGTTTCAAATAATTCTTCTGACGTTTTTGCCTGAGCTTATTTGATATTATTCTTATTAATAGTGTCTTATATCGACAATTTGCGTGAAAAGCTTGTCAAAATATAATGGGAACAAGTTATATAGGCCTAGGCTGCTACATCTTTGTAGCTTGAGTACATTTTATATAGTTAATGAAAGGAAATCTTACACTTTGACCCCATGTGTTCAGCAAATCTCACCAAAATATGCAAAAAAAAGTGGCTTGCTGTAGTAATTATGTATTTCGTGTCAGAAGCTAAATCAAAAAGAAGAAACGGAGAACACACACACACACACACGCACACACACACACACACACTCACACACAGAAAGATCAAGTTGCCTCATGTTAAATTGGAGGGTGGTTTCCCGGCGCGTCCACGCGCAGTTGTCTCCGTAGGCAAATCCTTCTTCCAAATGAGTTTCGGAAGTTGAGCTCTCCTCCCGGCTCGCGTTGGCGCAAAAAGAAACCCAACCATGATAATTCCATGAGCTCTAATGGGGAAGTCTCGCTCACACTGGCTGTGCTTCCCTCTTCTTAAACTGAACATCTGCTTTCGGAGGTGTCCTCTCTCTAAAAGGAGTTTGATAATCGCGAGCGTTTGTGCCATCTATTTGTTTTTCGTGGTTTCACAAGTTGGATACTCGCAGCAGCACCGGGACAGGAGGACAGATAAAGACAAATACCGACACACCCGTGGATTGTATAATTTGGATATTGGTGATGCGCTGCATGTGGATTCGCAGACCGGTGCGAGCTTCGTTGTCCCGACACGGTCCAACGTGGTGTACATAACACTCCGGTCTAAGCGCCTGAAACCGGCAAATATTCGGGGTACAGTCAAGCCAAAACTGAGGAGAAAAGTGAGGAGGACTAAGTCGGCGAGTTCAGCTTTTACGCAGAACAAACTTGGCACTTTGGAGAAAGATGCGAGTCAAATTAAGCGCAACTTTGCACGCAAGACTTCCAAAGGAGAGACCAGGGAGGTTGATTATAAATCTCTGGATATAATTCATGACTCTCACAAAGATGCACAAACAGATTCTCACATTAGTTCTATCAGAATTTACAGCCAGAGGGCACCGCCATGGTTTAGCCCACAGGACGTGAAAGCCATGCGCTTTCTCGCGGATGCCAAAGTTTTGCGCATCAAAGAAGTTTCTCATGGAGACTCTCCGTCACTTTTGATATTTGAAGGCGAGACAAGCGGTTCAGTGACCAACCAAAAACACACCAGAGTGAGCAATGTATGCGGAGGCCAGTGCGGAGTCATCAACAGCCCCATGGACACCACGGAGGTCTTCGCTTTCCATCTGGACAGAGTGCTGGGGCTCAACAGGACGTTACCCGCTGTAAGCAGAAAGTTCAGCTTTTTACACGGTATGTCACAGAGCAGGACGAAGTTTCGTGTTTAAGCTGGTTAAAAGCTCAGTACAGCTTTTAAAATCAAGTTTATTCAAAATTTCACTCATCAGAATGATTATTAGTGAGAATAAAGACATGAGAGAGGAAGGAGGATGAGTGGTTATCCCTCCTCTGTGCTCAGAACCCAAATTACATCATCATCATCATCACATCCACTGTAATTAGGTCTACATAGACTAAAATCATGAATACCGAGGCATCTTCGGAGCTTTATGACAGATTTAGTTGGTTTTGAAGTTAAAACCATCACATTTTATATACGCAGTACAATAAATAACTAATAAAATATTATCCGTCACCCTCTAAGAGTTAAAATATGTTAAATCAGTTGCTCTAAGTTGTGCTCTGCTAGTTGGACAGACGTGCAGGTATTTTTCAGTGTGTGGCTCAAAAGCAAGTCTGTTGTATCTTCAGGACTCTGGACTGTTGGTCAAGGCCGTGAGTCAGGTCTGGTTTCCAGAAAAGCATCCTGAGACCAGAGCCAGCCCAGACTGTTAGAGACCTAGGCGATTAACAATTTCACATATGAGACATGGTCAAAAGAGGCATGAGACTGAGAAAATTAATTAAACCTGACCAGTTCAGTGTCAAGAGGGACCCTCCCACCTTTACATTTCAAAATGACAGTAGCCAGATAAGAGTGCAAAAGCTGTGCTGCGTCACAATGACCTGAAAAGTGTAATAACATGCACCATGATTCACAGGGAACTCATTTTAAGACATGAAAGGCATTAATTTAAACTCTGCAATGATCTCATCCAAGGGGTGTAGCTAGCAATTAAGGGGCAAATACACAATGAGGTCAAGGAGAGTTACCTTCCACTTTCCCCACATCGCATTTATCCCAGCTGCTTGTGTGATTAACATCTGTAAAGGATAAAAAATACTTCTTGTTTCTTTTTCTTTGTGCTGAGAGTCTGATCTATTTTTGAAGCTTTTCATCACTTAACAGGTCACTTGTTGCAGGTCCTGAACCTTTCCTCTCCTGTCTTGATCTGCTCTTTTGTCCACAGCAGATTGGATATAACTATAAATGCACATAAGAGTTTCACTGATGACTTCATGCATTGCTCAGTAGGCTTTTCCTGGGTAAAAATAGGTGAAAAAACCTCACAGAGACTCAACAGTTGGTGAAACCTGACCATATAATCCCTTTATCCTCCCTCTTTAGATGGGCAACCCTGTCCAGTGGTGTCATGGGATGCTTCTCTCTACCCAGAAGGCCTTGCTGCAGGCTGGTCCGCTGTGAGGCTGACATGGGGGGAGTACCAGAGCTCCCTGAAGCAGAGGTGTTGGCATAAAAACAGCAGCCCGAAGCCGGACTCCAGCTGCTCCACAATTCATCACTATGAGTGGAGTAAACTCGCTCTGTTTGACTTCTTGCTACAGGTATTAAAACAGTTTGAGGAATGAAAACTTACTGTGGTTGCAACATAGTTGATAAATTCCACATTTTTTTGAATGTGAAGGCCATGTGTTGAACGTTCCAATGCTCTGGTTTGCTTTTGTGCAGTACAGACAGCTTCTCCTGACTTTATTTCATTTCAAAATGTTTTTTTTTAGACTTTTGCAAACATTGTTTTTTGTTTGATAGCAGAGAGAAGTTCCAACAGCTGTCATTGCACAAAAATACTAAAAAATGCTAAATATCTTCAGAGGTTTTGGCCTTTGGCTGAATAAGACATCTGATTTCCTGTGTGGGAAACTTAGATCAGATCAGATCAGATCAGATTTTTGGCATTGGGAACATGCCTCCTGAGAATTTAACTCATCCCTCTCTCATGAAGAAACAAACACTGATTGTGCAGTGCAAAGTCCACAGGACACATAAACAAAAATGTCAAAATGAACTTTTAAAAATAAGCCAGAATAATAGCCAGAATAATCATATTTCTTATATTTGGACTAGATTTAGCAGCACTAAATTATTGCCACACCTAATGTCAATAATCTGCACTGTCACACTTCTCTAGTAATATGCTGTGACTCTATGAATCATGTTTATGGTTTGCAGATCGTGAGACAGCAACTGGGTGTTAGGCAATAGACAGTGAAATTTGAGCACAATGATAAAAAGAACTGCCACTTGCCTAGAACTTGCCAAATGTGACTCAGTTCCCTACCTTCCTACCAAAGAGCTGTTCAAAAGAATCAGATTGTTCACAAATATAACATCAGTATTGGACATTGTCCCAAAAAACTCTGATTGCTTTGAAATGAGTGATAAAATCTCTTACATATCTGTCTGGGAAAGATCTTAGAGATTACACGAGATGGTTCCCCTGTTCTTTCAAGTGTCCCATAAATGAGGAAAAATATCCATTTTAATATAGCATGTTATTTTACAGGTGTTCTGAATTCCAGTCACTTTTTAAAGGTTCTTAATTTATGAGATGACCACTAACAACCTTACTTAGTTTCTAGACTTACTTTCACATTAAAATGTCCAGAAAACAACTGTTTTTTTGCTAAATATGCTTTTGAGTCATGTACCTTATCCCAAATGTTTCCAACAGTGTTCAGAAAAAAGAAATCTGTATTTTTTTTTGCAATCTTGCTGGACTGACTGACTGGTATCCTGGAGATATAAGAGCTCATCACACAGTCGCCAGGTTTCTGACAAAGGTGCCCGTTATTGGCAACAAATCCTGACTTTAAAAAGTCCCATCTAAAACCTCTGAGTGACATCTCAGATACTACATCACTGGTTTTATTTAGTCTTTACTGGCATCATCTACATTTTTGCCAGTAAAATGGTTTAGCATATGGAGAGTGAGCGATACTTTGAGGTTTTATTTGGGATTATGGCCGTGCTTGTACAAGAAGAACTGATTATGTGAGAGGAAATTCAGGCATGATAAGCCTGGAAAGTCCACTGTGCAGTCATATCACTCAGCGGTGTAGTAATGTCGATATCTAATCAAATGAACAAGCAGCACTCGTGCCAAAGAGGCACTTCAAACCCCAGCCCGTTTTCTCTGCCAAAACATTTAAATTATTTTATCTTGTAATAATATTATTATGTAGTGTTTGAGATCATTTCAAAGCCAGCCAGTGGATATTGCAAAATAAGCTTGTTCAGAGCAAGAAAAACTCCCATGCTTGCCAGTTTCATAAAACAGATTAAGACCTCGTAACTGTGGTTTATTCTCAATATGTGAACTACAAGCTCTCTGTGTTTTCAGATTCACAACCGCCTGGATCAGAACTGCTGTGGATTCAGGCCCAGGCAGGAGGACGCGTGCGTGGAGCTCGGCCTCCACGCCAAATGTAGGGAACAGGACCGCATACCACTGACAAACATCGTCCACAGGGGTCATGACCCCAGACACCTGGTCTTCACCAACAACAAGGGCTTCTTCGACCGCAATGAGGACAATCTGGACTTCAGACTGCTGGAAGGAATCAAAGAGTAAGTTTAGATTGTAACCCTGAAGATATGAAAAAACCCCCAAAACATCTGATGTGTGATAAATACTGATGATTTCAGTGTTTTGTTTTGTTTTTCTAAATTGTTCTGTTAAGTAGATATGAACCTTGTTCATGACATTTTGTACAGGCAGATTTGATGCATTTGGTGCAAAGTAGAGCCCAACTGATAAGGGCTCCTGAGGGCTGATGCTGATATTAGAGAGCAAGAAAATTCCAACATCCAGTACATCAGCTGATATACAATCTGGTTATCAAATTCTTGTAACAAAGACCTGTTCATGTGATGGAGGCAGGATATATTACTTCGTTTCCACATACAAATGTGACTGGTGTCCATAGATCTGTAAATATACGCATAATGCCCCTAGTGTCCAAAGCAAGGAAATACATTTTTTAATGGAAGGATAGAAACTGCCTGTTTAGCCTCTATTTAATATCAAACTCATAAAGTTGACTGTGTTTAACATCAAACTGATACATTTATTTCACATCAAACTGATAAAAATGATCTGAATGTATTTAATGTAAGACCGTGTTGTAGCCAAATAACATTAGTCAGATTGACAAGGTGTTAAAATCATACAAACTCTTTATAATTATACAAATTCACTTGTCAATCTGCATAAGTGACTGAATTAAAGGAAATAGCATGTTAAGCTAGTTAGCAGCCTGTTATCTAAAGTGGGCTCACTGACAAACACATATACATACGCATACATGAGTGGAAATGTGGCATAAATCCAAACTTCAGCACACTGAACAGTAAAGTAATCACCCCCTGCTGGACAAGCTTTGCAGTTACACCAGTTTAAATCACTTGTCAAGCATTTTTTCCAGCCTTAAAACACAGTTTCAATATCTGTGCATATTGGAGAATTTATATGTCCAATAACACTGGAAAACCAATGTATTGATCATGCCGAAGTGGATATGACCAAAACAGGGAACTTATGTCAGCATCTTATCATTTCCAAAAATGCTTGTGTAGGTCAAAACAAAGTTTACGAGGGAATAGATCGCATTTTATCAGGGTTATTGGTGGACAATCTTTTTTTTTAATGTCAGTAGCTGTTTTCAATAAGTGAAAAAAAATTTCAGCTTGCTAAGTGATTTGAATTTTTGAAAGGAGTGTGTTGAGTCTGCTAGAAATTCTGAATTTTAAGTGTGTGATCTGCAAATGTTAAGTATAAAACAATTTTCACAAACAATATCTTGTAATTTCTAAACCTTCAAATCCTGTTTAGATCTTTTCCAACTGTGAATAAAATAAATGAATGAAAGGATGAAAAACCTGCATAGTTGTAGCAAATATTTAGATGTGTTTAAACAAAGTCAGTGTGTGTGTTGGATATGAAACTGTGGGGGTTGATGGTAATGTGTTCCTTCTGTTTATCCTCCCACTGATCTTTGTGGATATGTAATTTCTAAAGCACACTGCAGAGACTTTGCTTTCATATTACTGTAATCTTTATATTGAACCTTTTATTTAATCTCTTGATCAGTAAAGTCATATAACTGAGAGGAGACAACAGACACTGTTGTTCGGCAAGAACGCTCATGTCTGAACCACACGCATGGGTTCTTGTGATCCTCAGCCAAAATAAAGCTTCTGCTCTGGCATTCAGTTCTAATATAAAGGCAACATAAGTCTACATGTAGCAGTTATTAGATTACCTAAAGTCATGAGACCAAAAGACTTCATTTATAACTGACATTGTTTGATTTTGTGTTGAATTCTCTGTAGATCTGAGAAGGTTCTTCAACTTTAATTAGAGATGGACAAAATTATGTTTGCAGTTTGAGTGACGCCGGAGCCGATGGTTGTATGACACATTTCGGGGGAAAATCACCAAACTTTTGAGGGTTATTCAGTCACCATTGAACATGAAGTTGTGACTCTTTCCACTCATTTAGATAGAGGCCTGGTCTTGTTAGCCTGGAAAAAACTGCCTAGAGGCGATACAAAAATGGCTTCTGAGTGGCAGGACTTGCTTTGAAGGACTCAGACTGGAATTTGCTGTTTGTGTATGATAACAGCAGTGTTTGCCCAGTCAGAACCAATCTAATCATTTTTGCTTCCAGCAGCCAAGAGCAGCTCTGCCCCTGAGACATTCACCTGAAACTTAACTCAACTTGATTTTACTTGTTCCTCTCTTCCTGTCTTTCCAGACTTCCAGAGCAGGCAGTGTCAGTTCTGAGGAGTCGGAGGCTGAGGGAGAAGCTGCTCCAGTCTCTGTTCCTCGACCAGACGTACTGGGAGAGCCAGGGTGGTCGGCAGGGCATCGACAAGCTGATTGATGTGATTGAGAAGCGAGCGAACGTCCTCCTCACCTACATTAACGCTCATGGGATCAAAGTCATAACTATGAATGTGTGATGAGAGTGACTTCA
>JAQFJA010000026.1:22054043-22064558 GCA_029874485.1 Naso brachycentron | reverse complement strand
ATATTCCACTGTGCCACTGGGATCATCTTAATATGTTATCTTATTATTGCAATGTGCATACAGGAGCTTACACTGCACTAGGAGGCTACCGCACACACAGTGATACTAATTGTAAGAGATACCCACAGATTGTATTATTCTGTTACATGTAAACATAAAACTTTCAATTACCTAAAACTGCCCCTTGCAGAATGCACTCACCACTCTCTAATAACGTAAATCTTCCTCTTGCAGCCTCTCTGTGACAGAAGTCAAGAGGCTTTCCTTAGAGAGTTCATGAACAGACATATCGAGGACGACTTGGTCGTTGCCCCTCAGGAATAACGTGTCACATGATGCACTTGGAGTGCAATTATTTGAAATGAGCCTGCAGAGAGACTCTACTTCTTGCTGACATTGATGTCATACTTAGAGCAATGACACACATTGGTATTAAAAAATAGTCTCCCTTCTCCTACTGATGTTGTTATGGTTGTTCATGTAGTTTTGTGGTGTTCAGTGTAGTCTTAAAAGAAACTATTGACTTTTGACTATTTTGTGCTGTTTTTGGCTCAACATTGTGAAATCCATATGTGACAGTTTTCCTTGCTGATAAAAGCTAGTTTCAGCACTATGCATTCACCTGTGAAGAGATGAGATCTGAGATGAGAACCCACCCTCCCTAAAAGTGGCAGTGAATTAGCAGCTTCAGTGCACAACGACCCACAAAGTTGCTTTTTACTGCAGGAAAGCTTAAAGGTTAAGACTAAAGGAGGTGAAGATAAATGTGTGTAAATGTGTTTCTTGTAAGTAAGCCTTCGGAGGCCATGACAGTCCATAGACCAGGAACCTGTCGCCTGTTTGATGTACAAGTGTGCCCCCTGGACATGATGCTAGTATGTCGCAGGGACTTACCCCCAGTCAAGCCCCTGATGCTGGGTGCCAAGCAGGGAGGCACTGGGTACCATTTTTACAGTCTTTGGTGTAACAACCTGCCAGTCTTAGGGTGCACACCCCAACCACATGGCCACTGAGCTTTTCTTTTAGCACAGTTTTATTTTGCGTAGTTTATACACACTAACAGAATAAATTTAGCATCATGTTTTAGACTGTTCAGTCCCATTCAGACTGAACAAAATGCTGTGAAAGACTAACGAGACACAGACAGGCTCCTGTGATCTAAAGAAAGAGATGAAAAGGGTTATCTGGAAATAATTTTCCTTTTTTCTTTCTTTTTCTTTCTTTCTTTCTTTCTTTCTGTTTTTTAACTTCTCAAGTCTAAGGTGTCTTTCATTCCCAAAGCCAGTAACCAGGTACAGGTTTCATGAGAAATGTTTGTAAGTAGTTCATTAGTCAAAGTGTAAAAATTGAGGTAAGGAAAAAAAAAAGCATTATATTTAATTTATTTTTAAGTGTTGTACACCTTGATATCTGTGTGTTTGTAAGGAGCCAGGCGGGTGACCCGGATGTGTTCATTTAAAAAAAAAAAAAAACACGTTTCCTATTTCGTGCACATGTTTTATTATTCGCACATGTGTTTTAATACAACAGGCATGCAAAATCTGAATAAAACGGGCATGCATTTTATAAATCACATGTTTCATTTGTAAAACATGCATGCGAGTTATAAAATGTGCACTTGAAAAAGAAAATGCACATGCGTTAAAAAAAAAAAAAATCATGTCACCTTCCGGGCTCCATCTATGTGCATGTAATTATTTATTTATTTATTTATTTATTTGTACAGGGATAAGAATATTTACATAAAATCACATTGCACGGACAGTTTGAGGATAAGTTCTTGCAGGGTGAACCATTAAATATTACTTCTAAAAATATTACTTCTAAAACTTGTTTGTGTGTGGGTTGAGCAAAGAAGTAGCTAGTTATGGTTACAGTTGGAAAAACTCTCCTTTAGGTTTCCCCTGTGTTTACATTAATTTATATAATAAACCATCAAATTTAACAATAACGCCTTTGAGTTAGAAAAAAGCTTACAACTTGGTCCATTATATTCTATCCTCACAGCACCTCTCACACAATGTGTGACCTACAAAATGATCCAAGTAACTGTAACTAAGTGAACAGGATTTCCATCTCCAGCAGCCTCGGGGTTGTATAGGCAGAATGCTCGCAGACCATCCCACTTCAATGAAACCGTAGTGTGCTTTTATCTTTGCTATGATCTGAATGTGCACTGCAAGCTTTCCATTGAGTTCTGGGATATGTTGTTTCTGGAAAGTTTATTTACATCCATGCAGTAATTCCTCTAAGAGCAGCTGCTGAAAAAAAATGTTCAGCCGACACTCTCATCCACACTCATACACACAAAAAGCTTTTCTTGTTTTTCCGACATTACAAACAATCAGACAATGAAAAGGTAAGACCAGGGCTTTTTACATGATATGTGAGCCATGGAACTTCATAATGGAGGTTTGATGGAGACCCAAGGTTAGAACAAATAAATAAAAGGCAGGGAGAAAAGATCGAAAAGTGTTTGTTTTTCATCATGCAAGACAAGACTGTGTTCATTAATGGATGATTTTTATTTTATTGTAGAGTTTGTATTTGAGTGGTTATTCTTTGATTTGTGTGTTGCAAGTGTTGGGGAAGAGGAGTTGTTGATTGAAATCCTTTTAGATGTGTTCTATTTCACTGATCCTAAGTGAAGAGGAGGAAGTATCGAATATCTTGTCATATAAGAAAAGAGAACAATCAATGCTTTGAGCTTAAAGTTCCTGTATTGTTTACTGCTGCAGCCACCCCATTTTGTCTTTCTTTTAAAACTGTTTATTGTTAACTATCAGAAGATGAGCACAGGCAACAGGACAGATGAACTGAAAACTGCACTTAAATACAAACTAAACTGATGAGGCAATGAGACACAGGAGGAAAAACTCAGGTGAGAGAAATGAGATGATAATATAAGAAAGAAGCTGCTTGGCTGGAACACTATACTGGCAACAGAGCGGGGCTAACGAGGCTGATGCAGGGCAGATGTGGAAGGAAGCTGTTCAAGGAAAAACAGGCTGGAGAGGAACTCAGTTGGAAAATATAAAACAGACAACTAAAACAGAAAACAATAAAAAAAGAATGATAGTTTCCTGACACTGATGATATACCTTTATCCTTGTTTTTATTGTATTATTGTATTATTTTATTTTGTATTTATTTATTTGTGCTGATTCAGATTGTTTGAATGCACAAATGTTTTCCGCTCTTAATGCTCTCTTGCACAAACTCTTGGCTCAGATTGCTTGATTTGCTTATCTGCACTTGCATATTGGCCAATCGTATATGACGATATTCCTCTGAATTATTGTGTAAATGTGTGTCTTGTCTGTTGTTGATCTATGTTTTTATCTTTTGTTCTCTTGCTGTTTTGTGTGGAAGCCCTTGCTGCAAATCAATTTCCCTGACAAGGACAATAAAGATACCTTGAAAGTTGATTCTTGTAAAAATGCTGATGAATGAATTTTGCTGATTAAACATATTGCAAAAGCGCACTTAACAAGTAAAACCTTTATATATCCGTATTTGGCCCTAAGGCCGATGATTCAAATAAGAATCAAGAGTGTATTCCTCCTGTATCTTTATTAGCAAGACCAAATATTTTGCAAATCAACTTTATATGCATCAATTGCACACTTCGTGAAGTCGGTGTTTTGTGGCACCTTCGTGCACAAAGACTTCTTGTTTAATGGCAACACTGTGGGAGCATATTTCCAGCTGGAGAATGATTCTCTTATCTTGGGCTAAATAATTTACTGCAAGTACAATGAGTATTTTTAGTTTGGACCACAGTTTACAATATTAATGCCATTAACCAAACCTGCCCATCATCTTGAAAATGGACCTTTAATTGAACAGGAACATGAAAGCATTAAGGAAATTTGCAAACACAGCAACAATGACTCTTGCTGTGCAGTGAAGATGACAAGGGCTGTTAAGGTTTAAATGTTACAATGTTATGCTTGTGTATGCATGTAAAAACTATGGGGAAGTGAAAAAAGGTATAAGAAGTAGGTAGGAAGTAATAAGATTGCAGTATTGTTCTTTTTATGTTGTCACATTAACATTGGTCCCTGATAGACAAGAATGATTTTTTAATATTAAAACCTTTATAGCAATTCACACATTAATGCCTTTTTTTAATGATGTCACATTAGTGATGTGAGAAAAGTGATCTGTAATTGATATATGATAAGTGATATATATCAATTATTATGGCATAACACAGTTAATTCTTCTGAGGTTTTACTGAGCCTAACATAATTTTGATCAATTCTCACAGATTTTGAAAACCCTCATATTCTGAAAAAGAATGATCAAACTTGTCTTGAACTTTTTCAATTTCAGCAATCAAATAATGATGTATATCTCTGTCTGAGGGTTTCTGTTGGAGTTCCATGTGAGGGCCTCTCTTTCCTAAATGCCGCAGGCAATTTTTGTTCATTCAGCCACATAATGACAGAGGTGATTGCAAAGAGTGCCAGGGACCTCTGGCAGATGGAGGGGAAACAAAAATTTCAATGATGCAAAAGATTCCTTATCTTCCCCACAGAGTTGTGGTGCTGGATTTCGTATTTAGAGTCAACTAGCAGAATAATGAAAGAAAGATACTCAATAGATATAAAGGTTTTTTTTAGAGTGAGTTATGGCAATTGATGCCTGATTGTTGATCTAAGAAAATAGGTTGGAATGTTGTCAATTCATCCAAAATCACGATAGAAGGCGAGAACAAAGATGGCTTTGCCCTCTCTCTGCATTTAGTAGGTCACAAGATACCCACCCAGCTTAAGCAGTTGTGCATATTTAAAGCAAGTGATGGGAAAACGTCCTTAACCGCCGTCTAAAGTCTCCTAAAATACATCCAAAAATCTCCAACATGCTCCATCTGCATGTCATGACATAAAGAAATGCATATTCACCAACATTATAGAGACATTGTCTTTATGAGTGTAAATATACCGGACCTAGTTTATAGCATAACCGCACTGTGTCCGAGACACTTCTTCACTATGCCCAGACAACGAGTTCCACTGTATTTTCGCCCTAAATGACTCTATAGTGTGATGAATATGCAAGGTTACGCCATGGCGATGGAGCTTGTTGGAGATTTTTGGATGTGTTTTAGAGGGTTTCATGTGGCAGTAAATGTGTCTCCCTAACACTTCCATTGAACGTGCAAAATTACTTGCACATGTATCTAGTGGTATCTAGTGACTACTAAACACACAGAGAAGGGAAAGGCATCTATATTCTTGTCTTACATCAGGATTTTAGAAAAATCGGCTACATTCCCCAAAAAGTGCAGTTTCCTTTAAGTTGACTTTCTTTTTGGCATTAAGACCATTAAAGGGGAATTCCCGTTTTCCCCTTTAAGTTATCAATCATCCTTCCCAACTTTGAAAATGCTGTATTATAACATATCCACAGTGGCAGTTTGCCACCATAATTCAAATTAATGTTTCTCTCACTAGCCCTTGCTGCTCAGTCCTACAGAGCTTACAGACTTTATAAAGAAATAGAAACAGTGCAACAGACATGAGACACAAAAATTAAATGAAGTGCCATCTATGATAGACCATAAAACACTGAGAATGTTTTTTTGACTGTGTGTTAGTTTATGTTAATGACTGAACAGGTTGATTGTTGAGGCATTAATCCATCCAGAATCACAGAAACATGTCATGTCTGCATGGTGGCTGTGATAGCAGGGTATATGTAGATATTAACAGAGACAGAGAGGCGAGAGCAGCCTAATGCCGAGATGAATAGGAGTGCTGGGTTAGAGCAGGAATAAAGCGGTGGGTGGGGGTTGGCGTGGGTTTCCATTTAGAAACAGAAAACTGCTGAGGAGCACCTGTCGTCACAATCTGTCCACCTCCACAGCGCAGCTCTGTAAGTCGGCACAGACAGAGGCTGCTTCAAATCGTGTGGTACTCGACTGTTTGATCTGCTTCTCTGTGTCATGAAACAACTGCATTTCTCTCTCACACAAACACATCTCACATTCTTTCTCACTGAAGCATCTATCCACACTCTGTTTTCTCATGCAGCACAGCATGGCTACGTTTTTATGTTATTCTCTTTTATTAATCAGTGGAATGACACTCCAAAATTGCATACTCTCATGTGCCATCTTCAAGGACAGGGCTAGACACATAGTATCAAGTCATCAGTTTACTACCTTTGTTTACCTGAGCACGGCATGCACGTGTCTTCAGAGTTGTCTTTAAAAAAGGTAGATTAATGAAGTTTATCTGAGGCAATGAGCGTAAACATAATATTGATGGGAGTGGCCCCCGGGTATTGTGGTTAATAGGCTCTGACACCTTGGCACGGACTTGATAGATCAGAGGCAAAATAGACGAAGGCTGCAGGCGTGGAAAGCCTTATTACGACCTGACAGAGGAGCATAGCAGCCGAGATCCATCACCCTCTGGGGAACGGTGCGCCTGTGTGCGTTTGTAGATTTAAAGAGGGTGGTGTGTGAGGGGGACATCACTGGCCGACTGAAATCTACCCAGTGCCAGGTTTCACACAAGGTGGACCTGTTTTGCCTTCTGGACTGCCTTTAATATGCAATGTGGGTGTTTGTATGTCTGTCAGGAAGCTTCAAAGTTGAACCCTAAGGAAACACAGCTCAGGTATTTCAGCATGATCTCTACAGACTACAGATGGATGTGAATAGGTGTTGCAGATCAGCATGAGAAAGATGTGACAATATTTCTAATGTAACCAATGTTTCCTGGTTAGCCCTTACATAAAATAATAGTAAATTAAATCTCAGCCTACAATAAAAAATATTTACTGTAAGTTTTTCACCCTAGTTGGTTTAATCTTTGAATCCACAGCTGCTTGTCTAACATCAAGAGGGCCCTGGGTTCACCTGGCTGGGGTAGGACCTTTCTGTGTAGAGTTTGCGTGTTCTTAGCGTGTCTGCGTGGGTTACCTCCGGGTGCTCCTGTTTCGCCATCAAAACATGCATGTCAGGCACAGTTTAGGCTGGCCAAATGTGGTGACGCACTCAGTTGCAGCAGCTCAGGACTAATCCTCCACTTTAACCTTGCAATTTCGTTGTACAATTCATTGTGTAATGATAATAAAGCTGATTTACCTACCTCAACCTTTAAATTGTCAAAATAGACCAGTCTGTTTTAGACTGTCTGTTGCATAAAACTTAAGACTGACTTAATTTAAAACAAAAAATATTAGCCACCTTTTCCTGGCTAAGCTGGGGATAAGAGCCTTGTTGCTATGAAAACAATCAATTAGAACACCTGAAAGACACAAAGACACTAATATTTACTGTTTTCCTGACAAATAGGACAAAATAGAACATTTGACACTGGAAATAGGGCAAGATGCTTGCTTCGTGGTAAATTAGGATGTTGGGAAGAGCTCTAAGAAGAGAGAGAGTCTTTAGGGACAGAAACAACTGAATAGAGAGGTACAACAGTCAAGAACTAGTGGAGAGATTTCAGTTTCCTCCAGAAATTATTATTAATTCTTCACATTTTTCATTCAGTTTATCAAAACCACTAAAGCACTTTTTTCCACATCATATTCCTCCATCAGGCAAAGTTTTCTGCTGCTGTAAAATGCAATGATCTCCCGCTGCCACTGTCACGTCTGCCTTTTTTTTCTTCTCTGTTAAGTGTCTTATTTTACCCATGACACATAGTGCGACAGGCTTTCTAAGTCAGCCTTACATTATTCACTCATAGACAGGCTTTATGCAACAGGCTTATGTAAGTGTCTATGGTAAGGCTCACTAAAAGTCAAATTTAACTCCAAGTTTGAGCCTGATTTTATGCAACTGGTCCCTGGTTTGGTTTCCTAGTATTCACATTCACGCTTATGAATCACAAACAAACCAAGAGGTGCCAACATGAAGTTATATGGACTAACAGAAGACATTGATAGGATAGCTATGGTGCTGATGATTGATCTTCCATCCTCGGTCCCAGATGATCTATTTGAAATCACAATAAATTTCATGACATCACATCCTGACTGAAAACAAATGTTCCTGTTTTGTAGCCACACAGAACTCATTTAGGAGAGACTTATGGACTTAAGTCTTACAGACTTACTCTGACGGATGAAGATTGAAAAAAAGTGTGCAATAAATAGTAAGTGGCACCTTTTCACAGTCTAATGTGATCTGCACTTGCTTACTGATGTATGTGTTGCCATGGTTACCAAATTATGTTGCATAATTATGTAGATTGCCTAGAGAGGTCGCTCCAGATTATGAATTTACATGTAGTTTAGATTTTGATTCCACACTGAAATTTCATTTATTTTCATAATATCTGCTGGACTCAACAAATGACCTGCAGCTGATTGAAAGAAGTGGACCAAGTAATGCCACCTTTTGCAGCGGTCCTTGTGTTGTTGCTTGGTAGGTACCAAAGACATTTGATGGCATAGATTACGTTCCATTATTAGATTCATCCTTGCACAGAAAATACAAGTATTGAAAAATGAAATGAATGAAAATTTTAGCACCAAAAAAAGAAGAACAAAAAGCTGTAATATGTTAGTAAATAAACCAGATCAGTCAAGCACAACCATGAGAACCAAACAGATGGGTGACCAAAACCATTCATCTGAAAACTGATGCCAAAAAGACATGCAAAATTTATTTTCAAAAAGTTACATTTGCTTGTAAAATGAGCTGACAAAAAGTAAAAACCAATTCTGCAGAGGAAATGTTTTCTTGCTTTCTGGTGCTAACAGCAAGATGCCATCAGCACTAAGACTTCAACATCCAGGATAAGAAAGCCCCTATTAATAAATAAAGAGTGCTCTGCTTAGCATACAGTGTGAAGTGCAATGGGTCCAGTTGCGAGCGGAGATCTGTCAACACAGAGTTCGCCTGGGACACAGATGGAAGTTATGTGGCTAACACGGGCAGCCTTACAATGTATGAAACCATCCGTTGGTCCGGGGTTCATTTCTGGTCATGAATCGGGAGCTTTTAGCAGTGGATTTCCCCTCACTGGTAACTGAAAGCTCATTTGTCAGCTCAGCTGTGATTCACTCACGTTGTTTCCTCAAAGCCTTTTAAAAGACAGTAACAGTGTAATGCTGTTACCTGTAATTCAAGTTAGAGTTAAATTGCTTTTGTATAATTTCTGTTTTATTCTACTTAAAATTATCTTATGTGTAAGGTAATTTATAATCTTTCTATCTTACCTGAATGAAGTGATTGGAATATATTATTGAGATCTGTCACTGCAAAAAGGGTACAGCAATGTTTTCTTCCATTTCTATTTTATTTCATCTTCACAGACTATAAAATTATGTAATCTGACTACACACTGATCAAGGTCTTTCTCAGTTTTAATAAAACAGCTGGATTTTGCTTCACACTTATCATCACTGATCAAACTGAACAGGATCACAGATCAGCCACCAATAATGTATTCAGCATCTCTTCCACAGAAGTCACTCTGTGGCAGGACTCTGCTACAGCTGCTGGGCACTGAAAACACTCATGTACACTTGTGTTAGTGCTCGCACCTATACCCTGTTAGACAAAAGCCCCATTCACATTTATTAGTATTACCTGGGAACCTCATATAATTCAAAAATCATCCCCCAAATCTGTATTTTGCGTAGCGCATTCGCACAGGATAAGTGAAGCCTGTGATTTTACTTGAGTTTACTGACATTACCCCCGGCTGCATAACACTATTGAGCATGTTGAGAGACAGTAAATGTTCCTTACTACATACTGCAATGAATGCCATCCATCTCAATCTCATCATTTTTCAAGTTTTTGCTCCTTTGATGGCTTTCAGCTTGCTCCCTCTGCAAATGGTATATGTATACCAAGTTGACCCTGCACCCAAAACACTGTCAAGACCTTCCAAGGCAGCCTTCATTGTTCTTTTTGACTGGGAAAGAGGCAAGGAAAAGGCACAGAGGAAGCAAAAACCTTAAAAAACACAGTCCTGCAAAATCGCAGGAATGTCGATGTGCACAGGACTTATATTATCACAGGACCTATGTGTTTGGCAAAATGTGGCGGTGGACATGGCCGATTCACACAGGATTAAGATCACAGCTGTCCGCTGCAATTATTACAATTACTAGAGGTCCCCGGGTAATACTATTCCTGTACAAATAGGGCTAAAGACAAGGAAACAATGTAGTGACTTCACACGATGTTTCCCAACACATTCTAATCCAAACATTTTGTCATGGTCTTGGTGTCTTTTAGACCAGATATCTTTCTGCAGTCCTGTGCAATGCACAAAATCTTCTTGGCTAAAAGCCTTTCAAACACATAATTAATATTGTGAAACTGCTGCAGTTTAGTTGGGTTTGGTCATCAAAACTATGTGGTCAAGTTTTGAAATTGATGTTTGGTTTTCCACCTCAGGTTTCACTTTTGTTTTGCACGTCTTAAATCCCGCCTCCTTGGTTAAAAGTCTTGTATGTTACCCTCCATTCTAAACAGACGTCTGTCCTTCTCAAGACATATGGATAATTCTATTTTTGTATTTTCATATGACC
>JAQFJA010000026.1:21924138-21945185 GCA_029874485.1 Naso brachycentron | reverse complement strand
CGTCCCAGAGCCCTTTGACAAGTTTGTCTCGTCTGTTGGTCCATCTGTCTGACTCTGGTAACCGCAGTGGTAACAGCTGTCTGGAAAGACGATGACGCTGAAGTGATAATCTGAAAAATCACCCATAAGAACACAAGTGGGAAGAGACAAAGTGTTGGTGGTATAGGTGCTAAGTGTATTTTTAGACTCTGGGACTGCCGGAGCATAAGTTTGTCTAAGAGAGGTGGCAGGGTGACCTTGTGGATAAAGAGACTGTCTCCAGACACACCAAATCTGGCCATGATGGATCTTGTCACAACGGAGCACCCCACGCACTGGCAAGTGGGCAGTGCTTGATTTTGGCTCAAATCTTTTCAAGATGACATACCAGTCACAAACTCAAATTTATTTTTCAATAAATAGTGCATTACAATATGTTTCTGAAAACATTTTAAGCAAGAAATAGGCAATGCAATAACAGAATCTTGTTTCATATTTGACCAACACTGCCTGTTTTGACAGTTTGATTGTGTTTTCGTGAGTCCACTACATTGCATCGGACTGACCTCATTCGCATAAAGTAGAGGTTAAGTCATGATTATGCAAATTCAGACCGCCGCGCCATACTCATCATGCACTGTGTGGCCGAATCAACCTCCTCTCCATAGAAAATGAATTAGATCCACCGACTTGACTTACATCAACAGATTTGGTGTGTCTGTACATTTAGACATGACATTAGCAAATAACCTGGATGCACATAAGTGGTAACACGTATGAGATGTACTCTACCTGCATCTGTAGTGGTCGATGTTGAAGCTGCCAACTTTACATTTGATCTTTGTATAAACATCCTGAACATCTACAGAGGCACTCAGGTCTTCTAGTTCACTGATGACACAGATTTCTGACAGAAACACAAAAAACAGAAATAACATTTTAAAATTACAAAGTCAGTTACAGTGAAAGAAACATATATTTATTGCCAACCACAACATGAACTTTTCGTTGGTGGAGGAAGTTTCTTCTCTGTGAATAAAATTAATCTCAGTGGGCGGAGACCTGCACTGCAGGTAACCCTGTTATGTTTTGTTACTGGTCCTGATCCAACGGCTGTGGTCAGTTCCTGCACAGTGGACACATAGTGTGTTGAGAAGCTAATTAAGGCCAGTGCCTGTGTACATACAAGTATGCGCTGGCACGCACGCACGCACGCACGCACGCACACACACACACACAGCTTGGCTGCCTAAGGAAGTCACACTGTGTATGTGTATTTGTGTGCACAATACTGAATGTTTTTGTAGACTCTTCAGTGTTTGTGTGTGTGTTAGAGTGTGTGTATTCATTGAAATCTATGTGCGTGCCTTTGTGCAGCTCATGTGCGTCCAAAGCCACGTACTGCAGGCAAAGTGAGTAAGCTTCTTAGAAGGTCTGATTAACTTGGTACTGAACCGAGCCTGTGAGCTGAGCTGTTGGTTCTCTCTCATTGTTTCCACAGAGAAAGTCCCACAATCACAGGCTAGCTTGGGAAAATGGACTTCATGCATGTGAACTATGGTTGTTGTTGTACTGTTTGTACCTTGTGGTGATTCTGAGAAATGCAGAGGTTCCTAATGGCTTATTAACATTGAAACACACGGCTGGTCAGCTTTATTGTGGATACGGTGTGGAAAGAATTCAGCCAAGTTGTTAGATACTCAGAAACTCACAGTCTCTGAGCACGGTGTTGATATTGATGTATGACTTTTGTAAACCCACTCTGTTAGAGTCCTGGAAACCCTTAGTCCCTTCGTCTTAAATGGCTCATCTTGAAATGCGGAAAGTGTACCACTGATTTGAGCCTTCAGCAGAGACTCTGGAGGATCATGCTTGATTTTTTACCTCTAGTCTTCCAACACATAATAGCAAAACATTATATCCGAGAACCAATACGTCTGGAATGGCTGTTTTTCCATTTCTCTGAAGAGACAAGAATCTTATTTCCCTTGCAGTTGAAAAACATATTACATCATAGCAGATTGTCTGCAGCCATATCTGTGGCTTACTTATCTCCAAGAATGTACTTGTGATTTTAGGCATCCAATATATTGCATAGACATAATTCTTGTTTTCAATAACATGTTGAATGTGGTGCACGCAGAATATCCCGTGGTAAGTTCATCTCACAACTCAGATGGCACATATTAAGCCCAAATCCAAAGTAATGCCTATTTAGGATGTGTCTAAGTCAAACCATCTCTGTGATGTCCTCCAAAACATTCCATTTCACTATAAAAGACCTTAAGCTGGGCGATCTGGTTGGCAGATGCTAAATATTACAGCCACCAATTAAAGGTAAATCTAGCCTTTCATCGCCCCAGTAAATCTAAAGGGGACACGAGGCGGTTCGCTTGGGATTCATCACCCATTTATTTATTTGTCTTTTCCTTCCGTCCCTCATTCTCTCCAGCTGCTTTTCCCCCTTGAGTGCTCAACAGCTGAATGAGAAAGGAGTCAGAGATCACTTTAACTGTTGATACAGCAAGACTGCAAAAATTCTGTTTGGCTTCCTGCACTATTACACGTTGCGCAACAACAAATTTTTAATTAAAAACCAGCCCCGCTTTACACATGAAACTCACTGTCGATTTACTCTCTTTGGAAAAAAAGAGCACTAAATATTATTTCAAGGTTGAGGTACCTGTTTTTTTGGCAGTTGGGTCAGAGGCAAACAGTTTAACTGTGACCTTTGGCAACATCCACTGCATCCAGAGGCTGACCTTCCCACTGGTTCCACCGATGCTGCTAGTTTTCTGCTCAAGAGTCACTGTGTCAGCAAACGGACTGTCGTCTCCAGCAGGCACAGAGTCACCCTAGGAAGCCAAAACAGGATCTATTCAATCAGGGCTGGTAAGGTTGTAACAGTCATGTTTTGAGGCAAAACTTCCACTGCAACATGAACATAAAGACTGTGACTGAATTCCAACAATTACGTAACAAATATTTGCAGAGAAATGTCCAATTTCTTGGCAATACCTCACTTCTTACATAGTAAGACTGGATAGTCAGCTAAGCGATACAACAGTCAAACAGACCAAACCACAAAAATAACACTTTGTTGAAGAACATGTGCACAAATACCAAATGTACCTTAAAATTCTGATGTTTGTGTTGCTGTTTATCTGTTTGTCTGTCTATCCAACCATGTGTTCGATTAATGTGTATGTATGTTTGAAAGTGTTGTCGCTGTGCAACCACCAGCTTTGAGTCTTTTAGTGTCTGGATGACATCAGTGTCTGGTGAGCAGAATTCCACACCACTGTTCCACACTATTGTGTGGAGCTGTCAGTGGTGTTCACCCAAAACTAAGTCACCAGCACCCACATCGCCTGCTTTCACTCAGTGCGCCAGGACACAAAGAGAATGAGAGAATGGGAAGTGAGGACCGGAGGTGGGGGTGAAGCAGAGAGGGAAGCAGGATGCGGCAGAGGAGGCTGCCTTCTGTGAACTCTCATCTCATTACTGAGGGTTTGGCAAGGCGCTGCCGATGACAGCACTAGGGACATTTTTTATATCTCTCGCTATTTTCCTGGTAAATCTGTTTTCAAACATGTATATGAGTGGCTGACTCTGAAAATGAAAAGCCTGCAAACAAACAATATGGCAATTTGCAGCTCTGGCATTCCAGGGTTTCACTTTTTCCATTGCTTCTCCCATCACAGGATGGTAATGACAGATTGTGTCATGGTTATCGAGCCTGGCTGTGGTTGGTGAGTAGGTTATCAACAATCTCAATTAGAAACCCCACAGCTGCTGGACTGATTACAGTGTCTTAAAGAGGATCCAGATGAGGAAACTATGTCCCTGTTCCACAGCTGGGTGGAGGGGATGAGGG
The DNA here is from genome assembly GCA_029874485.1 of Naso brachycentron. Taxonomy (NCBI): domain Eukaryota; kingdom Metazoa; phylum Chordata; class Actinopteri; order Acanthuriformes; family Acanthuridae; genus Naso; species Naso brachycentron. The sequence continues at coordinate 21,941,329 of JAQFJA010000026.1, read as the reverse complement.
CCCCATGCTAATTTGCAAATTTAATTTAATCGCGCAGTTGAGGGTGGCTGACAACAGAGCACAACAAAAACAAATGAAGATTATATAAATAATTAAACATCATTCCAGTTCAGAATAGATTCAACTTTACAGTCCATCGGGACCACTCAAAACAGTCATTAGATGTCAGAAAGAAAAGTGAAACTTATCTGTTTAGGTAATATAAAACCTATCAGTTGAAAAATAAGCAAATAATGCACCAAAAAAAGAAGCTGCAGGATATTAGAACCTCTGCAAGCAGGAGAAATACAGTTCTATACTATATCAAATGTACAGTGTATTTACAGTACAAAACACTGTATACAGTTTCAAAACTCTCAATCAAGAATTTAGGATTATGAACAAATGATTAAAAACATCTCCAAAACAACTTTGAACAACTTATTTCCCCTTGATCTAACATCATTCATGCCATTCAGCTGTTAAGCTGTGTCATTATGTGTTTCCATGGAATCAAACAGTCAAGGTGCAAATGTGTTTGTGTGTGTGTCTTAATGGGACTGGGCAACTTCTTTTTTCTTTGTGTTATTTGCCTCCCTCTCGAGTTCCAGACAGGAACATAGATACCATTCTTTCGACTATGTGTGCGGGAACAAGGAAGAGATGGGCAGAGCTCGCCCACCACTAATTAGCTTAGCTCAAATACTGGCAGTCAGTGGGAAGTGCTAGCCTGCCTCTGCCTAAAGTCATCAAACTTTACAGCAACTCTAAATGTCCTGTGTGCTTGTTGTGACTTGTTTATTTACCCAGTTTGGTATTTTTGACTCAGATAAGCACTTTATGTAATTTTAGAATAAAATATGTGCGGAAATAAACCGCAGTAAACAGCAGCAGAAGAGGAAATTCAAGTGCTACAGAGATATCTTTTGGGCTTAATGCAGTTATGATAATATAAAAACCTAATTACATACAATTTTTCCATTTATTAAATAGGCTAGTAAGACTAAATTTAAGTTCATTATTACTCCTCTCCCATATATTCTTCTTTATTACCAAAGTTTTAAACTTAATCCAGCTGTCATCAGAGGCTGCTTTCTGTTTTGCGGTTGACAAATGTTGGAGCAGGCTTAAGTGACTTTTTAAGTTCACAATCATCACACCTTGCTCTGTGCACATTCTTATAATTGCATTTACTTAAACAGACAACCGGGACATCACGCACATCTAAAATTGTCCCCTCCTCCGCAGAGAAATGTGTGTTCAGCCGAAACTCAGTCCAAAGATTGACCTCGGCACTGTCTGAGTCAACTCTGTGCCGCCGCTGTAGAACACTGCCCTTGCTGTGTTTTACTACCGGCGATGTTAAAACCGCTGAGGCTCTGACATGCAGCGGCTGACAGTGACTCAAGCTGCCTTACATGGTCACCCCCATGGGCGCAAGGTCATTAAGCAATTCAAGGCGTTGCAATTTTAGATTCTGCACCTTTAACATGCAGCTCTATGAGAAACAGGCCTAATTCCTGCAAGAATGAGACAGTGATTATCATTTAGAGCCATTAATGTGAAGTTTAATTTTAAAAAAGCCCAGTGTTACGGCCTACATAACATTAAACATTACTTATTTTGTTTTAATATACACTTCCATGCATCTGGTGTTCTTATCTACCTGTAAAATGATTGAAAGGCCTGTGCAATTCTTATCAAAACACTGAAATGCGACTAATGCAAAACAAGCAGTACATGCACACTCACAACCTGTGGCTGCACGTCCTATTGGCTCTGTCCGCACAAAGAGAAAAGTAAGTAACAGAGGCTGACACCTGCCCAAAGCCTCAGCGTGAGAGGAGCAGAGGGGCTGGAGCGCGAACAACACAGCAAGCAGCGACCACCATGACGGTGGTGGCGGGGGTGGGGGGGTTGCAGGAAGAAGATGCCAGTACATATGGACGCGATCATGCGATTTTATTTCACGTGAGCGCACGACGCGAACATAAAAACAGTGAAGTGGTTCATCAGAGGGCGTACCGCGCAGTCCCGCTTACCGTTTGGTTTTGGCACCTGTCAGTTCCTCTGAAAGCTCGAGCCAGTAAAGCTGCCTGTGCAAGGAGTCGTTACCAGAGCCTTCCAGACCAGCCGCCGTCTTTCTTTTCCATTCTGTTCCCCGCTGTCCTCACTGGAGCTGATTGTTGAATCGGTTTCGGCAAAAAGTTACATCTCGGCAAATTGCCAATTTTCTTCTTCTATGTTTTTTTTAGTTCCCGCGCCCGGTTTGTTGTTATTTTGAAATCGGTGTGTATATGGCTGCTGCCCTTTCGCCTCAGCTCGGGATGCCCAAGATGGAGGCTTGCGTGTACCTGTCATGCAACATGCGCAGTAGCGGCTGCACGGAGCCGGAGCGCATCATCAGTCCTCCCATCAGCACCACGGACAGTGTCTCCCCGCCTCCACATCACATCCACAGCCGCTGCTAAACGCTGGGACGTGACGTGACGGCGGGGAAAAGAAGATGCTCTCGTTCACGTGATGGGCGCGAACGTCTCACTATTTATGGCCGCGGCTGTGTGGCATTTAGCAGCAGATGGGACGTGAAGAGTGAGGAGCTACAGACCATAAAGCAGGACCCCACGGCAGTTTATGGCTGCATACAGCTCAGCTCTTTTACTGATATTTATTAGAATTCATTTTGTGATATTCAAAGACCGAAAAAGGTTTTTACAAAAACTCTTTTATGTGTCATTTTGAAACAAGAAGGGCATTAGATTTAATGTCTTAATATAAAGACAGGCCTATGTTAGAATAACTGAAATTATTGATATGTTTGTAGATAGTTTGATCAGTTTGAGCAATAAAGTTTTTTTAGAAGAGGATTTTTAATAAACCTTCCAGGCTTCTCTCCTCTCCTGCACTGCAACTACTCACCCTTCTGTTGTTTTATATAGGCCAATTGTGTAGGCATTTTTTTTAATTGTACAAATAAACTAAAACATTAAAGTGACAACATTAAATTCCATAATAATTGGCCTCTCTGATGAAGATAATGTGACATGATAGAAAGCTCCAGAACAGCTAATAATAAATGGCCTTTATTGTTTTGTAGAGACTGTCTCCTCACTTTCTGTTTCCACGACCAATAACTTATGAGCTGTTGGCTCCTGTGATCAGTCTGGGAGTCATAACAGTTTGCACAGTGATTTCCATCCCGGTGATGTGAAAACTCCTTTTTTGTTTACATCATACTTGTAGACAGAGTGAAAAAAAAACAGTTTGGCAAAGGACCAGCAGTTACAAGCTCATTAAATATTAACACTTAATATGGTGGCAGCATTGATTTTATATGCCGTCTATGAGTTAAGGACTTTTATGTGACTCGCGATTGATGCTCCTCTTGTAAGTACAAAATATTCTGTGGAGCTGAGCTGTCTGCAGCCGCTGTCCTCCAGTGTTTCGGTATTTGTTTCCCTTTTGAGAACACACACAGTGTAAACTTAAACCTGCTTTAAGGAGATTACTCCTGCCTGCTACCACACCTAAAGGATTTTATAAACAGAGGTTGTGTTGGGACACGATAAAATGAACTATAAGGGAATTAACCAATACAAGAGAGGCACCAAAAACGATAAAAGTGTTTGGGAAATAAATTATTGCAACACTTTCAGCCACAAACTATGATTTTATCAGCTGAACTTTAACGTTGAAACGGCTTATATGTAAATCTGGGTTTGGCTTTAACCCTCTATGGTACAATGTTGCCTCTTGGCACAGTGGTACATGTCACCTGCAGGCAACATTCACACATGAAGTCTTATGAAAAGAGCTCTTTTTCTGTGTTTTCATATTTCAGATGTCATGCATTACAACCTGTTGAGGCTATTGGGTATTTTTAGTATCTTTTTAAAAATTTAGGTTGAAATTTTTAAATATATCTCTCTCTTTCCATTCCTTGCCATGATGGTACAGAGTTGCTTGAAGGCAACACACCCCAAAAAGTACCTCCACCTTTTGTGTTTGTGTGCGTGTTTGTGTTTATTTGGTCTATTTTGTAAAAAAAAAACAACAACAACAAAAAGAACCCATCAAAACATTTTTTTTTCCAACCAGCATCATATTGCTTACTATAGAGGGTTAAAAAATGGTCACAGATAGAATTTATTAACTTGGTGATGATAAAAATGCCCTCTAATGTGTCCCTCAGCAGATCTGGCATTCATTTCTATAAACCACCACATCACATCTGCCTGCATCTGGCTGTGGTTCTGACTTCAAAACATCAGAACTGCTTGTGTCCTTTATATTCATTTCTGTAAAGGACATCTGCTCATTTGCTCTTTAAGTGAAAATAAAATTCATTGGAGAAACACCGCTGAGCTGATTTTTTCCTGCCATTCTGATCTGTATCTCATTCATCACTGTATGTCAAACAACTTGGGCGGCCCCTCCACACTGATCCCTGCAGAATAACTCTGACTGACAAGGCACGCCATTTGAATTAACAAATTAATCAGCACCATGTGCATAGAGATTAATGATTTATGTCGCAGGGCATGGTTCTGGTTTTACCGTCAAGAGGTTTGCAATCGAGCACAAGGATTCTTTTGTGTTGTCTACAGAAATGTTTACAGGCTGGCTGCGAGCCGTGTGTCCGACAGACAACCGCGTGCCATTCCAGAAACATGTCAGGCTGGATTAAAACAATCTTTTGTGGTTATACCTGGCTTGCAGATTACAAACTGTAACTAAGAGCAGTGTCACATTCTTATCCGAATGAAAATAAAGATTTTGTTAAAGGAAGACTCGCGCAAGTGTTACTAAACATGTTTTTAATGTTGTGCTGCAACATGTTTGGTTTAATGGGAAGTTCTTGAAATAAACCCAAAGAGGCCTGATGGATGTAACACCAGTGACAAGATAAATTCGGAAGAGGAGGAAGCACATGTCATACGAACTGTCAAAGTAAACCAGATGAAAGATGGAATTAGAACAAAAGCAGGACTGATCTGATATTAATGTTACTTAAAGTGATTTTAGATTTTTTTTTTGCCATGAATTGTGAAACGTAATGTGCCCTCTAGGGCAGTGGTTCCTAAAGTGGGGGTCAGGACCTCCCTGGGGGGTCGCGAGATGCCTTCCAAAGAACAAATGAATTTAATAAATAATTTTAAATTGCATATTTAACTCATTATTGTATACATTTTGGTCATATGCTTGGTTATATTTTTTCTCAAAATGCTTTAAAATTAAATAATGGCTGTTCAGCTGTTGTTCTTTTGTGTGCATGTGTGTGGCTGTGCACATTATATGCCACCTCGATGGGGGCCCCCAGTCTCTGGCTCTGTTATCTTGGGGTTGCTTCCAGTGCAAAAAACCTTGAAGTGCTGATGACTTTCTGCGTGCTTGTGCCTCACTGCATTTAACAAGTGCCCGTTTTGCTATTTCCCCCCCTGCCTGTCAAACATCCTGAGTCCGCCAGTGAAATTAACTGTTAATCTGATCATTTTTTAAATATTTTATAATGTGCAAATAAAAAAATAAAGAGTAATTTATTATAGAATCGTCTCTGTTAGCTTGAGGAGAAGTCCTTTCCCTTCTGGATGCTGTCCTCCTTTGGCAGTGCAGTAAACAGCCAGTTTTACAGACATTTGACATGTTCAGATATTGGCATCTTCCTAGTTGCTGAGCTCTCCCTTCAGTGATTGGCCAAGGTCTCTGGGTGCTGTGTTTGTCTTGTAAACAAAACATGTATGAAACCAAATAAATTCATATTTCACATTCTAGAACCGCAACCCAACTGTGATTTGAGTCAGATTTGCAACATCTTTCAGCACTGCAAGCCAGTGCATAAATCCACCCTGCAGATGTGCATAATGCATACTTTGCAAATTCAGCGGTTAAAAGAAGACAAATGCACAGTGTTGCAGGCTTACAGATGTTCAGCCTCATACAATTTATCAATGCACAGCACTGGGCTCCCATACAATACTGTATTGATAAAGTTTGGCACTGCAGAAGATTTGACTTCTGTATTGTTAAATATGCAGTTTGCCATAATGGAAACTTAGTCTTTCCCATCAGCAGATATTTAGTAAGTGCAACACCAACAAAGATTATGATGGAGGCAAAGGGCCAGAAAGCTGTTCAGCCGAAGAACTCCTCACAGAATTTTTGGACTCTACTCTCGAATCTGAGGTGAGGAGAGAAATCCTCAAGGAGCGAGAGGTTCTTTCCAGAATGACATGTCCAAAATTTTGTTAAATGCTACACTGGAAATATGACGCATGTTTGTTGAAATTCACTATAAACTAACAGCAGTTTCCTGCCAACATAACAGCCCGTTTGTTTGTGTGATCTGATGTATTCCTGAAAAATTAACCCCACAGGAGATTCAGTTTGGAATTTGGTTCACAGTCAGTCAAAAATCTGTTAAGTTCAAAGGAGTTGCCTTGTTTTCATGCAAACTTGTTTTATTGCACTGCAGACGCTCCCCTGTGTCATTTCCAGGACATTCACAGCAACAGATAGAGCCTGACAGTATCTCAAGTTTGAAATGAATAGAGGTTCTGCTGTGAAACACTGGCTGCAGACAAATGTGACGGATCAGTGTATCAGACAAGAACATTAGTTTTTAGGTGGAATTACAGCAACAAGTAGATCTCAGTCACGGGGCCACATGCACAGAATCTGGTGTAAGAATCTGTTACAGGTCAACAGCAGTGACCTAAAGGGCTTTTGTCAACACACATTCTTGTATAAAGTAACCAAAAGCCATACTTGAGTAAAAGTAAAGAGACCTTACTGGAAAATGACTCTGTTAAAAATGAAAGTCACGTATTATAATATTACTTGAGTAAAAGCCTTAAAGTCGCTGGTATTTAAAGTCTCCAAAATACAGTGAATATTAATGTACTTAAGTATTGAAAGTAAAGTACAAGTAAAGAGTCCATGTAAAAAGAAGTCAAGTCTGACCTTTTAAAAACAATTTATTCTTCAATTGTATAGCCTCTAGTCTACATAACAATATGTGTATAAATATATGTATATGTGTGTGTGTGTGTTTTAATTTATTAAGTTTATTTCTCTGAAACAGTGCATGTTGATTATCATTTCTGTAAAGATGTCAGAATTTGCCACGAGGCTAGTTTTCATCTGTAGTCCCTACGACCCAACTTCTTGTATTCTGTAATCCAACATTATTGGCTACTGAAACAAAACAAAAAAAACCAAAACACTGGCTAGAAGCCTAACAAGTCCCCTCTGGTTTTATTTAGTAACTAGTAACTAAGATGCTTATTTATAATATAATGGAGCCATAGAAATGTATCTTGCTGGAAATAATTAAAAACTGTAATTTAGCCATCAAAATTATGTGAATTGTACAGGGTGAAGGCACAAAACTTCACTGAAAGATGAACATTTTATGCTACTTTAAAAATATTGTGCATTTCATTCCACTGCATGCAACTGCAGGTTGTGATTTTACATATGAAACATGTGGTCAGGTGAGACATTATGAGGCCACAGACACAGACACAGTAGAACACAGAGCACTGAGTGTAATGTATTTATGTAGAGAGATCCAAATTCCCAGATAATCAGCTGCAGCCGATGGAAAACACTTGCAGGTCATCTTCACGCAGATGAAGCCCTTCGTGTTCAGCCCTGTTTGAGAAGCATCAGGTTCTCATCATGTTGGCTGTCTGGGGTTTCTGAGTCATTCACACAAACCAGGCCCTGAAAAACAACAGTGTAACCTTCTTTACTGTACTGATGACAAGTGTTTTTAGCGGTGAAAATCAAAAATGCACAAAAATAAATGCTTCATCCTCCTGAAACCCTGAACAGCAGATTTAAATGATAAGCAGATTAGTAGGATGTTTGCATGGATGATTCCATTCGAAGACAGCATGTTAATGTCGCCTCCTTAGGATTTATTTAAATCACATAATGACATGCTTCCCTTCAGGAGAGACTGGAAACAAAACAAGTGTTGTTTTGTCCAGAGCTGAGAAATGATCCACAACATTTGCAGTGGCATCAACAAGTGGAGGGCAAAGATGTGACTGTAGCCCTAAGGGGCACCACCAGGGGGCTCTGGTTTCAAAGCCAAGTGCAGCCAGGGGCAATTAATTACCATGATGCCACACTTTCCACATCTCAAACTTTTAATAGAAGACTTAAATCTTACTGATATAGAAAAGTGTTTGCACATATTAAAGGACAGACATAGCAAACATTAACACAACTTTGTATGTGTTGCCAAAAATAAGAACTCATCTGGGACAACAACAGTGATGTTAAAGGCTTCAATTTGTTAGAAATTCTGAGAAAATGTGAGTCATTTCTTAACAAATTCCTTGGCTGGCCCATTTCCCACCGCAGACGACTCTCCACAGGACCACACAGCAGAAAGCTCCTGCTGCTGCTGCTGCTGCTGCTGCTGCTGCTCCGGGAGGGTTTATCATATAAATGAAGTCATCTGAAAGGCCTTTCTCCTTCAAGGTGGAATAATGAGCCGCGATCTGGATTTAGCAAACATGTCCGCTCCCTCGTGTTTCACTTCATTTCACCTGGAACAAAATGGGTGTTTCGCAGAGGCTGTGACAGATGTGTTGTGTAATACAGACTGATTGGGAGAGGGCATTTGTTTGTTTGACAGAATGTGTGCCGAAAAGGCAAGCAAGTCTAATGGGATTTAGCTGCGAGCCGCTGACTGTGAATTCTCCGTTGTATACATTTCCATCTCCAGGCTGCTCGGTGGACTCAGAGCCCTCCTGGCTGGCATGTCTCTGTATGTTAACCGTGACCCGAAAGGTCTGTCTTGTTTCTAATTTCCTCTGTTTATTATATTTCTTTGTATCAAAGCCTCCACGTTTCACAAGACCACCGTGGAAGCAGCAATCAAATGTGGACAACGAGACAAAATACCCCGATTTTACAGACAAAACCTCAAGGGGTGAATAAGTGTGCGTGTGTGTGTGTGCGTGTGTGTAAGAGCGAGGGATTCCACAATGTTGAAGTGCTGACATCTGCTGCAGGCCCTTGCAGGGCTGGAATGTGATACTCTCCTTTACACAAAGGGCCTTGGCCCTTGCAGCAGGCACAAGAAGACCTCTATATGCCCCTCTCCACGGGGGCAACACACGTATGAAATGACTGTATCGATACCCCATACCTTCTTTTCCCAGCCATTAACTCTGATTAAAACCACAAACTCTTCCTTCATACCTCCATGCTGGAGAGATTCCTGCTCTGCGCTCTCTTTGAGGTGCAGTTTCCGAGCTTATGTGAGACTGGGGGTAAATTGCTGCTGCATTGCATCATGTGTCTGGCTCAATGGGTTCAATATGTCTCCAGCTCAGCTTTGATTGTTGTGTCTGTGCTGCAGCCGACTTTGGGGATACACTGCTGGATTTTGCCAACAATAGAATGGGAGGAACCACATGAAAAGCAGTTGATGAGGTACAACAGTGTGCCGGGGAGAAAGGAAATTGGGAACAGGAGGAAGTATTGTTCCAAGCGGTGTCTCGGCTTTGATATGACAAATTGAGAAGCCCTTAAACATTTCCTTCCACAGAAACATTTGGGCAGAATGCACAACAGTGTGCTGAAAAGTCTTGCGTGGGTCCACATTTATCTTTCATTTCAATATGGGGAGAACAAATCAAGACTTTAAACAAACGTCTCACACACACACACACAACAAGCTCACTTAGGCACATTTTCTTATGGAAAGTTTCCTCTTGAATGATGAAGTTCCTCATGCGATCGTGCACTGTGGACTTCATTGTCTGAGCATGTGTTATAAATTGGATGGACCATGATGCACATGTCAAAAAATGTAAGTGGGCCACAACAATGAACACAACGGAAAAGTGGGAAAAAGATATTTATGAGCACAAACACAGTGGGAGCAAATGGGACAAACACAGTAGCAAGTGTCGTTTATTTTCTTCAGCCAAAAACAAAACAAAACAAAACAAAATAAAACTATTCAGTTCTGTTAATTTCACAATGATTACAAACAAATAGCGCGGCTGGATAAAAGTCACATTATGTAGGCTAATGTGTGAGAATGTGTAGAATGCACGTTGAACTCTGAAAAAAAAGTTTCCTCTCATTTTGAGTCTTAAAATTAAAATTTTATTTTTTTTACTGGTTTGGGATTTTATGAAAAAGTTTTTATTTTTCAGGAATAAAAGCAGATCAAGACAGATCCAACTCCAACAAGATTAGTCTTTTTTGTTTTTTTAGCTCCAAAAATATCTTTTTGCAGAATGATTTAATGTGTTGTTCGAGTGTTACACCAAATGCAAAGTAATTTTAAGAATGCCCTCTTAAGACTGCATACCTAGTTAGTAAGTCGGTTTTCTGACATATTTCGAAACTGTTGCAAAATGTGAGACTGTATTCGCCGATTTAGCCTAAAATTGGGTGGAACACCTCATTGGACGGGGCAGCAGTGTAATAGTTAACACGCGGGGAGTTTCCTCCGCTGGGAAGTTCTACTTTATGTATAGCACCTGTTGTGCCGTCAGTTGGCAGTCTCCAAAAACCCAGCCCTCGCCGCGCAGCGATATTTCATCTCAGTCTCCACCACGTTATGACCTGAGACCTCGCCACACAACAGAAGTCGTCTCGGTTTTTTTGCGGATGGTTTCTGGGTACAGACTGTATCAGGTTGCGGGACTCTCGCTCTCTCTGTGGGTGAGCTTTTGCTGTAATGCGTAAAGATCAGCGGGGATTTATTCAGTCAGAGTCAAGAGCGCACCGTGGACGCGCGCTTTAGCCATAATGCATCTCTGCCTTTCTAATGATTCTGCACCGTAGATGATATGCCCACAAAAGGACGCTTTCACAGCTAATTCCAGGATTACAATCACTTAGAGCCAAACTTTGCCCAACTCAGTTTCCAACTTTCCAGAGGACCAACAGGTGCGCACTTGCATTGCGCAGAAGCGTCTGATCTGGAAGCTTTGGAGGAGGATTTGTCTTGATTTAAGGGGGGATATAAAATTCACTTTTCCCAGAAGGACTGATGATTGAGATTATGTGGATTCTACTCTGCGTTTATCCTCTCCAAATGTGTCCGAAACAGCACCGCTGTCCTGTGAGCGACGCATGTGTGTGGTGATACAAACCATCCCGTCAACAGCGCTTTGTGATCGCCAACCACCACTCATCCAAATGATCCTTCCATTATTATTCCTCCTTGCATCGCTTCTCCAACACTATGGCTCGGGAGCTGAATCAAGTCACGTCAGCAAGTTTCACCCTCCAGGTGTAAAGGAGCAAAACGGTGAGTTTTATCTGCACTTAGAAAAGAACTGCGCATAAACTTGTGCTTTCCTCGCACTCCTACAAAAATGCTGCTTATTCGTGCTTGACTTTTAAAATGCACATCTTGCCTCAGTTTAAACTAATGAATGAAAGCGTTTCATTCAGTTTAAACAGCATTATCCGGGATAGGAAGTGCAAAATTACCTTTTACCTTTAAAGTGAGCGCGTGTGTGTTTAAGGGGGAAAACCCTCTGAAATTCCAGGTTCCCCCGGGAGAAGTTTCCTGTGATCATAAAAAAAGGCTCCATTCATGCAGCAGCAGTGGCTCCGGGCGATGTAATTTTGCTTATACCCTGTGAACTACACCGAGCTGCGCCATCTCATCCCCAAAAATCCACTTTGGTCAATGTTTCATGTTTTGTCCACCTCAGGCTGAAGTTGATTGTATATTTACAGTAAGTTGGATAGAGTGAATAATTACCTTCCTACGGGCAATTTGGCAATCAAGTTTCTTTGTTGTTGTAGTGTTGGCGCGCGCGTGTGGGCACGAGCATGTGCAATGGTGAGCATACAAAGTGCGGCCATCTCCCAAACTTCACTAAAACAACAGTTTTATTCCAACAGGATGAGGGGACATTCTGGAAACAAACAGATTTGACTCCTAAAACGTTTATTTAGATTAAACTCGAAATTATATTTTATAGCTTGCATGATATGATGTGCATGCAGAAAAGCAATGAAATACATCTATTTTTGAATATTACCACTCCAGAATGTATTGGCAGTAGAAAAAGACCATAATGACAGTTTTGCAAAAGTAGTAATTGGCATTTGCACAATCCTGTGCATGCTGTGCAGGCCTGCGAACGAGCAGCAGTAAAATGTCCCACAATGCTTCTCTTCAGTGTAAGTCCAATGAAGTGCTTGTCTGATTAATCATAGAGCTACTTTAAAGGATAAAGCCAGTGCTATACAGGGGGAGAATGTACTCAACAAAGTTGTTTTTATGTAGGCTCGTAACTGATCTATAAAGCATTAGCACATATTTCATTAACTGTTAATAAAGCCTGCATAAAGCAAAATCAAACATTTTAACTGGTCGGATGCACTGACTAAGAGTCATACCACAGCATACAGTGACAACAGGACCTCACACAGTCCATTCCAAAGAAACAACATGCCTGCATCCTGCAGATGTTGCAGCAGTCAAACTTCATTCATTGCTCAGTCGTCCACAGTCGCCGGTGGGTTTGACCGGCCTTGTGTGAGGACATGCAGCACTGACTTCACTACAGTAACAGTCAGGGCTGAGAAATCAGAGCGTCCCGCTGGGATCTCCAGGTTTAATCAGAATGGCTGAGAAAGGAAAACAACAGAGAGGAGAGAAGGGAGGGAAAGGGGTGAAGGGGGAGCAGGAGGAGGTGGAGGTGGGGGAGAAATGTTAAACTGTGAAAGAACTCTTTAAAACAGCAGTCACACACTGGCTGAGGGTGAAGCTGGCTGGGCCGTCTGTAACCTTTGACTGGAGCATCTGAGTGCTCACTGTTCTGGCACGCTTGATTGCTGATGCTCCGAGAGACAATTTGATATCGATCTGAGGAAGGGTAGAGAGCCAGACCTGTCTGGCATGTTTAGTAGTAGTTGCCTGGAGAGTTACGGTCCCCAGTTGTATTAAACTTGGCAAGCGGCTGCTGATGACTCCATAAGATATCAGAGGCGGCTGTCTCCCATTGAGGGCCAGCGCTGTGAGGAGTAACCATCTGTCACAATAAATGATTTGAATAAAAGGCAAACAGAGTGGGCATGAACTCTAAAATACAAAGTGTGTGTGTTGTGGTTATAAATAATGGGAACATTTCCTTCCTCCACGACTGAAGGTTATGTTACAATAACATGTACAGCACGTCATTTTCATGTGTTCGCCACATGGCTATAAAGTTTCAGGGTTATCAGGAAAAAACTTTGCAGTTGTACTTCAATAATTCTTTATATGGTTTTGAAAATAAAATGGAAAGCACATGGATGAGTCCATCAACCTTGACCACCAACACAATCTGCGGCTGTGTGTACAGAAATCTCTATCTTATAATTACTTTACAGAGGATGTTGGTTGTTTTGAAGGAAATCAGACTCATTTTTAATGATGCCCTCGACATTTAAAGCACTGTTTTCTACAAATACACCCATTCAAACATTTTGGCCTTTCGAATATGTCTAAGAAACACAATGTCACAATGTCAATTTCTTTTCTTGTTTTTTTAGTTTTAATTTTATATTTTGTATCAACATAACAGAGAAACAAATGTCATCATATTGATTTCTTTTATCCACAGTGTGTGCCACTGGAAACGGTTTTATGATTAAGTTATGGCTCAGCTCACAGCACTCAGTTTGGTCTGAGTTTAATATTGTAAATGTCAAAGGCAAACCTAAGTCGATCCATCCATCCATCCATAGACAACCGCTTATCTGGGGTCGGGTCAAGGAGGCAGCAGTTTCAGCAGGGAGCCCCTGACTTCCCTTTCCCTGGCCACATTAGCCAGCTCTGAATGTGGGATCCCGAGGCGTTCCCAGAACAGTGCAGAGATAAAGGCTGAATTCCAATTCACCACTTAGCCCTACCCCTTCATTTTGTGCATTCACGTGAAGGGGTAGGGGTGTCCCGATTCATGTTGAGACAGAGGGGAAGGGGTAAGTGGTAGGGCTATCTGGCCCTTCAAATGGAGATTTTTCAGGAGCACACTACAAACGGAGGGGTAGGAGGAATTTCCCACAATGCACAAATTTAAGTATTTTTCTCAAGTAAATAATTATGACACCCTCTGATTACCTTAGTTTAATGCCATTTCAGTGTATTACAGACCAATTGTTTGTAACAAATGTAACAAAAATCGCTAGTTGTGTACGTGTGCCTGCTCCTATCCAGCGTGTTAGCTAATTAGCTAAGTTAGCATTGTTGCAAGGCTGATTTGTGCACTGCAGTGCAGCATTTTAACATATTTACATGATAATTTTGGATGGAAAATCGTTGCATGTATTTACAGCACCACCAACAACTTATGATAAAATTGTTAGAGCCTTGAAGGGCTGTCCGATTTCATAGGGGAATATTTCAGCCCCTATCTCCTGCAACTCCGTTTCAAGGGGTGAGGGGTAGTGGAAGGGGAAGGGGTAGGGATGAAAATAAGAATTGGGAATCGGCAAAAATCTCTTCACCTGGACCTGGATCTGACCTGAAATGACGTTTTCAATATTTAAAGTTGGAGTAGGCAGTGTCCGGAAATCAAACTAGCTGTAGCATGAGACTCTTAAGGAAGCAAGTCCTCTACACCGTCCCCTCCCTGTTTTTGCTCCGGCTTGCGTTTATTTCGATTGTTGTTGCTGTCTTTCTTAGGGCCAGTTTACATCAAAGATTCATGCTCAGATGAAACGGTTGCAGGTAAAGTTGCAACAGTGTATACTGGTCCGTCTCAGTTTGACTCAAGCCAGCTGACAGCGTCACCTGCAACTCAGCTCGTCAAGTTGCCAGAGGGCAGTTTTAGAGTGTGAGGTGCGTCTCTTGTTTCAACAGCCAATCAGTTCATACCAACATCACCTGTCCCTAAGAAGTGCAGAGAGCAGCCAATAGGAACACACGCTTACTGAAATGACCCATGATTGGCCAAAAAATGTCTGTCATGGTCTGAATGCAGAGCCAAGGAGAGATGCCAAAGTCTAGTGTAAATTCACCTGAATTATAATATGCTGAAAGGTAATTATGGAATTTTTTTGTAACGCTTTATTTAAAGGAAGGATTTATAAAGCATTAGGAACATACTTATAATGCATTATAATGCACCTTAAATGCTGTATAATGATAGTTATAACCTAACCATAACAACAACCACCTATAACACGATAAGTGTGTTTTATGTAATGTAATATAATGTAATAAGAAAAGTCTTACCAAATTTTTGTCCAGTGACACCAAAAAATAAATTGCCTATCTCAACTTTAACCTAAACTGCAGTTTTTCTGAGTGTGTGTTTCAATTGCTCAAATGACATTTGATGCATCATGTTTCCTTTATGAGGCAAAGCAAATTTGTAGCATATAAATGGGGTTTGTTGGATGGAGTTGTGATTTCTTAAAAAAACTACAGTAATTATGGTGTGTAAATTTAATAGAGCATCATTTTTAGAGCAATTTTCAGTCACATTATTTTCCTGTGTTTGAAAATAGTGTGAGGCATATCACCATGAAGCTACAGCTGCAGCTGTGAAACATAGCAGCCTCTCTGAGCTTGTTTCATTACACTGAGATAGCCTTTCTTCATGCTACAGCGTGTATGATGCCCTTTTCCATTAGGCTGTGATTTGCTGCCAGAGTTGCCAGTTGTAGAATGCTGCACATCCAGCTGTGGGTGCATCTGAGCTTCTCAATCACACACAACATCTCAGGGGGCGTCTCTTCATATCACTTCTCTGAAGTGGTCTTGCTTTACTTTCCCATAGAAGGCCATTTTTCCCCCTCACCTAACCCACCCGTAAGCACAAGCCTAGGTCTTATTAGAAAAATCCGGCTGCAAATATTAGTAGGAGATGAGGATTACCTGTAGATATTCCCACATATCCCCCCCAGAGCACCACTGGAGGAAGGTATGCAGTGCGCCAGACCTGCCAATGATCACAGAGGCTGCTGTTCCGCTAAAGATTAGGAGATTAGGGGGAGGATGGGGTTATAAAGGTCAAAGGCCTGTGTGGACCATGTGTGGTTTTCCCTGTATACACACATGCGTGCAGGGTTGAAGATACAGAGGTGCATTGTGCATTCATTCGATTATGATGCGGATAAATAAGCAGTTTAGAGTGGGGACTTAAAAGAACAGGAAGTAGAGTGGGTGGCCTGGTTGGGAACTGTGACTGTTTCAGGTGTAACGTGCAGCTTCCGTCACCCATTCATTAAAGAAGCCATACAACAGTTGTTAATGGCACACTTAAAATGTAGTGAAGTGGGAGGAGTTACACCAGTCATTCAGCGGGGAAAAGTCCCGTTCTAGCAAGTTAAGTTGACTGACAGTTGAATCAGCTTGAAGGCTTGTACAGGCACAAAACTTTGCTGTGTGAATGATTAAAGATTAACAAATGCATCAGAAATTTCTGCTTCTTTGATCAAATGTCAAAGGTACAAACCTTTATACTGTGCCAAAAACTGTGAGGGGTGACGTCAAATACGACTCCAAAGAAGCATTTTGCTAAGACACATCTAATCGCAGAGTTTATAATCCTGTCTGGTGTGCCGCCATGAACCTGAAACGGAACACTCTATATAAGGAAACCTGTTAATACACTCAGCAGTTCAAATTCACTCAGTTTACATCAGTGGTTCCCAAAGTGGGTGTCGGTACACCACGGGGGGTCGCGTGACACAGAGAGTGGGGCCGCAAGATGCCTTTCAAAAAACAATTTTTAAAAAAAAAATAATAGTTTACAATTGCATATTAAACCCCTTATTGTATAAATTGTCACTATATTCTTTCTAAAATAACTTAAAATAATATTTTGCCTGTTAGGCTGTTTTTTGGAGTTGTATTGATGCCAGTTAGGCCTAGTAGTGTGTTTGCGTGGCTGTGCACTATGTTATATGCCACTTTAAGGGCTGATGGGGCACCCCAGTCTCTGGCACCGTTTTTTTGGGGGGTCATGGGCTGAAAAGTTTGAGAGCCCCTAGTTTACATGATGGTTGAAAAAGTTGCCTGGTGTGAATGGCTCTAAGTAGGACTTGAATATTATTGGCACCTGGCCTGGCTGGCTTCACAAAATACCTCATTGGATGATACCACAGACATTCCAGAGGAAAGTCCACATGTGGTTGGACAGTAAATCTTCTTCCATTTGTCATTTGTGCGCCATTATAATAAATGTGCTTGAATCCTTCTACCGTTTAAAGGAGTAGTAGTGAT
>JAQFJA010000026.1:21900666-21918997 GCA_029874485.1 Naso brachycentron | reverse complement strand
TTCACACTTCACCCTACCTCTCTATCTTAACCCATTAATTCCGAAACTGCATTATAGCAACACAGTTTACATAAAGAACACATTTTAATTATTATGCTGATTATTGTAACCACGAAAATTGAAATTTATTTCCTTTACTTCCTTGCAGGAGCATATTTTCCACTAACAATGTGTCTCTGTTGCATTTCTTCAATATTATCATCCAAGAATTCCACAGAAACACTGTAACCACAGTGTTTGATAGCAAAAAGCAAACTGTCTCAGAGGTCAAACTGTGCAAAGCACCACAGCACTGCAGAAACAAACTGAATGGGTTTACTTTACTGTGGTGTTCCTCTTCCTCATGATCATAATATGAAGGATTCTGCATGTGTGAAGCAGAGCTGCAGTGTTCATCAGATACAACTGAGACATTTCATGGTAATCAAGCACCATCATTAATAATGCTAATTTTAGAAAGCAGCAGTGAGAGCTGCTGGTGCGTGAGAAGCCTCATACAGTTCAGAATGCATATCGGACACCTTGGTGCAAATACACCATGACTGTCTGGTTTGTGCAGTTTAAAGCACAATAAAATAAAAATGCAGCTGTAATTACAGCATTTTACGGACTTTATAACGTTACTGTGCAAATAAAAAGTGAGCTCTTATGTGTTAAGGGCAGAGTGACTGGGCTCTGATAAGCCCAGATAATTATCTTACACAAAAACACAACAAATGCCAAAGGACAGTTTAAACCCCTTCTTGTATTCTACACATCAATTGAATGGACTTAAAGTAAACTACTGCCCATGTTTGTGCTAAATCAGATCTTAATGACTTACAGATTTACAAGGTAGAACATAAGGTGTGATGCTTTGCATGGCAAATTGACTTGTTTCTTACTGCATATATGACGTAAGTGGTTAGTACTGTCACCTCACAGCAAGAAGGTCCTGGATTCGAATCCAGGCCCCTTTGTCTATAACATCAAGAGGTTCCTGGGTTCGACACCCGCCTGGGGTAGGAGCTTTCTGTGTGGAGTTTGCATGCTCTCCCCGTGTCTGCGTGGGTTTCCTCCGTACCTTCCGGTTTTAGGTTGGCTCAATGCGGCAGTGCGCTCAGTCACAGCAGCTCATTTGCTACACAAACACTGGAAAAATCATGGCTGATTCCACATATCCAGGCCACTTTCTCTTCCAACCACGGTCCACTCAGAGGAGTCAGGGAGTGAGAGCCCAAAAGGACTCGGACCTCCTGAACAGCTTCTTTCCTTAAAGCAATAATCTTACTAAACAAAAACCCTTCCTCTATCACTGCCCTCTTGAACAGTTTGCATGCATACACACGCACAGTCAAGCACCCACACACTCACAGACACACACACACATTGCCCATTTGCGCAGCAAAGAGCATTACATTGTTTTGCACCTATCTTTTGCACAAGATAACCTATTGTCATTGTTGGTGTTAGTGGTGATGGCTGAATGTTGACACCTTACGCACTTACATAACTTCCTTGTACTTCAAAATGTTTGTGATTCTCATAAATTGCAAGGAAATGTAGATAAGAGCTCACCAGCACGCCAATATTTCCAGACGATGGCCTTGCATTATATTGATATTAACCTCCAACCAACAAGATCTTGATTGTCCTCTAAATGTTGATCTGTTTGTTCTTCAGCAGCTCTTTACATTGCCGACAACAGCTTGTAATGATCACTTAACAATATTCTAGACATTTTTGAAGTCAGCACTGTTTTGTCCTTGTGTTTGATCAGACTGGGCCCCAACTTTGAAAACTAGTCTTGTAGACTCAATACTTCAACTCAAAGTCAATCATGAAGTAAATGTTAGATGTGTATTTCCTGTAGCACAGCCTCATGTTCTGAGGGTTTAGCTGAAATGTTATTAAATCTTAATAGAATCGACTTATTTCTCCATGTATTGCTCATGAAGCGTGCCATGCATCCCACATTCTTCTAAAGTTGTGCGGAGACATTTTTCTTGCTTTCAGCTCCCATTACCTAAAATACTTCCAATAACTCATAAGTCACGCATGCCCACGGAAATCAAACCACCGCTGTGTCTTCTTTATGTGCCATTGGAGGAGAGTGAGAAAAGAACCAGGAGCTATTAAATGGAGATGTGAAATATCCCGGCTCAGTGTGTTTAGGGAGAGAAATAAAAAACACACCTGTCCCAGTAATCATCAGTGCAGCGCCGTCCCATGCTGGCTGGATTATGTCACCTAACACATGGTGAGATGTGATATACGACACGATGCCAGTGGCATACAGAGACCGTAACCCAATCACACATACTATTTTGAGAATGTACGGCTTTTCCCAAAGCATAAATAGGTTTTTCGTTGCAGACTGGATACGCTCGGCCGTGGCGTGCTTACACTTGTATCCCCATGGGAGGGTATCAATTTCTACGGCTGGAATGGAATGAAAATGCACATTAGCTATTAGGTCTTATGACTGACTGGAATGATTCTGCCAAATGTGTGCAATCGTGTGTGCGCTGAACAGGATCTGCAGCAATCTCAGTTTAATAAAATAAGATTGAAATGACTGCACACTCAAGGCAGCTCCTCTGTAATACAGGATTGTCTGTGGTCCTGGAAAATGTTTTGCTTCATACCGCGTCACTCCAGCTTCTACTGCTGGTGATCTGGAATGTTACTCAACTGTAACACTCACTAAAAAAGGAGAGATGATGCCAAGCTCAAGAGACTACTTAATTTAAAATCCATTCAGTGATTTTTTTTAAAAGGTGTTTTTTAAGAGCATGGACATAATATCATAAAAGGATAATGTCCTGACACTTGGCTTTGCCCTCCCATTGTGGAAACTGTTGTACTGAATACAATACCATTTGCAATTTGTAACTTTGTTGCTGCGTGAGGAGCCACTGTCCTTGTACGATTAAAAAAAAAAACAACTTGGCAACACTTACTGCTTTACAGGAAGGGTGCACTTTATTCATTCAACAGCCCTGAACTGAAACACGGCGACTCTTCCAGTAAGTCAGTCAGAAGTGCCCAGTTATTTTGCACATTTGGTTCTCTTGTTACTTGGACACCTCGTTGACTGCTGAAGCAGCGACACTCTTTCTACAAGTCCTTACACCGTGTGCCAGTGCATGTCATGAGTTGCTGGCGTGTCCCTGCACACGTTGCCACGCTAAATGTCTGCAAATCATTCTTGATTACTAAAAGGGAAACAGTTGTGGCAAGGCATTTCGTGCAGAGGTGTGAAAAGGAAAAGGCACAATGCCCAGATGTTGTCTGGCTCAGCAGCTGTTGAGGCAAACAACTTTTGATAAATTCATTCAAATGGTGGAAATGCAGGCAAGTTTAAAATGGAAATGGAATTGCACACTGGGACTTAATATTCTAATCAGAGAATGTTGAATAAAGTTAAAACTGGAAGTTTTGCAGTGTATGTGCCAGTTGTGTTTCCAAAGCAACAATATGTAGGAATTCATTTCTGTGCAATTTGGTGTCCCCGCAACATTGCAGGTATTTTTTCCCAATGAGTGAAGTTAAACATCCCATGACATGTAAGCTAGCAAGTAGCTACATATTCAACAGCAACAAGTCCAGTTTTGTGTCTTTCTGCAGCCTTTTATTTAGCAAAGCTGTCCCCAACAACTACACGCCAGTCTGAGATAACTCTCCCAGTCCTCATGCTCGTTCATTAGCCACGTTTCCATAAACACATTTGATGCATATTTGAAAAATACCATACGAGAAATGGTCGGCCTAAATGGAAAAGGCAAAATTTAAAAAAATTAATAAATAAATAAGTCCTCAAATTTGCAACAAAGATTTGATGCTCGCTTGAGGTGGTTTTTGCTTTTGTCGAAAAACAGTTATGGGCAAATTGGGAGATACAACAGCTGTTTCTAATAAATTGTGACTCAGCGAATATTTACCTGCTGGTTCTGCTCTCCAAAAGAAGTAGTAGGCTAACGAGAAGCTGTTTCCTCCGTCTTCCTGGATATTCCCCAAACGTGCAAAAACATGGCTGGTAACAACAACAGCAGGTACGTGTGGAGCGTCATGAGGATCCATATTTCATCTGACGAACATAGTGGCAAATTTAGATGGAAAACCACAACAGAATTTCACCATGTTTTGTTTCCGGTCTGCAAACCCTACTTCTTCTACTGTTTATTACACACATGTATGTTATCCATACCGCCATCCTCCGATCAGATTACACTTTGAATCCTAGTTTATTTGCTCCAGACCAGCTGCTTAAAACACCCCTAATTCGCATTTTACTTTTTGCAAAATTTCAAAAGTTCGCTTAACATTTGCTTTATAATTAATGGAAACATTGCTATGGTCTCTTTTCTGCCTAAAAATAAAATAATTTTTTAAACTTTTATTTTAGATGAAAAAGTAACATATTGTCACTTTAATGAAGAATCCTAATTGTGAGGGTTTGGCTACCTGACAGACATTTCGCACAGAGAACATTTTGACTTGTTGTTGCAGGACGAGCACAGGTGCACCAGTAAGACATGCCAATGGGCAGGGACGCAAAACATGAACTGACACAACTAAAGGCAGCTAAATGCAGTGCTGCCAGACCTGTGATTGACAAAAGCAAATATCCGCTGTGAGGAAGATCTTTGTTGTTGGTGATGAAGAGATGGAGATCAGCATGATCAAATCAGAGAGTGTCTGGAAATCCCCCCAAAAAGTCTTAAAATGTCAAAAAATAACAGATGTAGTGAAAGATTTTGTTCTAGGTCTGTAATAATTGTGCAGTTTGTGTTTCCATCCAGGTGATAATTAAGAAGACATAAACTGGGTCGTTCGCCACTTAAGTCAGTGAGTAAGTCAGATTGTGTTTCCAACCGTAAAGTGTATGTTACACATGTGGCTGCTGTCTTATCTGGTCTTCAGGTATTTGCTTTTAAATTAAAGTTATGAAACACAGTGGCGCACACAGGGGCACATCTCAAAGTGATGCTTTGGAAAATGCTCTCCTGAGTAGATAAGCCTGTAATTGATGGTCTTGCGTTGCTGTGTAGAAGTGAGTTATTTTTAGATTTATTAGTAGTCGTCTTAGTCTGGCCCAAATTACATGCATTGCATTTGGGCTGTGATAACGCATAAATGGACATTGTTTCGAGTTGTAAACAGGAACCTTGTCGAGAGCCATCTACTCATCATCAGGCATAAAAACAAATTAATCAAAAAAAGATTGTGCCATGTATAAGTGTTGATTTGTCAGAAGTGCAGTCCAAACTTGCAGTGACATGCACCCCTCAGATGAATTATAGAGAGATATGAAGGTTCTCCTACACCCGTCCTCTTTGAAGCTCTATGAAACAGAGCAGAATGTTAAACATGCAGCCTCTCTTTATATCTCTGCAAGACTTTTCTCACTCCATTTTCTTTTTCACAGGGAAGATTTTGTGATAGCAGCTCAAAGTACGTCTCATGAATGTGTAATGCTGAAAGACAGACTCTGCATGAAGAGTGTGACAGGTTACCAACCAGTTAATAAAAAGGCATTGAGCTCCCTCTTCCTTCTCTTGTTACCTCCATATCAAAGCAACATCTGTTCAGTTACCTCAATTAGGGCTTTTACGGACAGCAGCATGAGTGGACCTAGAGCCACCCAGCCAATGGGACGCCATTTACATGGCAGAGTCTGTCTTTCATTTTCGGAATTTACAGCCAAAGTTTGTTCAACTCTTTGTTTGCTTTCACACCTGCTGACAGGTCTGACTTGAGATTTAAAGCAGGTCACTGAGTTGGTTTGTGTCAGGCGTGGTTCACAGCATCGGATGCTCGTGGTGATGGATTTTCTCAGGCAGAATATTGACATGTTTGCATACTGCTGCGAACATGAGACGTTTTTCACCTCTCTGTTTAACAATAGAAATAGCAACAGAGTGAATTCATCACTCTACTCTTCAAAAGCATTTTTCTTTACAGATACAAATGTGTCAGTGTGATCAAAACCCGCATTAGTTCCATACCCATCTATCATACATTTGTATAGAAGACACTACATTTCAAAGAGTGCTGAAGCAACATCAGGACACTCTGAACACAACCTTTGTGTGATCAACTAAATTTTCTAAAAATATAAAAAGTAATGAGCCCATACTCCAACTCATTAAACTGTGGTCATTAAAATGTGGATTCTGCCCTCAAACATGATTGATGGTTAAAAGAATCAAACAAATGATGATACGTCAAAGACCACACTGTCATAAACATCATTTATAAGACATACAGTTGCCTTTGGAGTACAAAAAAAGAGGATTGTTCTCATTCACTGCCATATATGGGCTGATATTAGCTAAATGTTAGATATAAGGTAACTATGACCTTTATGAACCCTCCTTTAAGGGCTGTGGCTATCATAGGCTCTTGAGACTAACAAATGTTTTTGTAGGACTGAAATAAATATCTCATGTATCCACGACACCAATGAGGTGTCTTCACCTAAATGAGTTTTTAGAATAGGTACATCTAACTATTTTGCAGCTCTTACACTGAGAATTAAGGATGGGTACAATTACCAAGTACTCAAGTAATTGTTGTTAACAACATTATTCGAGTATAATTTCAGCAGCCTACTCGTGCAGCTACACACACGTTGTTCCAGGTCACAAAAGTTCAACTCAGTTACCGTTATATACACTATGTCGGCTTTGACCGGGAAATACTTTGTCTCGAAATACTTTGACAAAAAAGACGACAATAACGTGCAGTGCAAAATATATAATACAGTGCCATTAAACTTACATATCTTAGCAATGCTAGTTTGATGTTTAACCACAAGCTCTTAAGCACAAGAAGAAACCAGTATCACATCATTTGCTAGCCCTGTTGACACATGTCGTTCTGTTTATAGAAGAACGGAGAAGATTAGCCTGGTAATAATGACAATGGTAACTGGAGATATGCTCTGATTAAGTTTTGTGGAAGCAGAAGGCCTCCGCGAGCTGATGGCGTCTGTTGAGCCAGAGTAACGGATAACTATCACGGCTAACAACAGCTACGGGAGTGGAAAACATGTATGAAAGCGCAGCAAAACTGAGGGCTGATTTGCAACGTGTTGCCAAAGTGTCTATCACTATTGTTCATTTGTTGGCTATTTATTTACATGAATGTCAAAGTAGTAGATAGTTATGTTCTCTTACAGCCCTATAGCCTACTACACATAGCTAACATTGGTTTGGCTTGTGTTTCCAGTCAGACACAGACCTCCCATAGCCTACATTTTTTTTATGGTAAAAAAAAAAACAAACAATAACAATAAATTGGGATTAATTGATTACTCCTTCATTAGGTAGTGAGCGTACTGAAATAATGAAAATACTATAATGCCCATTTCTAATGAGAATTACTAAATGAGTTGTTGCATGCTAGCTCACTGTGGTCGCTGTCTGCGACATTGGAACATGGAACTGAGCATCATTAATGACGAGTTCACCTGCACATTTCCTGTAAGATGGTTTATATGTCTGCTGACTGTAAGTTTTTTGGAAAACAAAAACAAATAATCCCTGAATGTAGGCTTATCTGTGTCAAGCTAGCTGTGTCAAAATGATGCAAGATCATGTACATCAGGCAACTTTGAAATCACTCTCAGGAAGCCTCTCTGCATCAAACCTCTGAACTCCTGGGATGACAGCAAACAACTTTTCAAAATTAGTTACATTACAATAAAAGGTGAGCAGTGGAAAGCAAAGGAGAAAAACGAAGCATGCTGTTGTTAGCAACTGATGTGATAAAAACTTTATTAATAAATTTATTTACCATAAACTCAGTTCTCGTATGCATGGTCATAACTGGCTATTCAGCTTGTGCCTGCTTTGTTAGTTTTAGTTGGACATATTTACCCTCATGTAACGACATAACCACTTTCTGCAAGCACTTAAGAGAAAAGACATTTGACTCACAATGTAAGTATTCATTATTCCTTATATGCAGCTTCATGAATATTCCTTTTTTCCCCAAAGATAAAATAAGGCTTTTAGTATCCGACTGTGACTCAGCTTCCACCACTTGTGTATGTTTTCTGATAACGAGTGCATCAAACAGCAGGTTCTATTTCTATATCTATTTTTGAGGCAAATAAACACGGATGATTTAAAGGCTTTATTATGAGCAGTCAGAGAGGCGTTCAGGGAGGCCTTTTGTCAAACGATGGACAGTCAGCAGCTTAATGATCTGTGCAGACTGCTAAAAAGGCAAATTGGATGCTAAGTGCTAAACTCCTCTATTTATGTATCATTTCTCAAAGCATTCTCCAAACAAGTACATTAAAATGAGACCCACTGTGTGGTGACATCAGAGAAAATCCTGAACAGATGTTAGTGATGGTTATGTGTGCATATTTTAGAGTGTAAATGCTAAAGGAAGTAAAATAAGAAGCTGCCTAGAATTAAATCATGTCAATGCAAAAAGAATCTGATTGTCTGATTAGCTACAATTAAAAAAAATGTAAAGAGAGACTGATTTTTTTAACTGTAGCTGCAGGGTTTTTAATTTTGATGCAGGAGATGTTTACATGGAGCACGATTTTCTCAAGTCAGGCAAAAGGGGGCTTTCATGAGCTGCAAGGAATTAGGCTACAGAGACAGCAGCTGATTAAGGTGAAGCATGAAAGGTCACAATTTTTTTGTTCTTCTTGTTTGGTTATTGTTGTTTTTTTCCAAACCAGTCAGCGTCAAATCCATCCAGTCAATGTGCTGTACATTTCCATGAAAGCTGCAGTCGAGGTTGTGATGAGCAGTTGACATTTTTATACCCAACTTACACAACTGCGATGATTTTAGCCAATTGTGGCCAGTTTTCTGTGGATTTATTTCATGAACGTAACGATGTAGCTAACTAGCCATGCAGAAAGGCAATGTTCCCGCACCTGATGCCAACTAAGCTCTGATTGGCTAATCGTTTCTCTAATTAATTAGTAAGTTGTTTCGGAGAAAAAGCCAACAACATCAGACCAATATACATTTCCGATTTCAAAACAAATATGAAATGTGGGTGGCACTTTGATATGGACAATAATAGTTTGACCCACATGAACAACTTTTACAATGTTTTACTAAATTGGAGAGCCCCCTGGTGTCAGCTGAGAAAAAAGAATGCCTTGAGAAAAATGTACTGTACTCTTTGAATGAATCCTTATCTTGGAATTCCCAATCTGTGCACATAGTTTCACAATTCTGTTTCCTGATTCTTGATTGATCCTGCTGTCATCTGTGATGTCATCCTAGACCAGTACATTATCTCATTTGAACCTTTTATAGCCTACATTTCCACCTCTGTTGCATTTATCAAGAGTAACTTGATAACTGGATTTACTTTCCTGTAAATTATCAACACTTGAAGCATTAAAGCAACCAACAATACAAAGCAGGTCTCAAAGTCAAAGCACTGAGGAATATTTTTATGTTCATATACTGTTTGCATTTGATAGCCTCAAGGATCAGTCAGAGGCAGAGGAGTAGAGTGAGGTGAGGCGTCTGATCTAAAGATTTGTTGGTCGTGACTTTGCCTTACATAATGTGTGTGCGCTCTAGTGTATTTCTTTAAACAGCGCTGCCATCGTGATTAAAATACAAATCCTTTGGAAACCCTTGGATGAATAGGAGCTGCTCTGTGAGCAGCATTGCAATTATTCAATAATTGTATTTGCCTCTTAAGGGAATTAACCTTCAGACACAAAGTCACTGCCCTCACCTATCAGACATTTCCACTCAGAAACATCAATTTTTCCCGTTTTCTAATCCTTAAATTGCTACTCATGTCAATTCTGAGGATCCAGGAACAAACTTGCTTGGTTAAGTAAAGCCAGCCCTGTGGCAAGTTGATGTGTTGGGATGTACGCACACACATTGTTCCCTCGGGTTCATGTGTTTGGCTTTGGCATGAAATCAGAATTATTAGCAAAGCAAGTTTTTCACCTAGCTTGGTGAACCAGACCCATAACTCACTTAATGAATAAAGTCACTTCATGAAAAGGGTCTGGCCAAGCTCCATTGGGGATTCTTTGCAGAATTTGAATGCTAATAGGCGTGGTATCAAGTTAAGTGTAAAACTATCAGAGCAGCCTTAAAGCAGTCGATATTGAAACTGATTGTATGACGAGCGCTACGGGCCCAGCAATTCATTAAAATCGAGTCAAACAGACAGATGAGTGAGAAGGTTAATGTCTGGTTTGCCTGCAGGCTACAGACAGACAGACAAGTGGCGGCTAACGTTAATTTTCCAAAAGTTGTAGAATAATTACATAGATATTGTTATATCATATCATGATATTAGCTATTTTCATCAGTTTTAGTGCTTTTTTTACCTTGTTTTTTTCACGTTTTGTTTTGTACCCGAGGTTGCGTGAGTCTCGTGTCCACATCTAACAAATTGGCACAAAGTCTCCTACCAAAAGCTCCAATTCTTCCCTGCATGTAGTAATCACAAAAAAAGCAGTGTATCCCGTGTTCCCAAAGTTGCTGTCCACCTGGTTGGGACATTCCTTATATTTAATATTTCGGAGTTTTTCCTAACAACAGGGTTTTGGCAGCCTGGTAACCAAAGCCAAAGGCCTCCACCATGATTGAACTCCTGCGAAACAAGCGTTTGACTTCTACATCATCAAACTTAACCACTCCTGCTAGTTGCTGATTGGTCCAGCCAAAATTGTGTCTCTGCAATTCTACAGTTGGGCCTCTTTAAAAGACTGATTCTCAGCAAAAACTGAGCTGAGCAGAAGGAGGGCTGAGCCAGGCTTTTTGGCTTTGGCATTAAATCAGAATTATTAGCAAAGCAAGCTTTTGACCAGGAGGTTGTCAGTTTGAGTCTTGTGAGAGTGTTTGGAGCACTAAATTGGACACACTCACCTCCTCCCACAACTGCTGTCACAGTACTTTTGACCAAAGCAGCTAACTGTGGCTGCAGTGGGCAGCAACAGGCTTGTGTGAGTGAGAGCAGGATGTCCCAGGAAAAGAGCAGTTGTGCTCAGCAAACCCTCCCTTGGTAAATAGAGGTTGAAAGGAACATACTTCCATTACCTTGGGTTCTGCACTGCAGCTCCTCTTTTCCAGACAGCTGGGCCAAAAGGTTATGAAGGCTTGGTGGGGTGGCGGTAATTAGAGATCCAGGGCAGCCCACTTAAAGAAATCAATCTGTATCTGGAAGCAGAGCCACAGACCAGAGAATTTCTTCCTTAAAACTGCCACAATTATATCTTTAACTTGTCTCCTTTCCTGCTGCTTTGGATTAATGATTCAATTTGCCACAACTGAAAATCTCATCAGACATTTAAAGGCTTTACCCAGATTTTCTTGCATTGCTCATAGCTTCTTAAATGGATCAGAGGTTATGTTTGCTCTGAAAATTGCATAATTTTGGGGGAATTTTGGACAGACGTTCTGTTTAGATGGCATTTACTACATGACTACAATGCTCTGAGTCTATAAGAGCGAGGATGTTTTATGCAGTGAGCTTTGGGAGGTCTTGGATTTTCGTGATTTAAGATAAGATTAAAGTATCGGGACAAAGGGAGGAAGACGTGTGAAGACAAACTCCCTCAGTGTGTGAGTGTACTGGATGCTTTCCAAACTGCAACCTAAGCTTTGCTGAGATTCCAGCGCGGATATGTGCCGTCCCAGATCCATTTAGAAATCATTAGTGGAAAACATTATTGACCTCTTCCAAGCTGTTCATTGCAGATTTGAGTGTTTCTGTCCTGCAGCCAGGGAGCTACAAAGTGGATTGTGATCAGCCATCAATCCTGCCAGCTACATTCATTGCAAACGTTGCAACTTTGATCACTCTTAATCGCAATGTCTGGATCTGCTACGGCGAAGCTGTCTTCCAATCTGGCTCGCCACAGATCAAACTCTAATTTTCTCCAAACATCCAGCTGTCCAGCTGACAGATGTAACTACAAAAGCAGCCTGAAGCTGCCGTCCACAGCTGTGGAACGAAGTTTAAAAAAGACGTGGTTCATCTGTCAGCGCCTGGTTTCCAGCCAGAAGAGGAGGTTCAGCCGTGTCCCAGCGTTCATGAGGAACATCTCAGCCTTTTTACTGTCTTTTTTTGTGTGTGTGCCAAACTGTCTGTCCATCCATTTAAGAATAATTAACAGATATTGATCCTGAGTTGGAAAACTGACAAGACAATTGAGATTGATATGAGACAGGCTGCATTAATGAAAGTGTTGATGTTGATTGTAATGCGAAGAGAGAAACAGAGACTTTCAGGCCTGTGCACTGCTGTAACTTAATGTGAAATATACTTGTGTATAAGATTCTGGCCCTGAGCAACTGTTTTGGTTCTTTGTTTACACACATTTTTTCATTGTTATTGCCGTATTGTTTTTGACTGTCTCTCCTTGAGATCACTTGTTAATGATTGTCAGTCACGAGTTATTTAAGTCTCTTAAATATGGAATATTGGTGCAACACGTCTTTTTCTGTGTACAACCTCTTTTTTTCCACCCATCTATTTCTTAATTTTTTAACTCAAAACATATCAAGGCTAGCTCTACCTGAAATCTTGGCTCGTAAGTTAGACATTTTAGAGTAACACAAAAAATATTAAAGTTATCAATCATTTTGAGATTTTTTTTTTTTTTAACTTCAAATAGGAGAGACCACGCTGGATTTGCTTGAAGTTTGTGGTGTGCTTCGTTTTATGAATGAGAAGAGAAAATATTGAGATTGGATGGGTTTGTTCTTCATTTAAAGGTTGATTTCAGTGCTGATATCATGTCTAAATCCAGGCTCAGGGGCTCAGACACCAAATACCAGAGGGTCAACTAATAGGCGGCTGTAGTGAAAAGACTGACACTCAATCTTTCTTTTTTTTTCTGGATGCCAAACACAAGTGTGGGCACTAATTAGAGGCTCCAAGAAATCATTCCGGGGTGGGGAACCATTGTAACCTGAGGAGGCGCCGTTGTGTGGTGACAGGTTTCAATCTCTCTGCTGGATGGGCCAAAGCCTGAGGGGTTGAAAGAGTTTAGTTTAGCTTTGGTGTGCCTGCTTTTCACACAGCATCACATGTGCTTGCACTCTACTGTGCATTCACTGTCATTGGCTGCCTGCAGCTGTGGCATTTTAAAACCATATCACAGTTTGTAATCATTAATCAGATAGCACTTTGTGCATTACATTAAGGGTGCATTTCCTCCATTATGGATGTTAAATGCTTCAAGGCCTTGAGGGCTTCTCTGTTATTCAACTTTGGCTGTTTTTATGGAAGAATTCACTGGACTCTTGTGGTGTCTTATAACAGGTTAGGTTTATAACAGCTGTAAGTGTATTTTAAGGCATATTTTTGTTTTTATAAATGTTATGAATATATTTATTGCATGGAAGTATACTAAACTGATTTTCAGACCAATTTTAAGATCCTACAGATTGAGATTTGGTGTGTTTTCTGCTGCAGGAAGACAAGGACTTTGTCCCACATTCTAACTATATTCTATTTTAGTCACAATATGTTGTATTTTTCATCGCATATGGTTTTAGCAGCAAAAATGCACATTTGTATGATTTACATCATGTAATAGCACTAATAATAATAATAATAGTTGTACTGAGACTGAGGTGAAAGCAAACACTCAGCACTTTAATACCACTTTATAGTAGAAAAAGATACTGTTTAAATGTGCTGTCAGACCAAACTGCAACCGTTTTGTTTGTTTCTTATTTTTGGAAGAATTCCCCAAAACTGTTTTATAAACTGTGATAATTCATCTTTACTAACCTTGTTTAAGGAAGATATAGACTTATAAACATATCCCAACAATGGACCCTCTGTGGAGAAGTAGTTAATAGAATATGACAGTGTATGTACTCATTCATGTGCACTCACACACACACACACACAAACACACAAACATATAAACGTACATGAACACACATAAGTAAACTAGTGGTATCGGGTTGTTGTTATCTGATCTGGTCTGCAGATGTGTTGCTCTGCCTCTGCAGCAGGTGTCAACAGATGTCGCTCCTGCCCACTTGGCCAGGTTGACCTCACGCTACAGTCAGCTGACCTCTGAGTGCAACACCTCAGCTGCAAATTATCTGCCCTGCTGCAGTGTTCAGGTCATTACCTTCCTGTCCCCTCCACGGCCTCTCTGTAGTAAAGAGGCAAGGGGCATGAAAATTGAGCATTTTGTAGCGGGGATCAATGCAGTACTACATTATGTTACGACACAGCAAAACCGAGGGGGTTCAGTCTTTTCTGTGCTGGGACTGATTACAATTCTCATGACCTTTGACCCCTTTATTTAAGGGCTTTCATGGGTCATAACCGTCCACCCGTTGATGACAGGCCCAGATGTTAAAGAGCTTTGGAAACAGAAGAGGGCGCTGTACTGCGGATAGCAAATGCAAGATTATCAATGAGATGTTTTCAATTTTTTCCCACATTCGGTCAATGCTAAACTTAAACAGCTTGTTTGAGAGTCATAATACTGTTTGTCTAACTGGATATTAAGGAGAACTTTTCTTACCTTCCTCCATAACCAGTGGTGAAGTCTATTTTTGTCTTGTCACACACAGACACAGACACTTCCTCCATCATACAAACCTGTTTTTCTCTTTCAAAGACAATCATGTAGAACAGGTTGTTTTGTGTCCCCCAACCATTTCATGTTGAAAAATCCAAGTATTCAAGTGCTGGGAAACTTTATTTTTAAAAATCATGAATATATTTTATTTGAAGGATGGTATTTATACTGTAACTAAATTTCGTTGTTTTGTTGCATAGGACAAGTAGTATTGGTGAGCACCAGTGGGCTTTATTGCCCTCTGCATGTCCAGCAGTCCAGCAGCCATGTCACTGTATGATACATTATTATTATACCAAATACAAGAGTTTAATAAAAAAAAAAAAGCAGAAACGATACACAATAAGGAATAGTTCACTCAGCATAGGTCTTGAATACTGGCTTGCTAGCAATGGATGCAATGGAAAAAGTGATTGGCTGATGACTGATGGGGCAAAGACAGCCAATCATACCATTATCACATTAGCATGACCATTTAATTCATCAGTGGGAAAAATAATGGTTCTTTCCAGTTGTCTTCCTCAATAAAAAGGGGATTAGAGGTGGAGCTTTGTTGTTTTGCTCAAAGGCACTTCAGCACGCCGTCAGCAGGATTCTGAGATTTTGATGGACAGCGATCAATATTATCTGTGAAATCTCAAATCTCAAATTACTCGGCCACTCATGTGGAGATAAGCAGGATTATGCAGCTTTGCTCTCACTGTCAATCAAATTGTATTGCTTAAAAAAATGGTTACATTTTGTTATATATAGCTTAATGGTTTTATGCTCTGGTGAAGGTTTTGTCAGGTTTTAATTTTTTATTTTATTTACTATGGCCTATATTTATTCCATTTATTAATATTTACTGCACTGATTGCACTTTTCTAAATATGTTGCACTAATATTTTATTTTTTCCAGGGGTATGCGAAATGT
The DNA here is from genome assembly GCA_029874485.1 of Naso brachycentron. Classification (NCBI taxonomy): domain Eukaryota; kingdom Metazoa; phylum Chordata; class Actinopteri; order Acanthuriformes; family Acanthuridae; genus Naso; species Naso brachycentron. Next base: position 21,903,527 of record JAQFJA010000026.1, on the reverse strand, counting down.
TATTTCCTTTTTATGTTACATATGAAAATGACAAATAAAGGAAATCTATATCTGAATCTTATTAAAGAATAAAAAACCCTGGTTATGGTTAAAAAAAAGACAATGTTTTGGATTAAAATGCCTTTTTTAACATAAACCCAGCTGTAAATTTGCCCTGACATTATGATAAAATTACCCAGCGTTGTAGCTACAGACACGACTGCACAATATGCTAAATTCTGGTCTAAAATACCTGGCTCATAACAACAAATATGGCTGTAAAATGTCCAAATGTTATATTAAAAAATACTGATTTTGTCACCATGAACATGGCTAAAATCTTGTTTACAATGCCAAGTTTGTTTATTTGTTTGTCTTGCCAGAAACACAGTTGAACAATGTGCAAAAGTCTTTAAAAAAAAACTTTTGATGCTAAAATGAGGAGCGAACAGACTTGTTATAGTTGTCTACTGCTTGGCTGGCATACCATCAACATCACCTTCTCCTAATGAGAAAGTCAGCTCATGTTAAAATTCATTTCATCTGAACTTGTGTAATATGTATTGTAGACACTGACATGATATGTAGGAAACACACAAATTTGATCTATCTGTGGTTAACATTAATTTCTGTTGAGTGGTCTGATATAGCCTGAATGATCCTTTGCGGGAACATAATAGAATGCAAATAATATATGTGAGTGTCTTATGATATACTCATGCCATGATAAAAATCTGTTTGGTAATCATTAGGTTGTTAAAAAAAGTGTCTGTTTTGCCTTCTCTTTGTCTCTTTCTGCCCATATTTCACAGAGCGCTGCAGGCATTTGCATGTCAAACCTCTCCGCCCGGCACACAGGAGCATATGCCTGGCAGATTAAACTGCTACACAACGTCCCACGCAGCCAAATTATTATTTAATGCTATGAAAGATTCCCATGGCGTGTTTCAGCCCCTTTTTGCCCGCCCGACTGTAAACCCAAAAGCAATAAATATCCTGAGCAGGGTCAGGAATTTACTGCACCTGTAGTTACCGCTGCACCGTCTTAATAAGCAGCAGATGTGGGAGTGATTGCATCGAGCTCCAAATGCATGCGTTGAAAAAAGGGAAGTCTTTGTTCGGTACAGTTTCATCACCTGAGCAAAGCTGCTTCAGCTCTGTCGCTCAGGGCCTCACACTCATTCTGATCAGCAGGTAACAGGGCTGGAATCTATTTGGATTTACTGTCACAGTGACTCAAATGTCGATTACTGTACAGGAAATAGCTGTCATGAATGGTTATATATGATGCATGAGTCTGCTGGGAGAAAACAGTGTAGTACTTACCAATCTTATGCCTGTAAATGTGTGAAAATAACCATTAAGTCAAATTACAGAGCAAATGCAACCCCCGCAGCAGTGTAATCCATAATAATTTGATTTGGCCCAAATGGAATGAGAATTTTAATACATTTTTTCGTTGGTTTGATTTTAGTCAGGGACAATTGATGTGGCAAATAATGGCTGTTCCCCTCTAAAAGTATGTCTGACCTCACATTTGAGGCAGGCACAGATATTTCTTGCTTTATCAGGGCTCAATAGCAATGTGGCCAGAACGCTCCATGTTTTCGACTACCGAAAAAGCTCCAAAGCTAAGGGCTGATCATCAACGATCATGTGAAGAAAGATAAATTTAGTGCATGTAACAGAAGCCAGATTGAATGGTTTACATTCTTCCTGCCTTTTTTTATGAGAAACATGCAGCAGTGTGGACAAAGGGGCTGCTCTCATTAGTTAATCTTTGCCTGAAGGCATCAAGCACTTACTAAGGGAATAGTTCAGGCCTTTCAAAATGCGATTTATTACAGTGTATGGGGATAGCAGCAAAAGAAAAACACATTAGAGCCTTCTAAAAAAGGCCAACCTAAAAAAAGTGTTATCAGTATAGTGTATGTTATAATTGCCATCAAATTGTCTTTTACAACGTGAAAATGAAGCTGTTTAACCCATCTTTACCCTCTTTAAAGCCACCAGTCTCATTTGACCAAAATAGCTGTTTTACTTTGCACAACATAGGAGTTGCTGGTGTACCGCCGCCTTGATAGGTTAGTTTTTTTTGTGTTGTTGTGTGACTTTTTTCTTCAGATGGTTAGTCTGGATCCACCAAAGTCACACAGAATAGAACAGAAGGCTTTTTTATTGACGCTGTGTTTTAAATACAACAAAAACAGGAAACGTAGCCTCACACAAACACACAACACGAGCCCTTATATGGATATGAAACAAAATATATGTAAGACATCGATTCTTTTCTGAAAAAAGATGTTACACAATAACACAAAAAAAATGAATTATCTTGCAGGGGCTGATCCGCAGCTCTGGTGTGCTGCAAGATAAAATGACTGTTTTCGTCAAAGGAGTCTGGTGGTTCTGAAGAGAGCGTAGACTGAAATACAGTTTGCTGCCATCCCCATTCACAGCAGTTCATTGTTTTCCAGTCCTCCCGCTGCTTCTCTGAAGTAGGGGCGTGCAGAACGCCATCTACTGCGGGTAATACTCTGACAACAGATAAGCATCTCACACTAGGACCTCACTGATGTAACAGTTCGCTGATATATACATATATATTTATAATATCTGCCAATACCAGATATCAGAATTTTCTCTCTCTCTTATGTGGGTATTGGAATTGATCCCAAAAATCCCATATAGGTCGGGCCCTACCTCATACAAACCCATTTTAAAAACCTGAACTATTCCTTTAAAGTGATATTTCAAACTAAAATTCTGTTTTCTTTATCAGTTACTCACCCTTAAATGCCTTTAATTGAAGTTTTTTTCCAGCATTCCTCCACAGTAAACATGTGATTTCAAAACTGCATGCTCCCTTTTGCTGGCAGTCT
>JAQFJA010000026.1:21875451-21890878 GCA_029874485.1 Naso brachycentron | reverse complement strand
AAAACAACACTTAAAGAAATAGTAAAAATTTAACAAAAATTAAATCTAGTAATTTTCTTTCTTGAATATAATTTCTGAAAAAATGTTAAGTATACTTACTTTGTTTAAATTGTGTATCACATTCTTAAATATCCCAGCTGTATTTAAAATGCTACTGAAATGTGTGGCTTTTAATACTGAACGTTGTCTTGCAACTTAAATGTGTATGTTAATAAAAAAAACATTAATAGTAATAATTTTAATGATGAATATCCACAGCAAATTAAAGAGCCATTTTACAGAGTTTTCATTTTAAGACAAGTACGTCTTGTTTCCTTGGATTTAAAGTGGTAAATCTTCCACAAGTATCACTGCAAACCACATATTATAGCATCAAAACAGAAACAGAAATCTTGACAAGAGCAGCAAAAGGGGTCAAAGTGTCAATTCTCTTTGAACTGTCCTGGCTTTAAATCAGCAGAAAATGGACAAAAACAGACAGTGTCCTGCAGAAATTGGTTTCACATCACTCTCCCTGGTTTCAGTGACCACTCCTTCAGACAGATTTGTTTTTCTTGGAACCATCCTGAGAGACTCAGAGTTGCTGTGGAGCTGTTATTTGACATTATGCAGGGTGAGCACTGGCACAAACTTAGCCTGTCTGTGTTTTTGTTTCTGTTGAGAGCAAATAAGCTCAGAATGAATCGCCCTGCTGGGTATGAATCACATCCTCAAATCAAATTCATGGCAGAAAAAAGACTGGGCTAATCAAGGTCAAAATGTGTTTCAAATATAAATTGGTCTATACAAAGTTGCACTGAGGGAAATGGTTACTCATCTGTTTAATGCACTGACAAACTTCCAGCAGCACACTCCTTCTCCTGAGCACATCAAACCCCTGCTGGTTCCGATGACGGCTAGACGTATTGGACTGGTTTATGAATACTAAATGATCATCAGTCGCACAAAAATAAATAGCTCAAACAAAATGAGGATTGGCTGGGATGGGATAAATTTATCACTGTAATCTCTGGAAGTCATCAACATTTCCACACTGCGTATTGGTACTAATTACAGTATACTGATCCTGTGGTTGCATATGTTGTTGGGACAGTTTTTATTGTGTGAACTTACATGTGGGATTTTATGAAAAAAAAAAAGTGATCTTGATTAAAAAAATGCAGACTTTGTCACCACAACTGTTGCTCTTTGTATATTGTATTATAGTTCATTTCAAACATTAAATTGTGCCAAGTGCACCAAAGATCATCTGTCAGCAGTACATTTAAATTAGATTTATGACGTTAGCCTAGCTTGGCACAAAGATTGAAGACTCAGTACATAAGCTAGCCTAACTTTATCAAAAGTGTATATCACCAACTCAACAGCTGTCTTAAACTCTCTGTATGATTTCACATATCGAAAAATATAAAGAGATTTGTAATTTTGAAATTAGCTCTTAACTTTTAATTTGAACTTAACTTTTAATTTAATTTGAACTTGTTTTTTTACTGTCAATTTGATTGTTTTCTCATACTTTCACAACCTTGGACTAACCTTGGAAATCAAGCATCCTTCCCTCCTTGTTTTTATGGCGGCTCACATTTTTTTTCATTTGTTGTTGCTCTCTCTTTTAAGGTCAGTTTGCACCAAAGATTCACAACAAACAAAATGGTTGCAGGGAAAGTTGTAGGGGTGTAAATTGGTCGGTCTCAGCTCGACTCAAGTCGGCTGATCGTGTCGTCTGCAGACACTGTTGTCTGCAGAGGCGAGTTTTAGATAGTAAGGCACATCACTTGTTTCAACAGCCAATCGGCTCATAGCAACGTAACTTGTTGCTAAGAAGAAGCACAGTGTAAAGCAGCCAAGAGAAACATACACTCTCTGAAATCACTGCAGTTGATTGAAAAGACCCCATGACAGTCCGAACACAGAGCCACAGAGAGCTGCAGAAGTGCAGTGTACTTTCAGACCAGCTGAATTGTAATATGCTGAAAGGTTATTATGGAATTCTAGCGCAGTGACACCAAAAATAAACTGCCTACCCAACTTTAAAAAAGATAGGCTACAAAATTTGAATAATTTGCTGAAAAACATACATTTTCATGTTTAGACTTGCTTTTTTCTTACACATTCAACATTTGTACCAAACCAGGCTAAGTATTGTATAAGCCTAGAGTATTTTTCTGTGCAGTACTTTGTGTTGCAGTGGTGATAGGTGATTATTCATAACAATTACACAAAGTTGCTGTTGCAGTTTTCATCAAAATTACTTTGAAAACTGTCATCTGTCCTCTTCCATACTTACGTTTGATCAATCATTTTGGACCACAGTCCTGTAATGAGCATGGCTTCAGGGTGTTGTCATTGCGCTGAGGCTCAGGTGGAAGCATCATGGCAATTTTGCTCCGGGAGGTGAGGGGGGCCCTGATGGAGCCCCGGGGGACTGAGTGACAAGCTTTGTCACTGTGATTAAATCCTGCAGCCACTGGTCCCAGTGGCCTGTAAGACTATTTGAGAGACCGATCAGGCAGAGAACCCTTTGAACCAGTGCTTGAGAACTCAGCATTTTTAATCTTCCAACAATAAAAAGGCCCAATCTGTAATAGAACAATGAAAGCAGCCAATTATTAATTTTTTTTTTAGTATCAATATCTATTTAATGTAACAGAAACATGTTGGTAACATGTTTGACCCAGATATTTCAGGGTTTTCAGGCTGTCTGAGGATGAATTAAACATCAAAGCGGCATCAGTCTTGAGATTCTTCTTTAAAGTCTCACCTTTTATACTTGACACTTGGTCAATATATCATACAGCATAGTTCCTCTTTTCAAGGGTCCTGACATGTTTATGTTGCAAATCATAACTGTCTTCTCCAAACCAGGCCTTTGTGCTTTGTGAAATAATCAGTATGCTTCCATGTTTCACTGGTTTAATCTAAAGTGATCCAAATTATTGTCTATGCGCAAATCACAAAACACAAAGTATTCTGTTTTCTGTTTTAGGAGTGCAAGATTCCCATCAGGAGAAGATCATAACAGTGTCCGGAGAGGGAATGGTCCAGAGCCCAGACTTTCCACACACTTATCCCAGGAGCACCGAGTTGGTGTGGAGACTAGTGGCGACCAGTAACATGAGGATCCAGCTCACCTTTGATGAGAAGTTTGGTCTGGAGGACCCCGAAGACGGCATATGCAAGTAAGAGCATGCACTTTTAGTATCTGAGTAAAAATACAAGCAGATTAAAACGCTATTTTTTTCCATCATTTTGTGAAACAATGGTGCTCTGTGCCAACATCCTCAAAGATAGCACAGAACTTGTAATTTTTTTAGTTTATTTCTGGAATTGGAAAACAAAAGTTAACTTGACTGTATAATTGTGACAAAGTATTTCTGAAAATGCAATACATTGTTTTTTGAGATACTTCTGCCCTCAAACTAGGCTTTGCCTGTTAGGTCAATGTTGTATGTGCTACAGGTTTGCATTGACTAAAATAACGAGAACACATGAATTAGTTTTCCTCAATGTTTTGATTAAATTGTTAACCTCCAAAGAATCAGTTTACAATCAGTTCATACATTTAATCATAAAAGATCAGAAAAGCTTATTTAGGGGCCTATTCGTTGTCTAAATTTGAAAAAGGAAGAAAAGCTGTAGCAGTTTTTCTGTGAGATTTTGCTCTGCTTGCTTGAGCGGCTCTGATCAGAAGGGGACTTCCCCATTTGGCATGCGAGATACGTTTTTGGCTGCAGTAAAGACGTGTCCTGCCTATGTTGTAGTCCATCTTTAAAGATTTAGAGTCAGAGTGTGGCCATTTGTGAAATTGCCTTTGGTTTACCGTGGAAGCTCGTGAATATTGAAAACCCTGCAGCAGAGTGATTTGTTTCACCCCATGATGACGCTGTATTTTACATGATGCAGTCGATATTTTTAGCATATATGTGATTGTGCGAAAGACACACGCCTCGCCCTCTGACACATGAGCACAAACACACACGTAAACACACACCACATCCTCTGCTTTATTGAGGAACCCACTTTCAATTACTGCCTGGGTTCGCTTCTGCTGCCATTCAATTTAAAACAGGGATCCCAAGCTGGGACGATCGATTTACCCTCTGTGCATTATGCTCAGTGCCCTGCTGTCAATATATCACAAGTGGCTGGTTAGCATGAAGGAACCAAATCAGTGAAAGGTGGAGAGGAGCTGGGGGAGGGTGATCTTGCTAGTCATTCCTGGAGAGCCCCCTAATGGATGACAAAGCGAATGACAGTTCTCTACAGAGCTGACAGTGTTTAGATGTTAGACACGACAGCACAAGAAGAGCACGAATCTTTGAAGAGATAAAAGAAGATGCTGCCATGAATTAGTTTGCTTTTGTTCCTGTGCCAGTTCGTGCACTTCAGCTTTACCGATCAATGAGTTGTTTTTGATTCAGACTCCGAATTTATGGAGATAAAAGATTTGCAGCTGATTTTATCCTCTAATGTGCTGCCATCGCAGGATTTATGCCTCTGTCTTTGCTGGCTGCTGCCTATCAGAAAAAACTGAACAAACAGAATGTATGTGCAGGTAATTCAAGCCCCCTGCCAACCCCCAGCACACCTCTGTGGTGGGCCGGGTGCAGGTTGACAAATGAGGTTGATGTTGCTGTTGAAATCTTGCAAGGGAAAGTTCCACAGGGTGCAGATTGACAGCTTTTGTGCTGCCCTGCCTTTTACAAGACCGCACTAGTCTGTGTCCTCGGGGAGAGGGGCGAGAGACAATAACAACATCCTTTTTTCCAGGGTCATCGAAGTCATCGACATGTCTGCTGCTTGAGCTCTCACATTTTTCATCCCCTCACCCATCTTTTACTGAGGCCCAGCAGGTTTTGATCAGATCCCAAGACACACACTCTTGGCAGGGTTGGCAGACGGATGAATGTCGCATGCAATCACGGGCAGAAACAGACACACATTCACAAATCTATCTGCTTGTCTTTTCACTCACCCTCTCCCCTTTTTAAAAACACACACTCACACGTTAACAAGCCGCAAGCCTCATCTGCATGTCTGCTTCATCTTTTTATGTGTTTACAAATTTATTCACAGAAATCCACCCCAAGACCTTAATTCAACTGGTGTCACGGCAAAAAATGCAGTGTTATTGATACACTGCTCTTACCCTCGTGTCACTGCACAATGTGATGCAAATAAACAGGAATGTAATCTCCTGTCCAGAGATTCAGAGCAATGCCAGGGGATAAAACAAACAACAGTGGGAGACGTGTTTGGCTCTGGTAGCGAGCCTGGAGCGAGAACTCTTCGCTAAGATGAGAAGGAGGCTGTGTAGTCGAGATGCTCATCTGCTATTCTGTTTGTCTGTGGCGCGATGAAAAGCATTCTTACCAAATCCACTGGAGGAGAGGCATATTGGAGGGGGATTGGTCTTGCTGCTGGTTGGCATGGCAGCAGAGTCGTGCTTCGCAGCTCACAGACAGGGCTGTTCTCACAAAGGCATTCAGGCTCTCTGTCTTTAGTATGAAAGGAGGGGCCCAAAAACAGTGTTTATGCTGCTAATCTGCATGATCTCATTGGTAGATACTTTATCTATTAATAATGTACAAGGAAGGAACTATGCAGGAGGAAACTTTGTGAATATTAAACATGATTTCCTTGCAGTGTGCAGAAAGGTAATCCTATCCTAAAGCACCGCAGAGGCTATAAGATTCCTTTGCTGTTCTGGTCCCGTTCACTGCAACTGTATGTACAGTTTGGTATGTATGTCAGTGCATTTGTAAATCTGAGAAACCGCTGTTCAACATGGTGATTCTGAACACATGGCGATGTGTAATGATCAGGGTGTCCTGCATTATTGATGAGCCATCTGTCAAAGCTCTGGAGCCGTCTGAAGGCTGATTTTTAGAGAGGAAAAGCTTCTCCCCACCGGCCTCGATTGAGCAGGCAGAAAGAGGCTAAACTGATATTTTATCCTTTTCCACAAACATTTCGTTCCACTCTGGTTTACAAATGTTGCCGTCTCTGACATATAAACTGTGAATGTATGGTTTCTGCCATAGAACCACTTCAGTTCTTCCTCTCCCTGATATGTTTGTTTGTGCAGATTAAAAACTTCCTGTTTAATTTTCCAAATCAAAGGCAACAGAGTCCGTAAATTTATCAACCCCTCTGCCCTTCAGTTTATTTAACATCACAGAAAATCCATTTTTAGTCTCGCTCATGTCCCTCCATGTTGTTTTACCAAAACCAGCTTGAACTGAATCTGTCAAGCCTGTGTAAAATGTAAACAATGTCCTTGAAATCCAAATATCCGAATTGGCAGCACTGAATGAGAGGTTAGCGTGCCTGTTGACGCAAATGGCAAAGTGATTAATCCCAGACTGTGAAGAGTCAGAGAAACAAGGCTGTATTGAACGCAGTGTGGCCACTGGTTACACACACACAGGTATAAATAATGAAGACTGAACTCCTGAACTGTGTGTCTTAAGTGCTGAGGTTGGTTGATGTTAGCCTTGGCACACCAATGGAGTCTGGAGCACAGCCATATGCTCCTGCACTTCATAATGTTTACTGGTATTATGGGTTGGCAGGGTGGCCAGCAGAGAGAGAGAGAGAGAGAGGGAAAGAGAGACTGTCATGTAATTACAGGCTTGCAAAGTTTGATCCCCACAACAAGCAAAAACTCTGCTTTTATTTATACTTTTCTCAATTGAATTTTAAACTGTCATTTTGTTTAGTGAACACTAAATCCCCGAACACAGTTAAACCATCACGTTAGAGCTAAATATTATTTAAAAATGCATGGGATTTTCTTTCTTTTTTTTTTTCTTTTTTTTTTTAGACACAGTGTTTGACTTTCAGGCACCAACAGCTTCTGCAGTCTTTAGTGATCGCATGTTTATAGTCATACTGTATAATTTCAGTCTGTTGCAGTGCAGTTACATGGGTTATTTTTGAGGGCACTGACAAGGAGTTGCTGACATTGAAAATGGAAATACGAAGCATGATAACAGTTAAGAGATAGAAGAATTATTTTGTAAAATACCCTCACAGAGCTATCAATATTTTATTTTTTGTTCATTTTTATATCCAAACCTGTACCCCACAATGGCAATAAGTAAATTTAATGAGTTTATAATGTGTTTCCCAACAGTTTTGCTTGAGTCCAAGTAAAGAGGCCTATAACTCTCCCGCAGTCATCACACAGTACAGTAAAGTAGCTCAGAGTTTAATTAAAAACAATATTTCAGTGGCAACATGTAGCTTTAGTGTAATAGGCATATCAAAAGGCAGCATCAGCAACCATAGCCAATAAATAGTGAAAACAGCTGCATATGCCGCACTGTCAACACAGACTCGTCTGTCACAGCAGAGATATTATAACCTGCTGTCAGACATTTGTTTTCTTTTTTCATTGTTAATGAGGTTAAACTTTATTTCCCTGGGCAGCTTTATTGATATTAACTATTTCAACTTTAAAAGGGCAAAGCAGAGCAAGCAAAAAAACAATTAATGTTCACTAAAGGGCTGATCTCAGAAGTGTCTTGAGAAAACCATTGCTGGTAAAACTATTGTTACATTAAGGTACAGTGTGCCTGTCGGGCCCTCCTCTCTTGTTGCTGCACAATGCTAATTTTAGCATTTTTTTGGAGAGCATAAAAGAAAAAATAATTTAAACTTTCCAGCTCAAGGTGCAGTTGCACCGTCAGTGTCACTTCTGGCTGAAGCAGCCAATTAATCAAGTAGTAGATGGGCTTTGCTTTTCACCACATACTTCCTGTATTCCTGTTTTGCTGCTGAGGGAATAATAGTGGAAAGAACAGGATAATGGCGAACATGGATGAGAAGTTGATACTGGCTGTATTTTCCTACAGATGTGCTTCCAAGGCGTTTTTGGGGCAGCTGCTCCTCCAGCAATGCTTCTCGATGTAGACTGACATTTACGACGCTCTTTCCAAAGTTTGCACAACGAAAGCAGAAATTAAGCAAAATGTGATAATTTGCAAATCTTTTTTTGACATACATTCAAATGAAAGCAGTAAAAAGACAACATAACTAATGTTTTTCCTCCTAAACTTTGTCAAGTTTTATGCTTATTTTATCCTTATATTTATGCTTATTCTGAAGTTGATGCCTCCAACAAGTTTCAGACAAGTTGGGACAGGATCAACAGAAGACACTAGAGAAGAAGAAAGTTTAAAAATTGTTTGTTTGGACCACTCAACAGGGAAACAGGTTCATTGGTCGCAGGAGATCATGAGTGTCATGATCAGGTAAAAAAGAAAGGTTCAAAGGTTCAGTCGTTTACATGCATGGCGTGAGGTTCAGGAAAACCGCTGTCTGCAAATGCAGTTCGCTTGCAGATGATTGCATTGTTTGATCCATTTTTATTTACATTTTACACAGTGTCCCAACTTCCAGTATATAGCTGGAATTTGTGATATAATTTAATGGTAATGACAATTTTAATGGTAATGGAGTAGTTCCATAACTGATGATGTCTCAGAGGCTAAAATAATTGATTTCTTTTTTCTTTCTCTGTCTCACTCTACCAGGTATGACTTTGTGGAGCTCGAGGATCCAACTGAGAAGACCATCCTGGGTCGCTGGTGTGGATCAACGTCAGTACCTGCTAGTCACACGTCCAAAGGCAGTCAGATCAGGATCCGCTTCATTTCTGATGAGTACTTCCCGTCTGAGCCAGGATTCTGCATCCGCTACTCTCTTCTGCCTGTTGTACGTACATTACAGTCAGTATGCATTGTAGGTAGTTGAGTGCTTAGCTGTCGCAGCATTTCTCCACTCCTATGTCCAACTTCAGGGAGTTGACATGGCAGTCTGAAATGCTTCTCCTTGCAAGCACAATTAAAATAATTTGCTTGTTGCATAACATGGTGTCTTAATGTGCAATCAACCATTCATTTTATGTGTACCCAGGGTTTAAAGGCTCGTCAGGGAGGAATTATATTTAAGCACTCTGGAACATCTGGCACCTCCACAATCGTTTATTTTGGTTATGAAGATACACACAAGTCAGAACAGCTCATGCCCTTATGCACAAACAAAACAAAATGTAACACAATGTTGTGCACAACCAAGTTGCTGAGCTAGATCAGGAATTTTCTGCAACCGACCTGTAATAGTTCTACAAAAGTTAGACAGAACACAAAATATAACCACTTACAATGGTTTCGATCTTTGTAATTTTCTCATTTCCTGGGGTTGGTATTGTGTCTATTAATAAATAATCAAACCACTATGTTCTATATTACTTTTCTATAAATAATCACACCTCCTGAACCTGGACTCTATAGAACCTGACAAATGACAGACGGGGTGTTTCATTGTCACTGCTTGAGACTGAGATGGAGACATAAGTGGTTTCACATTCACAAAGAGGTCCTCTGACCCCCAGTGGGATTCATTCAAGCCCGTGAAATGAAAGTGGGAATAAAGAGATAGAAGTGCTTTTTGTGTGGAAATTGTCCTGCTGCTATTGCTGTCTGTCTGTTTCATTTTCAGATTGTGGTTTATTATCACATACTAGTTCAAAAGTAATAGGCCTATCTCCATTTTGTACAGTGCACTTCACAAAAAACATGTTATTTTATTCAATATTTAAGTTATTTCTAGCAACAAAATGTGCTTTAGACTATTCTTTTTGGTTAGCCTATTTCATCGTTTTATTTCTATTTTTCCTTCTTACGTTGATAATCACTTCTTCCATCCCTTGCTAATCTTTGTTTCCTTTCACCTTTAGACTTTTGGGAGATGCTTAGTCAATTATAATAACCCAACATACTGTCAAGCACTGAGCCAGAGCACCATGTGTCATATACTGTAATGTCATGCCTCACGTCTTCTCCCTTGCCAGTCAGGCATTAGCAAATTTTAACTAGAAATGTAAAGTCAATTCTTCAATGAAAATTTGTCCTGTCATGCCTTTGATTACAGTCTACACCAGACTTCCTGTATCAGAGACTAGCCTGCATGACAACATCAATAGAGTGGTAAAGTAATGAGTCCTTAAACACAAAAGTTACATTTTTGCACTTCTGGTTTGCCCGTCTCAAAGTCAGTGTGTTTTTAGGATTTCAGGTTGAATGCCTGAAATGAGGTCTTTGGTTAACATGGGCTAAAGATATTTAGATGCTCTGCAACATAAAATACGCCAGTATAAAACCAGTATTTGAACTTTTAAGGTTTTACGTGTCTTAAAAAAAAGCAGCTGCTAAAAAGTGGCAAAATGAAACTATAGTGTTTGCCATGGGTGTTAGATGTCATCATGTGAAAATGGTTTAAAATGTCTTCAACAAAGATGTGAGACGAGCAATTGACATAGCCATGATCATAAATCAGGTCATGCTAAAAGGAGAGAGTTTTGTAGAAAAGTAGGCGTGCTTTTTAAGCTGTATGACTACCATGTAGTTCGTTTATTGCCTAACAATAGCTTTTTGCTTCTGACGATTTAATTTACATTTCAAAAACCACATACGTGGTGTTCATCTGTGAATATTAATGTGCTGAGCAAAACATGTAATTAGGCTATCATTAACTTCGTTCGTCACAGAGCTTATTTTCGGCATTAATCCAAAATCCCATTCAAAACGGTTACGTCGCTATTAGCATTTATAGGCTAACATCAGTGTAAGCTTCTCCAAAAGACTAACATCAGTGTTAGCCCTTCCAAGATGACATCAGTATTGGCTTCATTAACAGGCTAATGGTATTGCCCTTTCCATAAGGCTTATGTCAGTGTTGGTTCAAAGAAACAGTGATGGCTTCTCCAGAAGTCTAACTTCAGGATTATCTTGAGCATCTCTGGAAGGCTAACATCAGGGTTGCTTCTTTAACAGGCTAATATCAATATTAGCCTTTCCAAGAGGCTAGCATGGATGTTAGCTTATCCCACAGGCTAAAGTCAGTGATAGCTTCTCCAGAAGTTACTGTTTAAGTTGCATTTTAATCAGTTTCAGTGCTCATGTTGACCTTGCTATCCTAAGGATTTTTACGTAGGACATTTTTTAGTTAAGTCAGTTTTGTAATTGCTAAATGTTGGCCCCAAGATATGTTTTTGTGTTTTTTTGGTTTTCAAATTGCAAAACATCTTTCTGCAGTGACAAAAATCCTAAATATCATCCTAAACTGAGATAATAAGGTTTAAGACTTAAGTTTCTGTAATGCTCCTGTTCTTTAGACCACACACACACACACACACAAACACACACATGCACTGAATCCCTTCATCCCTGCTCCCTTCACTGACAAAAGCCCAGATACAAACTGAAGAGACAACTGCCATGTTTTAACCTGCCATGTTTTAACTCTATTCACTTGCTTTAAGTAAACAGCTCTACTCCTCATTAATCCATAATGGCCTGCAGCTCTGTGAAATCTGACAAGTAAAAATAGTCAGCTGAGGCCACTGATTTATCCACTCTGTAACTTCTTTTTATGCTTCAAAAGCTTTTTTGTTCTTTTATTTCTCTTTCTGATTTTTTTTAATTCTTTCCTTACCACTAAAACTCAAAACATCACCACTGACAACAACACAAACTAACAGAAGATGCATGCTGAAAACAGTGTGAGTGATGCAAGGGCCACAAACAAGGGCTCGCTCTATCGGAGATGGATTAATCCAATAAGTTACTATTACGAGGAGTTACTCTGTTTCAAAATCCCTTAAGAGAAGGAAAGTGTCATCTAATGGTCAGTTTTCATTTTATTTGAGCTGTAGGCTATACTACATAAAGTCCTCAAATGATACTGCAGTACAGTGATTGATAATGTTTTGTGGACATCTTACATATTAACCAACTTACTCACTAAGGCTTGGGATGAGAGGGATGTCTCTTCCTGGGTGGATACACATATAGGCTAGTATAATGGATTTCATATTCACAGTAAAAAACACAATTGAAAAACAATTACAAGTTTGTCTTTGCATAAACAGGTTGACAATATTTGGTGGATAAATTTCAGATTTATTAAGCTTATGTCTCCCAGATGACACTCATCAGCTTCCAGGTGACCAAATATCCAAAAACAATGCTTTAGATGTGCTACTGTATATAATTAAAAAGTAAACAAAACTTGGATTAGTTCTGTTGAAGTTTTGGGGCTCCATATCCATCATCTTTTAAAAAAAAAAAAAAATTGCCTGCTTTGTTTTATATTTTTATTCTGTATTTTATCAGGCCAAATTTTAAAAAAATTAGACACTTTCAAAGGTATTTTCAGTGAATTTTGGTAAAACACCTAATGAAACGGGGATGATTCAGAAATGAAACGTCAAATTCAATCATTTGCCGTAGAGCGAAACTATTGTGAGTGCGGTGTTTTTAACATTTCCCACTAACTATATGATGAAACAAGAGGCCAGGATTTTCTTTCATATTCCAACTCTGGAAGGTGCGGAAACCGTTAGGAGGGAAAAGGAAGCTTTGGTCTGCGCACAGTCAGTCTGCTTCCCTTTGAACTCTGCTCTGACAGAGGAGGAGCACGCTAAAACAACAGCACTCTGTTTCCTCTGTGGTCAACCAGCAGCTACTGGAACCATGTGCCACGCAGGGGCCAGCACTTGAGTTTATATTTAAACAAGCAATAATTCCTCCCCACCACTTCCATGGGATAGAAAAGGGGCAAAAAAAATAAGGCCTGGTCTGTAATTCACAAAAAGTGATTTAAGAAAAAGTGAAAGGGTTGTTTTAACGGAGAAGAGAAAGAGTCTGTTGAATGGAGCATAACGGGTGATGAGTGGTGGGTTTAGGGAGCAAACAAAACATACATCAGTGTCTTAAAAAGCCTACTACGCATCGAGATCACTCCATCTGTTCTGTTTATTTTAATGGTTTGAGGAGAGTTTTACACTCTCAGATCTGAATAAAGGGAAAAATGTTACGAAGTCAGTTAGTGAAATCAGATGACGCTGGTGAAAGTCATGCAGAAGACTTAATGTTGGTGTGATGAAATTGAGGTCTGTTTTTACACTGACCTCAATTGCAGTGTGTGTTGTATTGTGAGAGAAAAACACGCTCCATTCACGCACAACAACCCTTGTTGCTTTCTCAAAGTCCTCTTGTGCAAGGAAGTGGTTTGCAACACCATGTTAAAGAGGAGATATTGTTTTCCAGAGCTCTCCCAGAATGCTATTTCAGAAATATCATCTCAACACAGTTAGCCGAACCTGCCATTTCAGTTACTCGAAATAAGACAGTGCGGTTGTGCTGCATAAGAACAGAAGAGAGCTGGAAATGAAGTAATCACAGGTTGGAAACAAGGTTATTTCTCGAGGGGTTTCTGAGATTTTGCAGCATTACAAGCTTTCACACTTAGATTCTGTCACAGGTCACTGAGAAGAATAAAAACACAATCAGCCTTTTCCCGTTAAAATGCAAGTGCTCTTTTCTAAACACAGTCATGTTTTGCAGTCTTGTTAAATATTCTCCTGCTGTCTGTGTAAATTATATATCTGCTTTTATTGTTATGTTGACAGTTGCACATATTTTGGAACAAGCCGATTACCACCACTGAGACTCTAATTTCAGCCTGCTTTGCTCTGTTGGCTCAGGTATTTTTTCATAAAAGACTAACAGGAAACTGCGTTTAACTAAGGCAGATAACAAACATAAAATTGCCAGAAGAGGCTGAAGTTGAATACTTTGATTCTGAATTTTCAAACAGCAAGTTCTTCCTAATGTTATGAGGATTTTTATAAAATTAGAAAGCATAAAAATTGATCTAATAAGAGCGGCAATGTGCCAAATTATGCATGAAAATATTCTCATTTAATAGCCAGAATGCCAGTTACATAGCCTCATGTTGTTCTTACATACAAAAGACCTCATTCTTCACTTTACAATGTCCCTGTTGTTAACTGCCACACTGCCGTGCTGTGTTTGTGTAGGGGACTGTTGGATTCAGGACATTCTTTTCACTGTGTACCTGTCTTGTCAGTGTCAGCTTTTAGGAAACAAGCACTGTTGCACATGTTGATGTCTTTGCTTAAGGAGCTGTCAGACTCCCAGACACAGAGAAAATACCTGCAGGACCTGGACTAACCTGGTGCCTCAGTCACCAGGGTCCACATGTCGTCTCAACATGTTCTGTCAAATCAGCATCCTGTTACATGTTGTTTCAATCACTCTGCTCCTACAGTGCCGTTTTTATTTAAATGATCTTTAAAAGTTCAATGTGTAGGATTTAAGGAGAACTAGTACATATGTAGAACATAGCAGAAATGAAATATAATATCCATAAGTATAATTTAATTTAATTACCTTAGAGTAAGTCTTTTCCAGTATATCTAAGAAGGGAAAGGGTCTACTTTCTACAGAAGCCCAGAGTGGACAAATCAATCAGTGGCTCCAGTGCGGGTCATTCCTCAGGTTGTCTGCATGCTTGGAAAGGGAGGGTGAGCCAAAGGATATGCATTTGCATGCAGTCTAAAACTTCACCCCTAGATGTCACTAAATCCTTCATACTGGACCTTTAAATCCTCTTATTAACACAGAGAATGCAACAAATGAAGAGCTTTTGAGTTGTTTCCTGTCTAAAAATCTTACATCTTCAAAAATATTCATCATAAAAAGAACCATATCAGTGTTCCTACACTTTCATGTGTCCTACCGTGTTTCTATAACCTGTTTCAACATGAATGGCAGTGACAACAACATTTAACAACAACATTTGTAGGAGATAGGACAATGTCTGCTGATAGTGAGAGGTCAAAAATAAACTGGTGTGCTTCTTAATACGTCGAATTATATTACAGCAAATAATTTATAGATTGCAAGTCTGCAGCATCGTATTCAAAAGTCTTTTTCTCTTGTCCTGTCGTTCAAAATAATTTTTGTCAGTTACTGTATGTTTGCATGCATGAAATCTTTATGTTTAAAACTTGACACATGCTTTGAATTCATGCCAGTTGGT
This sequence comes from Naso brachycentron, assembly GCA_029874485.1. Lineage (NCBI taxonomy): Eukaryota > Metazoa > Chordata > Actinopteri > Acanthuriformes > Acanthuridae > Naso > Naso brachycentron. The sequence goes on along the minus strand of JAQFJA010000026.1, from coordinate 21,875,962 downwards.
GGTCCATTTAAGTAGTTTGTTACTTCAATCTTTTAAATGCGAACTCTCATCTGCTTCTTATATCTTTATTCACACGGTCTTGATGTGTCTCTGAAGGATTTCTTGGCCTCTCCATCTCAAGCTGAGCTTGCAGAGCGCCGCTAATTGAGGGAGTGTTGCACCGTCGACATTCACAAGCTGTTAATGGCTTCCAGTCCATGCTGTTTGCCACTGCCAAAGCTCGGCTAATAAGAATCACAGCTTTGTTCAGTTGTCTGGAAGTGCGGCTCAGAGAAAAGAACTATTCAGCTGACTCTTAGCTATATTGCTATGAGGTTAAGTGACCTCCACAAATATTCTTTCATATTTGCGTCTGTTTATCCCAGTAGGTGCCAAATAAACCAAAGATATTTTCAGTGGTTATGAAGGCAGCCTCATTAGAATGAGTCAAATCTGTGGCATGAGCACAGCTGCACATCAGCTGGTTTTCTGTAGCTTGTGGTGCAGCCATGTCAAACCACTGGCATCTCGT
>JAQFJA010000026.1:21857354-21875411 GCA_029874485.1 Naso brachycentron | reverse complement strand
ACCACTGGCATCTCGTTTTAAAGTCAACACCAAAAGCGACTTGGATTTTAAATGTATTGCATAGACTTGTGCGGCAGTTATTTAGTGTAAAAATGCAAATAAATGTCCCGGTCTGTTTTACTAATTCATGGCCTGTGCCTTTTGTGTCGTTCAGCTTAAAAAATGACTATATCCATCTTAAATTTCTGTATAGGCTCTTCTGTTGACGTCTGTATTCTTGAGGGAAAAAAAGTGATATAAGCCACTTGATGGATAACTTTATTCCAGGTGGTTTCACAGTGCTGTGGATCCTAACGTTTTAAGCACAAGTTTATAAATCAAACCACAAATCCTCGCAATATTAGTGCCATATCCTCTGACGAAAGGAAAACTTTTCCCCTTCCAACCCACATTTCTCACAGGATTCCTTTCTAATTCACCCTCACAAGTCATCAAAGGGAAGATACAGACTCCTGGAATAATTTTTTTCCCTTCTGCCTCTCCAAAGGCTTAAAAACACAGCTGCCAGCAGTTGATGTTTTGAATGCTCCACAAGCAGCATTTTTCTGTAAAGTGTCACAACGTTGCCTTCTACCTGTCAGTCACGTGAGATTAGAGAGACCAGCGAGCTGACATATTGGACAAACGCAGCGTCACAGGACTGAAAGGTTTAACAGATTAGCTTCTTCTCTCGTGGGACGACCGACACCCGAGGTATCAATCTTCTCTGTGACTGCACCGTACAGTCTGGAGAGCTGGGAGCTCGCAACAAATAATACTGCAGCCTGCAGGAGCTAAAGGGATGTTGTTATGCAAAGTGGATTGAGATACTGCGAGATGTGATCACATTTGACATATTAAAAAATGATGCCATTCATTCACATTTGCGTCAACTTCAGTGCAGGAAACAACTCAGATAAAGATACAATTATTCTGTGATATTACTGCATCGCATTGCAACTATTATTGTATTTCAGTTGCTGAAGATTCAGAAGATGACCTTGCTACTTTTTCTCAACTAGATTTCATGAGTGGAGTCTCATCTGTACATGCATAACAGAGTTTAGCTGAGTCAGGTCCACACCCAACAATCCCACCACTGGGGGACTCAGAGGGGGGGCGGGGGGGGCCAAACACCCTCCCTGGTAAACACATGGTAAATATAGCATGATGAAGCACCTTCTAGGGTGCCCTTCCAGTGGATAAAATGTGGTAAAGTCCCCTCTAATGTGTCTTTCCGTTGGACAACCGTTACAAAGTGCACTCTAGGGTCCCCTTTCTGTACAGAAAAAAGGTGGTAAAGTGCCCTCTAGGATGCCGTTCCAGTATACAAAATGCAGTTACATGCCCAACACCTTTTTCCACACTTGTTGCCCACCGCATACAACAAATCCCCCTTTATTTTGACCCCTGCCCCTCGAACATCCTGAATCCACCACTGAATCCCACATTGTTGCTGATTAAAAAGACGCGACAGTTGTTTTGTCCAAGCTGGTTTGGAAAGCAGAGGATGGCGGGATGAAGTCCAACAAGTTCAATGCAATACAGAGTGTGGACTGACAGCTCAGTTCACCCCCTGGCTACTGCCAAGCTGCCCTTTGGCCCCACAACAAACCTCTTACTGCTTGGAGCACAGAGTGGCAGCCTCCACCATGTGACATATTTATAAGACCTATGTGTGTCAAGAATAACAACAACAGAGCGTAAAAATGGAATTTCACACAAAAAAAAATCGAAAATTCAGCTGCCATGCAGAATATCTGACTACAGTATTACTCTGTCCTATTACAAGGATCAAACATTAATGACCTCAGCTAAAGATATAAAAGAGAGAAAAGGGGGAAAGCAGCTTGAAATGGATTTGTATCTTTATGATCCCAAAGTGAGTGTGGACCATTTGATGGAGATCGTTCCCATGTTTTTTGGAAATGTCAGAAAATAGCTGTCTTTTGGGTAATGTTCTGTTAAGTGCTACAATAAATTCTTGGATAAAAGTTCCCTATGAGTTGTATGGTAATTTTCACTGAAGAAAACGGAATGAAAAGTGACAGATATTTAGTTTAAATACTGTTCAGGAAAGGCAGTGCCACAGACAAAGGAACAGTGTCCAATAATCACTGATGTAATCTTAATAGAAAACTGACACTTATCTGAGAACTGTGAGGAGCACAAGTGGAAAAAATTGGGAAATGGGCATCATAGATGACTCAAAATGACAACATGGGAAAAGAGCTGCAAATTCGTCCATTAAAAACGTATGAACAGTGGACATTTTGTATTTCTCAAGATTATTTTTGTTGCTAATTGTTTAATTTTGCAAATCTTTGGCCAACAATAGGTAAGGTGGAAATGTACAGTATACAGGTATAAACTGTACTGTACCAGTCAGATCTGATCAGGTGGAAAAATGCTGAGCATTGTTCTGTCATCGTCAGGAGTTCCAGTCTCAACTCTTGCACACATTACCAGGTCTAACACATAGAGTTTAAATTGGGTCCCTGCTGGCCCGGACTGTCATTTCTGTTTAACTCAAGTCCAAACCGCTGTAGCGTTTAATGAGCCTGAACCCAATTTAAACCCAATTTTTTACTATGACATAAAATGTACCATTGCTGAGTCGAACGCGCCTTCCCTTTATACGTTAACAGTGCTTCACATTGTAGAAATAAAACACATCTTGTCACTGCTGACAAAGTTTTTCCTTCTGTGTAACTATCGTGTTTTAGTATTCCTAACCTCGAGCAAGCTTACAAGCTCTTAAATGTCACAGAAAGGAGCTGGTCTGACAGTATCGCGAGGCGGCTGGTGCGCTGAGGCGATTTTTGGATGTAGAACTTTCAGTTTATCACACAAGCATTATGCTGCTCTGGCAGAGGAAGAAGACTTTTTATTAAAAGGTCTATTAAAAGTTAAGAAGCAAATCTCAACATTCAACACATTTTCCTTCTGTAACTTTATACTTAAATACAGTATTTTCTGGGTAAATGACCTGTCTTTTCTATCTCTCTCCATCTTGGTTTTCCTGCAGAGTGTATCAGAACCAGCAGCCCCTGTGGTTCTTCCTCCCTCCCTGCAGGGTATTGAGGAGTTGTCAGAGGCTGTTGCAGGGCTGAGCACCATGGAGGAGGTCTTAAAATACCTGGAGCCGGAGCGATGGCAGGTGGATATGGAAGAGCTGTACAAACCTACATGGCATGTGCTGGGAAAATCCTTCATCCATAATAAGAAAGCCAAAGGTAGGACATTTTTCACAAGAAAGTAAGATGGTTGCATTAAATACAAGTTCGATAGGATGTGACTCTGATCGTGTCTTGTCTGTGTCTTTGAGGAGGTGCTGATCTCAACCTTTTGAGGGAGGAGGTGCGACTGTACAGTTGCACTCCGCGCAACTTCTCCGTGTCTTTGCGTGAGGAGCTGAAGAGGACGGATGCCATTTTCTGGCCGAGCTGCCTCCTGGTGAAGCGCTGCGGTGGAAACTGCGCCTGCTGCCCTCACCGCTGCTACGACTGCCAGTGTGTTCCCGCCAGGGTCACAAAGAAATACCATGAGGTAAAAATCAACTCAGACATGAAATATGTACTTTAATACTTTTGAGACATTTGTCTACAGTCCTTAAAAATTACCAAGAGCAACATAAAGGCCATTACAGGTCATATGAGGTCAAGATACATGTACATGTACAACCCATTCAAAAAAACACATCAATATATGCTGAGCAGACTTGACCTTAGATCACAGGCTAAATTTTTATAACTCTGATATTAACCCCGTAGATTTAGCTCATTGTTTCATATGTGGAATGCATGGTTTGATATTTATTCTTGCACCAGCCTCAGACCTGATTATGAACTGTACGTGATTAAAAAAACAACAAGAAAAAAGAATTTACTGAGTATCCTGCTGTTCCATCTTTAAACCAAAATGTCGAATTGCACAAAAGTTAAAGTAAAATGCCATAGACTGATTTACATGCATTTGTTGAGCATATTCATACATCCATTAGGTGATTTTGTGACCTGAAATGTAGAGCCAAAAACCAGGCCAGCGTAATAATATTCCACACCTACAATAGCAGCTAGACTCTAAGAAAAATATTGACTTTAAAATGCAAAACACTGGTATGAATTTTATTTCCTTGTCTGTTACTTAATGTGAAATGTGTCACCAGTCACCTGTATTGCTTAGAAATGGATCTGTACCTCAGGAAATTAAAGTTGAGGTAGGCAACATTTCGAAATCAAGCTAGCTGTTACATGAGACTTCTTGGGATGCTGCTGCACCCTCCCCTCCATGCTTTTGTTCCGCCTCGCTTGTTTTTTTTTGTTTTTGTTTTTGTTTTTGTTTCCAATTTATTGTTGCTCTCTCTTCTAAGTCCAATTTGCACCAAAGATTCACAATGTGAAAAAACGGTTACAGGAGACATTGCAGCCAAGTAAACTGATCCGTCTCAGTCTGTTGATGAAAGGCACATCATTTGTTTCAACAGCCAATCAGCTCATAACGACGTCCCCTGTTGCTAAGAAGCGCAACCGAGAGTAGCCAATAGAAACACATGCTCTCTGAAATTACTGTGATTGGCCAAAAATACCCCGTGACGATCTGATTACAGAGCCAAAGAGAGGTGCAAAGGTGTAGTGTTCTTTCAAATCACCTAAATTATAAAATGCTGAAAGGTTGTTATGAAATTTTAACAAATAAACTGCCTGCCTCAGCTTTAAGTGACTGGTATCAAAGCTCTTTAATAAATTATGTTTTCATGGGTCAGAAAAGTTGATTTTGTTCTTTTACAACATTTAAATGTGGTAAAAACCATTAACTGTTTTCAGAGATTTGTGGGAACACAAACTTATTTCTAGATTAAAAAAAAAAAAGTTACATGTGTAACACTAAAGCATCCTGTGTCTTAACAGGTTCTCCTGCTGAAACACCGAAGCGGCGGCAGAGGCCTGCAAAAGTCCATGACTGATGTGCCCTTGGAGCACCATGAGGAGTGTGCCTGTGTGTGTAAGGATGACATGGACTGACCTACAACACGTGTAAAAACTGCCGCTGGAATCACGCAGGATGTTAAAAATGAACTTCTGCCACCGTTGTGACGCTCTTTATCTCATCCACTTCCACTGGAAGCTAACAAGATTCTCCCTTCATCCTGTTGTCCTCCTCTAATTGGATTAAGCAGAGCAGACTGGAATCTAATAAATCTCCTGAACGGATCTGACTGCTGTGGAATACCAATAGTGAGCTGCGAGTGCAGTTCGCAGAGACAAAAAGACACTCGAGCTGATCTGGACTCTTGCCTCTGTGCTCTGAAGACTGTATTCTGCTCCGCAGAGAAAGCGACGTGGCGGCATTTCGCCTCTGCTTTTTGAGGTCTTTTTAAAGTTCAGCCAGCATGGGCTGATACTGTCATGGCAAATGGGAGCTTTTTTGTTCAAGTACTTTGTATGTGTGTAAATGAGCTGGCTACAGCTGCCTATTGCCCCTCCATTATTATCATCAAGGCAAAGAAAGGTGCTTTTTTTCCTTTCCTCCTCCATTCTTTTACTGCAGATTCAATCTGTGTTGAAACACAGCAGCAGCATCGCTGAAGAGTCTTACTCATAAGACTGCATTATGTGTAAATATGTCATTTCTTTTATTTGCCATCCAGCCACCAAAGATTCTCAAAGAGAGGATGAAAGTTGAACATGTCGAATCAGTCAGGTTTTCATTACAGCTCTTAATTTTTTTCCATCTCAGCAGTGTCAAACCTGCTTGCTTCAGGAATGCTAAGCATCAAGCGACTCTCTCTACATTTGAAATTGTTCGGATTAAATATTTATTTGTTTAATTTAGGTCCAAAATGTCCTGTTTGCAACATGTGTCACTGTAAAATAGCATTAGCCTCCAGTTCTTACTTTTAGTAATTTTACATTGTTGTCATGGATGTTTTTCATTTTTTTCTGTATGCCAAAGTTATTTATCTCTACTTTTGCAATAACTGTTCGTGTATTTCATTGTACTGAACATGAAAATAAATTCTTCCATTTCTGAGGAGAGGTGCAGTGCTTTGGACTGGCAAACAAACAATGAAGAAAAAAGAAATTTGATAGAAGTCGATTTCAAACTATAAGAATTATAGCAAAACAATTTCTAAGGTTCTAAAGCAAAGACAAATCTGTTTAGAGACCTCACTAAGAAATTATGTTATTTTTGAAAAGATATTATATGTAGTTACAGTAGCTACACATCATAAATTTTCTCACAGGATGTGGTATGTTGTTTAGTTTATTAATCAGATTTTCTTTCAACACACAAGTGATAGAGTAAGTAATTTTCTCTTTTACAGATTCCTTTAAATTAAATTTATAAACTCGGAAAATCAACAACAATGAGAACTTTTTTAATCTAACACATGCAAACAGTGTCCAAACAAGTCCAAACCAAATGAAATTAAAGTTTCAACAACTTTCCTCAAACTTCTAAATGACCATAATTTAAATCATGTTTGTTGTGTTACCGAGGTTAGGCACATGAGGACGTAAAAAGACAATAATGATACTATTGGTTGTCAGTTTTTGTCAAGCTTTATTTGTACAAGGTATTATCTATGGTACAGAGTTTGGGCCAACAACTCTTTTTTTTTTTTTTTTTTTTTCTAACATGGTACAATCAAAAGTGAAAACACTGAATGATAGACAGTGACAGTGGCTGACAATGATTAACCAAAAACCAAGTATATGCCCTTTTTTGTGTGGCCCTATTGTGCATAATTAAAGAAGGACCTTAGACCCTATTTGCAGAGTGTTTCCCATGGACCTGGAACATACAGACAATAACTTCACTGATCGGTTCAGTATTGAGCTTTCTACAATTTACCTGTAAGCTCTCGCTGGACTACAATGGACATACATTGGGCAACCAAATCCACTGGAAAAATGAAAATAAAAAACATAATGAAAAGGAGTTTAAGTAAATAAAGTAGTTTTCCAAGATTGCCATGGCTTGGACATGAGCATTATCACCGTGAGTAGATGCGGGACAGTGGAGCTTCTTGCTTCTCGCTGCTGAGGAAGAACACTGTCACCCCAGCGGGAGCTGGCACGAAGCATCGGTATGGATAGACAAGTAGCAGCTACTTTTTCTCAAACTGTTAACACTCTTATTGATAGAGTTCCTTTAACCATTTAGGAATTACAGGTATTTATACGCATGATCTCCCCATTTTCAGAGGCTCAAATGTAATTTATTAAAGTAACATAACTATAATCTGGAGCATCCTTCTCGTCAGTGAGAAGCAGGAATCACCACGGTAACTCCCGCTGTCCCGTGTTTACTCACGGTGATAATGCTCATGTCCAAGCCATGGCAAGCGATACTGTTCACAGGAGGGCATACTGACTCTAGGAATACACCATGAGCTTCACCATCTCCGAATGTTTTTTCAACACATTTCAGATTGCCCAAAGTATATCCATTGTAGTGCACCGAGAGCTCGCAGGAAAATTGTAGGAAACTCAATACTGCACCAATCGTTTGTGTGCTCCAGGTCCTTTGGAAACACCCTGCAAATATGGTCCAAGGTCAGAAATACTGAACTTATCCTTTCGCCCTTTAACTGAATACAAATCTTGAACCACGTGCCTCTGATTTTTCATGTTCTCCACACAATTAAACACAAAAACTTTACACTTGTTTGTAACTGTGGGATTTGGGGTTTTCAAGCATGAAAGTTGCTCTAACTTTCCTTGTACAAAATTGCAAGAATTATCTTCAAACCTAAATATTAAGCACTTCTCCCTTGAGGCTGTATTTTCTTTATTTCACCAGCATCTAATCAGACACTGAGCCGTGTTGTTTGTTCTCCCCCTTGGCCATCAGGTCACCCAGGAGGAGGTTCTCATTTGTCCATCTCACGCTGCTGTCCTGGCCAATTATTCTGATCTAATGTGCGCCCTGGCAGGCATCTGTGGTGACGCCAGATGCTACTGCATAAACCCGCCGGCTCCCAGTGTGGTTTTTATAATATTAAACAGACTGCCTTCCTTAGCCGGTGCTGGTGTGTTGTGCAGAGGAAACCTCACTGCACTGGCACAAGATGTGACACAGCATGGGCAGTTGGTCTGGTTCTGTTAGTGTTTACATATATGTGTGTGTGTGTGTGTGTGTGTGTGTGTGTGTGTGTGTGTGTGCAATGACAATCCAGCACTTGACGCTCGCACCCCACACACTCCTCCATCATTGCCTCATTCACTGTGAAACCAAGCAGCCTCAGCAAGGCTGAACCGCAGTATTATGGTGCAATTTAAGTGTCGCTACTTAGTGCGAAAAACTAAATTTTGATTAACTTTGTCCCTGAAGAAAAACAAACTCTTAACCTTCCACCAACAAAATAAAAACCTGAGTAATAGCACGAACGTCAACAGCTACTGTGGGCTGAACAGACAAAGAAAAGAGCTGAATAGAAACTCAATGTGAAGTATATTTCACAAGGTAGAGCCCACTTTACAGCAGCGGTTGCAAAGCACGACATGTTTCCTAATAACAAAAGGAGCAGAATCTCACTGGCTGAAGTCTTTCAATGCTTTTGGAGGTTAACATCGGCTCTGACCAAAGGCTGAGGCTCAATGGCCATCTCTTCCTGCCTCCTGCATGAATCATCTACAACAGGCACAATGCACTCAGCTTCGACATCTCCTCCTACAAAGACACGTTTAATAAAATTACAGGACTAAACTTCAGTAACTTACAGGTTTGACCTTTTCTCTGCTTAACCAAAAAGCTGAATAGATGAAGCCTCCCACACCTCTGAACACATCATCAGAGAAAACAATAAGTTTAAACTCAGCACAGTGCTGATTTGTCCACAACATTCATCTGTCAGTGAAAGCATGAAGGTAGCATCATTTTTGATTTTATATGGTTCCTTCCTGTTTGTGCAAATCTGTAATGTTCATGAGTCATTATGACGTACATGATTTAAAGCTCCAGATTTAGGGAATTATTTGTAGAATATGGCAGAAATGTTTTCAACAGTGTATAATCAATCAAAAATAAGAATCATTGTGTTTCATTATCTAAGAATGAGCGGTTTGTATTTAAAGAAGGAACAGGTCCTCTTCTTTGTTGTACTGCGAAGTTTCTACAGAGGCCCTGAGTGGACAAACCAAACACTGGCTCCGCTACCCTTGACATGGCGCATCGCTCGGATCTCCCACCCCTCCCACACACACCCTGACCGCTGCCTAGTTTGCCGCTGACCTCTCAGAGCACAACCAACGAGATACCAGAGACGGGGACTTGCATTTGCAACTTGAACTCAGTTGCATTTAAGTTGTTCACACAGGAACTTGAGACTTGACTTAAGACTCAACCTCGAAAGACTTTAGACTTGACTCAGACTTGAGGTTTCAGACTTGTAAACAATTTTTTTTTCTTTTGTGCAGTAACAAGGTCTGATGAGCTTAATCTCATTCCTTTCATAATGCACATTACTTATGTGCGATCAGTACTACAATCTGAATTCCTTGGATATAGCCTAGCTATGCTTTGTTCAAAGCAGACAGACTGGCATGCAGCAGATAAACACTCATTGCCACCATAAGATACTTGAGACTTGACTAAAGACCCGAGGCCAAAGACTAGTGAGCATCTCTGTGAGATGCCAGCTGCGTGTGACAAGGCCAAAGGTGGAAGCAGAGGAGAGAGAGAAAGATGGAAGAAAAACGACGTAACAATGTTCAGGCGCTCAAACTCTTTTTGGTCTTTTTTTTTTGTTTTCGCCACTGTCTAATTAAAATGGCAAATACAAGAGACTCCTTTTGAGACAAAACTTGAATGCATAGCAATCAAACTCTTTTTCTCCTCATCTTTTTCCTCTACAATCCAGAGTGACAACCGGCGTTGCTAGGCAATAGCAACGTGACTGGCTCCCGAGCCTCCGCTTTGTCTGCTCTCTGCAACCTACCCGGTGGTGAGCAAAGATCAAAGTTCTTATCATGCAAAAGCCCCTCAAGAGTCTTTTTTAAAAAATGTAAGAACTGGTAAATGGAACTTTCCCCCTTAGATTTAAGTTTGAGCGTGGGCTTCTTTACTTGCTTTTTTTCTGCCTGATAAGCATAACATTGAGAAAAAAATTCCAACATCTGTCACACTTGTTGCCTCCCAAGGTGTTTAAACCCTCTGGTCATGACTCGTATCTGAAACACCATCAAATTAGCTGATAGAAACTGTTCCAAGATAACACTGTTGCTAAGTGCAGTACCTTCAAATGAAAACCTATATTTTAATTTGATCTTACCCAACAACAAAGGATACTGTGACATTATGTTGTTGTATTTGTTCTCCAGGCTGTGTCCCTGAAGTGGCTTGCAAGTTCAGTTAGCATTCTCCCACTATTCTGTCATGTCATGCTGCAAGGCGTAGCGAGCTGTGTTTTTTTCTCTAAGTAACAATAAAACACATACAGTATAAGCTTTTCTTTCACCAAGTGTGAGAGGTATAGTAGAAAAAATTCTTTACATTTGAAAATATTAAAGTAATGCTCAGAAAAAACTCATTCATGTTGAAACTTCCAGAAACAGAACTGTTACAGTCCTGCTCTGTTTTACTGAATGCCATAGCTTTAAGCTTCAAGAGGAAGATTCACTGCAGCATTTGCAGAGCACTCACATTCACAACCATCCATCTCCTGTAACTGGCAACTGACTATAAATTCTGACATGCAGCCTGGGAATCGATTGCGACTTGAGGTCGTTTATAACTACACTGGGCCTCTGAGCACTGACTGATGGGAAAAATATGGCAGCCCCATCCAGATGACATCTCCAGCATGCCTAATTGGTTCACAGCATATGGATGGAAAGGCCAAAATGACGGGTGCATGTTATGTTTTGATAATTATAGGGTGCTGCTTTAGCGGTTTACAGAGAACCGACTGTTGTTGCTGGGAATGTAAGGTCCCAGACTTTGGTGTAGTATTAATCATGGGGTCAGGAAATCATTTCCAAAGCAGCACAGCGCAGAGCAGCTCCATGTTAAATATACTGTAGGTTAAGTCATTTGACAGATGTCTCCCATTTCAGCCTTCATCTCCTCATTACGTCGAGCGCTTAACCGCTTGATGTTACCACACTAAGATGAAAGGATTTTAGATTTACTCTGAACTCTATAGCACGCTGGGCATTAAACATGCTGCCATATATCAATATGTAAGTATTAAGTACACACAGCAGTTGTACCAAACTGAGAAACCACAGGTAGAGAAATATACCTGAATGTCCTGAAGCTACTAGAAAGATAAATTTTTGGATTCTAGGGCAAGTCAGCAGGTGTAAACTGTACATAAGTCCATCATGTTGTCTCCTCCTCTGCATTCATTGTATCAGGTTGCAAATGACTTAACAAATGCCATCAGACATGGAGTTGTCATGCTTTATCCCCGAGCCGTCTGAACCCTTCATGTCAGAGCCTATCTGCTACGATACGCGCACACACAAGGCAACGTGGTAGTAGCGCTGTTGATTCACCGCGAGTCTGGGACTGATGAGCTCTGACAAGCCTCTCACAGCTGACACATTTACTCACAAACATCCAACCCTGCCGATGGCGAAACAGGAAATGCATCTGTAATAGAGAGCAAGGTCAGAAGTCACTGATTCCTGTGTCACGCAATTAATTGGCAATGTGTTTTCCGACCCTGGAGGAACACTTTGTGAGTCTCTAATGATGGATTCAAACTGAGAGGAAGGCAGCATTTTGTGTTTTTTCTTTGGAGTGCTATTTCAGAATATACAATTTAAAAGGACTGAACAAGAGTCAATGGAATATAATGGGATGCAAGTTCACCACATAAAAGGTTGGCTAATGGTAACACTGCAATAAAAGGAACATTTTTTAAAATGATTAATGGATCTCTGACAGGTAAAAGTTAAACACAAGAATGTCAGAATTAAAAGTGCAAACGTTACAGCAGGAATTTAATCTGTCATAAGAAAACAAAAAGCATTTAATGAATCCATCAAGTGTCAGATAAAGCGAAGGTGTAACTAACAGGACTGACTGTCAATGACAGGCAGGCATGAAGGCAAGCTCAATGGTGTAGATTCACGGGATCCATGGTTTTGATGTTTTCCATTTATTGTCTATGTAGGACATTGTGCAATGCATTCTGGTAGCGCTGCAGTGCATTTTAAGAGCTCTTCTGTCCCAATTCTGAGAGAAGATATTACCCATTATTAAATGTAACAATTTTATAAGTTCAATCAAAAAAAAAAAAGTTTTATGTCGTGATAGCTGCACATTCTGCCCAACAAAGTCTTCTCTTTTTTTGTGTTTTTTCAATGACTGCCTTCCTTCCTCAGCTCATTAGGACAAGATCCAAGGAGGGTTCACTGCTGCTCCGTGTTAGCTTTTACATCAAAGTATCAAGCAAACACAAGGGCTCTCTGTCACACACCGACAGAGATTCATAATGCCACTCTATGTTTCTTTGCAAGGGTGAAAGGGTGACATGGTACCTTATGTAAACTAGACTTTTCCAGGTAGTGTTATCTTAGAGATGCATGAGAGTATAGAAGCTGCTTTCCCCATGCATGCTATGAGGTCAGGATTTCAAGGGAAATCAAGAAAAATCTTATTCCTAACTTGTATTTAAGTATGAGTTTCTTCAACAAAGACAAAGGGGATGGTAGAACTAATGTTTGCTTACATTTACTAAGTTTTTAACCAATGCCCTGAAGTTGAAACTTTGGCATGTTGATGAAGATTGCAGGATTGTGCGAAAAGGTTTCATTTAAAATTTAGTTGCATTTCAGCAGCTAAGTGTCAGATCGGCAGGCACAGGAGACTCTATCAATGAATTATTTTCCTCTCTGCAAGTCCGGACTTGCCCCATTGCCTCACTTTGAGTCACAGGCACAAATGGGCCGAGTCAAATGTTTTACGCATCCTGTTTTCCTTTTTCGCCACTGTTTGAAACCCGGGTCACAGACCACATGTGAGGCACAACACAAGTCCCAGTCAGCAGTCCTCTAAATGTCTCATTCATGTCGAGCTGCTGCTGAGCCAATTCTTAAAAATCTCCCTGTCTGATGTGGTCACTGGGAAAGAAAAGAAAACATAACAGACAGGGTCAGTTTACGCTCTCCTAGCAAAGGTGCACAAATTTAGGAAACCAGGCCTGCTTGACGACACGCAGCTTCTTCTTTCCTGCAGACTTTCAGTCTTCCAGCTTCTGGAAAATCTCAACACAGGATCACTCATGATTATTTGAAGTTGGTGAACACCCAACATCAGTGCTGATCACGTCAGTGCTGCACTAATCTGAAGCAAATGTTTGCTTTTGCTTAAATTAATTAAATAAGTGCACAAACTACCTTTAAATATTCTTTTGTGTAATGAGACTCAAACCAAGCGAGAACTCTAAATCAGCTCATGCTTTCTCTCTCCCTCTCTGTTAACAGTGTGGACAAGTAATTCAAATTAAGTTCTGAGTGAAGCTAAAATAAACTTTCCCATCACATAACCTTGTAAACACAGACCGGTCAGACTCCTTTTAAGGAAGAAAGAACAATGTTTGAACATACCACATTTTCCGAAGCATAATGGTGGGCAACATGTGCTTTGAAGGGAAACCAAAGACAACATGAAATGCCAAGTGTTTGTCTCTCCTGCCAATCTCTTGAACCAACTCAGCTTCTTTCTAGTTTTTATACATTCTTTAAGTCAGAACTGCCACATTTTTTTGCTCGCTTGCTTACTTTTTTCTTGGTAAATTTATATACTCTGCTGTAGCATTTTTATCCGCAAATGCCCAGTCTGGTCCTGAGGGGTGCACTTGACTTTGATCACCAGCTGTGCTCTCCTCTAAGCAGTTGTCGTGGGAGACGAGCTAACAGGCTTTGCAGGTGTTGGTACATATCTTCAGCTGTCATTATCTGAAGGCTGTGGGGAGCCACGTGCTATAAACTCATTTACCTCACATCCATTCATGCTCCTTTAATGGAAAAAGTTGTTTATTTTTGAGGAGTTTGCAGAGACACCTGGTCATAAAATTTAACTATAGGGTTTCAATTTCTTACTAGTTTATGTTTTGCTTCTGTTACTGGACAGAAGGTGCATTGTGGGTTTTGTTTGTTTATGGAATCAAGTTGTCAACAAAATGATCCCAGCAGATTAGTGTTATACCCGCTAACCCTCCTGATTTTCAGGAGAGCCTCCCTATTTTTAACCCTTTCTCCTTCTGAGCTCCTGATTGATATTTTCTCCTGTTAATCCGCCAGTGTCCTAGTAATGCAAATCAAATGGGTGTCTCTCTGTATCTGTGTGTGTTCCTATGTGGGATTTGGGATATGCACAAACAACCTAGCCTGAAATGTGTCACTCTTCACTGTGCTTGCTAACGCCCTCCGCTCTGCGTGCTTCTGATAATGGATGAAACAGGCCCAAAGAAGAAAAATGCATTCAAACTTCATTCCACTGGGGCGATGCCTTCCCCTAACTTCTACACACATTAGCATACACAATGCATTTTGTAAGATTTAACAGTTCAAATTTAGCCAAGTGAGTGGTGGCCAAAACAATGTCACCAAGCTCGCTAACTATATAAAACACAAACAAGCTGTGCAGGCACAGAGGAGAGGCTGCTAGCATTGGCATGTTCAGTGCAAGAGTTCTACTGAACTCACCATAGCAGAGGTGTCAATGGTCATTTCACAAAGTTCAGCAAAGGTGTTCCCAACATTTTAGGGAATATTGGGTGGATTTTTGCCTTGGCAATCCTACCCATGTTAAATACAGATCATAATAATATATTGTGTTTCATTTATGTGCATTCAATCACAGCAAGCTCACTGGCAAGTATTGATACCGAATAAAAGTGGATATACCCAGTTGACCTACACTGATACACCTACACGCGATATATTGATTTGCTGCTATTATCAACCAACATTGGCCGATCACAGATTTATCAGTATCAGCGTAAATGTTCTCTGATATGCACCAACCAGAAAAATGCTTGGACTAGTGATTTAAAATGTGTATTTGCGCAGTTTGTCCTGCAGAGGGCAATCTGTTGATTCTTACTGTAACTTATTACTGTTCAGTGCAGTGATGTTTGGAATAAAGTTTTTTTAAATGTAAGATATCCTCCCAAATAATGGCAACTGCATCAGCCCCAGAGATTCAATATCGGTCAGGCCCTAGAAAATATAAGTCAATGCAGTCATGAATGAGTCGCCCAAATTAAGGCAAAATTCTGCTCTTTTGGTATGAGACAGGCTTTACTGAGCTGTTATGATGTCTGCAGTCTCAAACTGCAGACTTTGGAGGAACACAGCTACAGTCTGAGCTAATAATCTTTCAATCAAATACAACTAAGACTTGTGAGTGTTTGCTAACACTCTCTGTCATACCTGCAAACACTTCCTGATACTGGGTGTTGAGAATTCACCATGTCTCAGAGCCAAATTTCAAATTTCACAAACTATGAACTTTGATGCTGCACAATGAATGAATAAAAATGTTGTAATAACAGGAAATATTTAGCAGTCTTTGTCAAGGTCCTTGAACATTTTGATTTAGATGGCAACAAAGAATCTTTCCTTGCCACCTCTTGTTTCTCTGAAAACTTTTTTAAACAGCTGAAAATGCTGTCAGCAGTTAATGCAATCCAATTACTGTGACAACTGCATCATGTTTTTGCTGAAATGTGCACAGCTGTGTTTGTTCTCCGGTAGAAATGATCATTTGAGTAGATTGATGCAATCCCTTGTTGCAGGTGATGTACAACTTTCCGATGAAGTCATTTGTCACAACCTGTTCAGACTTTTGCAATCATCACTCATTATAAAACATGTTGTAAAGAATAACATTTCAGATCAAGATGACAAAACACATCCATCAATCTAAAGGTTGGCTTTGGTTTTCCAGTTTTCTCCCGAGACTCTTATTTTGTGCGCTTCATAGGTTTCACTGTTGAAGTTTTTCTTAATAAAAAATCTCTTTGAAGTCTGACTCAGATAAGATCAAACATTCTAATATAAAACTCTCACAGAATTATTAAATACAGAATGAATCAAAGGAAAGAAAATATCAACCTGCGTTTTGTCTGAAAAGGCATCAAAGCCTTCTGACTCCCTTAGGAACTGGCTCCAATAGGTTCTAGTAGCGTGATCGGGCTTGTGCTGACTGAAGTCACACATCTCCAACTAGTAAACTTTATAAAAAAAGGAGTTTCTCTATAATGGCGAAGAATTATTCACCATATTTGAGGTGCTTGAGGTTAATGAATGTCACAAAACAAACAAGCAATCTGTTCAAGCCATAAAAAAGAGAAAAACTAAGCGACTGTTACTGTAGCAACACTATTTTTTTGTATGCTGAGCCACCCAGCATAAAAACATACAACAAGAGATCATTGTCAAGCTCTCAATAATGGCACCTCAAATAAAAAGTAGACTTCTGAACATTGTAGGGCTCTGTATTTCCTTTTCTCAGTTAAGTTGTAACCAGTGGTGTAGTGCAGGGTATACACAGATCTAAATCCCTTCTGATCCTATCTGTTGCAAATCAGCGAATCCAAGAGACTGTTTACGAAAAAAACAACTGGCCCATGGACTACTTGCAAAGTTTTTCATGTATGAATGGACTAAGGAATAAGGAATAGTCACTCAAAAAACCTAATTATGAAACTGTCTCACCTTATAGTCCGATTGTGTGCCAGTATTGATTGCAAAATTGGCACCTCTGATGTGGCTGATGTTAATTCAGTATTGATCCTCCTTACTCTCTGAAATCAAGCAGTAGAAGTAAAGTGACAAGTGACAGGCCTATGGTCCCATTTTTGGATGAACTAAATATGCAAGAGAAGTCTTGCATGCTACTGCTTATAACACATCACCATTTAAAAAGGGTGCTTATCCTTTGCTGGACGGGCCCCTTCAAAAAAAACATGCCATAAATGAAGGTATACCCACTTCTCCAGGCACCACAGCGCCGCTGGTTGTAACTGTAAATTGAAATTTTAAAGTTTGGCAGAGGTAGATCTGTGCAAAGAACAAGTACTGCCTTCACTTTAGATCTCTGATTTTTGCCCAGCTTGCACACCGTACATGCACAGCCCTGCATGGAGTTGACGGGGCGTGGAGGCTGTTTTCATCTGAAAGCACACTTTGCCAAGTAACTGCAGCTCAAATGAGGCTGTTTTTATTGGCTCCTTAGCGCTTGGCTCATGGAGAGTTTAAGTTGAGCAGGCATCGCCCGCAGTGTCTTAAATAGCTTGTGAGGTCCCGACTTTGCTTTCAACTTCACTAGTGAGTGAGTCACTTTGTAATTATTTCAACCACAAAACAATTATTTACATTCCTTCTAATTGATAAATGCTTCACCTCCACATGTGTTTGGGGTTTTTTACAACACTTGGAGATGCACGACGTGCTACTAGCTCACACTGCTGAACCCTGGTAATAGATCCACTGAGGATTACTGTGGCAAATGTGCTGGAAGATGTTATTTAAGCAGAATGAGGCTTCGCTACCTCATTTACAGCTTAACGTGTCTGTGGTAGGAGCCTGTTCTTAATGAAAAAATAACTTTAGGCTAGTGTAAATCAGTTGTTGTTGTTTTATGTGTAAAAGATGTGAATGGTGCATTTACTTTGCAGCACGCAACTATCTACAACAGGCTGCAGAAAAGCTCCACGCAGATCTTTCTAATGTGAGCAAGAACATCAAACATTCTCATCTTGTCAGTGTGTGACACTTCAGTCTGTCTGATGATTTTAGAGGGAGAGGACTGATGAGGTTTGATAAGATGATACTTGCGCTCACATTATTAAATAATGTTTTGGCACCATAAAGGTTTGCATCATGTAAGCTGTCAGCCTGTATCTGATTTATTGATCCTAACAACATTAAAAACTGTCACCATCGCTGTTATAGAGTCATTTAAGGGATTGTGCTACATGAAGTCGTGTGCTCAGACCACCCCGTTATCTGACAGGCCATTCCATTTGATTGGTTAATGCCCCATCAGAGGAAGAGGCCTGTTAGCAGAGATGCAATTCAGTCTTAAACCTGAGAGGCAGTAAAAGTACAA
>JAQFJA010000026.1:21826598-21837501 GCA_029874485.1 Naso brachycentron | reverse complement strand
CACACACACACACACACACACACTCTCTTCTTCATTTCGGTTCCATTACCTCTTTCTTAATTTTATGACCTGTCTGTTTAAACTGGCATGCTGCTTCTTTGATGCAATTTTTCGCTTCAGATTCTTTCATGATTTTGGTCATGAATGTTTCAAGAGTAATGCAGCTGTTTGTCAATTTTTTATTTTGTAAGACCTTTACACAGTGATAAGAGTGACAATGCTATTTTGCACAGCTAATAAAACAGGAGTGCCTGGGGATTTTGACTTGCCCTTTGTTGTCCCTACAACACAAAAAGCTTCAAAGTGTCTCCACTACAGCATGTCCCTGGAATAACAAAGTATGGCAGAGAAATGCAAGACATAAACTGGAGAAAAAGGGAGAAATTACATATTCTGCATAATGTGCAGAGGCATTACACAATCTCACACCATTTTATATACTATAGAATATTCACATTTACAGGGTTGAAAAAGAGGCGTCTTAAAAATAGCATTATTAGCAGTCATCAGCTCCTGCCAAGCTGGTGGAGACAGACACTGAAATGTGACCCTGGCGCTGCAAGTACTTTTGAAATCCCAGTTGCATAGCAACGCATCTCCATCTGCAGTTAAGCTTCTTTCCACCAAAGAAACAACTGTCATTTTTGCTTTACAGGCAGGCAGCTTTAAACATGAAACTTTTCCAGAGGAAAAAAAACAACAAAACTAGCACTGTGTTTGAAGAGCGTGGGATGATTTCTCTACAATCTTGAAAAGATTGAGCCATTTCCACACATCTGTATACTGCAGCTAGTTTACAAACACACAGGTTACTTACTCAGTGTAATAAACATTATGAGCAACAGCAAATCTATGTTAAAAAATATACTTACTTGCTTTAAATTAATAAAACACGAATGTGACATAACTGGAACATATAAAACCCCAAAAGGATTCTTCATAAGATTTTATTTAGTTGACAGAAAAAAATATCTTGCCATAAACTAAAAATAGAAAACAAATCTGTTGACAATAATACAATGCAATACAGTCATGTAGTTGACTAACATTCCTTTTAATTCTATGCAAATTATATTCGCTGCAAGTCAATATCTAGCTCATTGCTTTCTGCTCTATTTCCCAGGAGCTGAAATTTTTCTTGATTCTCATTTAATGAATGAAATCTTAATCTGGTTCAGACCTCATTAAGTTTTCAGCAAACAGCCACCAAGAGGTGGACAGGACTGCAGCTTGTGAACTAGGTGTGTTTAAATATCATCCAACATCATCTGGATACACACTCACTCAGACACACACACTCACTCACACTCACACTCATGAATTAAGCAGTCATGTATGTTTGTTAGATTGTGCGTAAGAAGATGAACAAGATGACCATCAGGAGAATTAGAGGTTGTTTGCTGTGCAAGACATTTATGAACCTATCTTTGCTCCTCTATGACACAAATATAACATTTATAAGTCTGTAAAGCAGTAAGTAAGCCTGCTTTTGACTGACAGCTGTATCAAAATCAGGTGGTTGTCTGAGTATCCTGAAGCCATGCACTGAGTTTCACTCAGGTGAGCCAACTTTATATTTTCTGGACATAAATATGGCCGATTTCCATATTTTAAAGGCTCAGTGGCGGCAGCAGCAGAGTTGCTGCACTGGGTACGCTGAATGATTGCCAGATGTGATTTCATGTAATTACTTTAATCTTTTAAATAAGCTTGCGGTCAGATGGGAGGGAAATTGGATTACAGGGAAATTGGTACTTACATGTACAAAAGGTTATTTTTTGGATGAAAATCTTACACTGTAGACTCTACTTGGCTCTTTTTCCAAGGCAAACCTCAGCATGGAAATTTGTACAATGATGTCTTGCAAATTGTTCCAATAATCATGCAAATGTGTTGTCACTCAATATTTCAGGTCTTCAGACATTGGCAACTACAGCTGCCGCATCTGAAAGAGTTTTCATAAACAGATTTTCTTCTCTGCTGCACCTCTTAACGTCTAGATATAATAGCTATTTATATAGCAGGTAGGCTGAAATCCAATATTTATGCAGCAACAAATGCTTGCAATTGTCACTGAAGGTATAATTATCCAATTACGCAAAACAACAACATGTCTGTGGCTGCACATGATTACTGATGTTCATTTAGGTTAGTTTATATTATATTCATATCATCATGTGACTCATAAGCTAAGCTGTGGCTAATAAGTTAAATGAGTTGTTGCGTAAGTATGAGGGTGTGAATCCAGGTGTATAAACTGCACTCAGTGCATGGACACACGTACATGCATGACTCTGTTCGTACATGCAGCAGGTAAAGTTATCCAAATCCACATTCTGAGGATCCACTTTGGCTTCTTTTCCGTGTGCCACACCTGACAGAACAGTGCATTTATCCTGACACACCTTGACACTTCTCCCCCAAGTGCTCATCAGTTTGCCGGCTATGCCTGGATGATCTTCTGGATCCTGGAAAACTGTACCTCTGTAGCTGCACTTTTATATTTTAGCTGACAAACTGAAGGCCCTGTGTTGCTTGCTCCATTGAGTCTGTGGTTAAGTTTAGTCTCTGAGGATTTGCCGAGCAAAAATCCCTTTAAGTGGGTTAAGAGCCCACAGTACGCCCTTTCTGCTCAGTCAAAGCTAGTGTTGCCATCTTCATCTTGCTGCAAAACAAAATGAACAATGAGTTTTCTTGGTGAGGGTGGGAACATAGACTACAAGAAGTTTCAAAGTTAAAACTAGTGCATGAAGCAAAACAGGGACAACAGCAAGTCAAAGGGAGAGTGAAGAACGTACGAGATGCAGGAGGGTAAAAATATCACAGTGTAAATTAGCCATAAGCATGTTTATGCTCAGAAACACAGCAAACAAATAGTTGCTGTAATGCATTATGCAACAGCTGCTGCAGATGAGAAAAGGTGAGTTCAGTGACATGAACCAGTTTGCCATGAAGTGGTTAAAATGAAAAAATTCTGAAAGTTTGAAACACTGCAGTGCACAAACATCATACTGGGGGATCAATAAAACTACTTTTCTTCCTCTTCTGTCCTCATCTGTTGAAGCGACACTTTAAACGCAAACTTTGTGCTTACTTGATATGAATTAGCTAATTCTACCCAATTTGTGTTGGTCCTTTATTTTATCTTGTCACTTAGAAGTCTTTACTTTTTGCCAACAAACTTATTTGATATAGTGAAATATACCTGATTCTTCTAAGTTTGTATTACAAGACATGTCTGGAACAGCATTGCATCATGAGAAGGCAAATTCCAAGCTTTAGAACCCGTCCCAGAACGTCCTAAAACAAAAATTTTCTCCTCATGTTCTCTTCCTTCATATTTTTACTCTGCTTTCAATTTTACGCAACTTCTTAAAATTTCTTCTGAAACAGTCACTGTAAAGCACAGCCAAAATAGTGATAACCAACCCACTTCAAATTAATGATGGCAATGAGGGTTCTTTGAAGGGTTCCTTTCCGTTCCGTTCCTTTCAAAGAGCTGTTCAAAAAAAAAAATGAATCCTCATTCTCTCTTTTCTTTTTAACTTTTTTTTTAAGCAGCCAGACATTACCAGGCACAACACAAAAACAAGTTAACAAAAGTGCTTACTATTTATGAATTTTAAAATGCAATTTAACAACAAAATATAGTATTAAATAACTGCAAATAAAGTAGCTCACTTGACCACCTCTCTCTCTCTCTCTCTCTCTCTCTCTCCAGACGCAGAGGAGGGAGACAGGCTACTGAATACGTGTTCTGTCCTGAACCTCGACAACATGGCTGCTCTCATGACTGACTGATTCTCTCTGCTCACGGGAAGGGGAGCGAGTGGGTGGATCAGGACGGATGAAAACTGGGCAGAGCATGATAACGAAATAAAAAGAACGGTTCCCAAGCGCAACTCAGATCCCTTCATTCTTCCTAAAGAGCCGTTCAATAAAATCAGATCTGTCACGAACGTTGCAACACTACTTCAAACTCATAATACAACTCCTTAAACCTGCCTCCATTATGGGTAAGAGTCCCTTCCATCAAAGGGTCGAGGAGACTTTCAGGTATATTTAGGGTGAGTTACCACCTTTTCCTGTACAGGGGCTTTTTGCTCCAGTGAAAAGGGGTGAGGCATAACCTGGGGTGGGGCAAGGTACTTTCCTCTCCTAACCCTAACCCTCCCTCTCCTTCCTTTCCTTCCTTGTCTTATTATTTTTTAGTAAAGTCAACTTGATTAAAGTTGACTACACTTATATTAAGTGTACAGTTATATTAAGTGTCATGTGTTCCAAAATTCAAATTATACCTGCATGTTTTAGTAGAGTATTTCAAGTAAGTGTTACTCTGAGTTTTAGAGTTACTGGTAGTTAGTTCCACTTGTTATAAAGGCTTTTGTTTGCTTGTGATTGGTCATTTTCTCCACACTGTCAAGTAATCTTCAAATTTATCCTGTCTGACCACCACTGCTCTACCATTAGAAGCAGTCATGATGTTTAACTTCAAAGACAGCAAGTACTATAAGAAGTTACAGAAATCAGCACATAAAATATATGTGTTTATGTATTTATCTTCCATCTTTTTGGTCATTTTGGACATTTTCAAAAAAACAAAAGTGTCATAAAAATAATCACTTAAGCAGAGGATACAATTAAAACTGGGCGGCATGCTCTGTTAAGTTGTCTGAGTAAAAAAAGCTAAATGTTTTAGAACTAGTTGAGTCTTATCAGACAATATGGCTTTAATATTTAATACATATGTCTCATTCAGTGGAGGGAAGAGAACTCTGCAGAAACACATGGGAACGTTTCTGCTTTTATCCTGGGACACTGCGGGTCCCCAGGCAGGAGAAACGACTGCAAGTGGGCACAAACCGTTTTTTAGCAGCTTGGATTGAATTACATTAGACCTGGCCTCAAATGCTACTCTTCCCTTAGAGCCAATGGGAGCAGCTTCGGATTTTAATACACATTATTGCTGAGTGCTGCCTTTTTTGAAGGAGGGCATGTCTGTGCACTTGGCTGGAGAACATGGAGTCTGTCTATTTTTATCTGGGCCCACAGAAGGGTTTCTGGAAGGTAAAACTGCAGCGCAAACAAGTTGCTGCAATTACGCAAGCAAGCCATGCAGAAAATCTTTCAACTAAAATGCAAATTCAAAGGAATTAGAATTTTTTTTCAGCCAGATGGGACACCTCAAATGAACATGATAAATGCATGGAAGGTGGTATGAAGATCACGTATGTATGGCTGCTAGATTCTACCTGGGAAATTTGTAAAATGTGTCGAGTTTGGAAAATATTTCAAGGTCATTTTGAGAAACTTTAAGTCAACATCTAAAGTTAAATCAAAGTCAACCTCTATCTCTCTCTCTCTCTCTCTCTCTCTCTCTCTCTCTCTGTCTGTCTGTCTGTCCGGAAAAAAACATGTAGCCTATTTCTGGTTACATCACTGACAGTGGGCTTTAGGTCCAACAGTGGTCCTCTTGCGCCCTCATGTGGCTCATTAAAGAAATTACTCACATACCTATATGCTATGAGCCTACAGATGGATATGGATTTTGGTTAAATCAATAATTAATTAACCTTGATAAATGTTTTTCTGACAAAAAGTTGTTAAAGTTTGAAATAAGCATGTAAATAAAGCTGCAAGATGGACATATCGAGCCTAATTCACTCAGAGTGCCAAATCTTTAGAACATATCACAGTTAGAACACTGTGCAGACTGCAGTTGATAACAACTGATATTATATAATTTGTTTTGTATGTTACTTTAGATAGTAACGTGAGCTGTAGGATAGCCTATATTATAGGAATAACAAAATTAGGCCTATTATAATGCATAAACTGAAACGGGCTACAGTATCACATGATCTCCTCCTGTTTATTATGTTGTTGTTTTTTATTGAAATCTTTCGATGATCAGTGAAAAATAAATTAATGAATATATGGTGGAAGTGAAGGAAGCATACAGTGGGCTAAGCCAGCCCTAAGCCTACATAAACCACCAAAACGATACAATTATAATTTTTTACCAGCTTTCTGCGCATTGTGTTGCACAGTGTTGTTTGTTGATTAGTTTTTAATCACATCGATTTGCGGAAAACAAAGAACACCTTTAAAATATATCCACCAATTTCATTAAAGAGAAATACATTGCAGTACGTTGCACCCATATTTTGTAACGCAACGCTTACTTCCGGATACAAACCGTACTGCGCATGTGCAAAATTAAACCGGACGGCGGGGAATCAAGACGACAACAAACTTTAGATCGCTAGTAGATAAACTGCTGTTACATGAACTGTTCAAACAGTTCATTGATTAGAAGATGGTTGAAGGTCCAGGTTGCACATTAAACGGAGAGAAAATCCGCTCAAAAGTCCAGAAAGGACGAAAACTGAAAGAAATCAGAGGCAGTTTGGTCACTTCAGCGGTATGTAACGTTAATGTTCGTGTTGTTTGTGCGGCAAAGCAACGTTGTTATAGCCTGTAAACAGCTAAGGCTAATGCTAGTGATGTTTGAATCTGCAGAAAAACGGGACAGTTTGTTGTACCGGTAGTTTCAAGCTAACGTGTGTTGATGCTTCATGCTAAACAGATTGCGTCTGTTCACAGAAAAACAGCCCGGATGGAAAAGCCTTCCGCGGCTTGTGTGGTTGTCAGTACACCGGGGTCGAAACTGTGGGCAAGGAGCTCTTCATGTACTTTGGTCCAAGAGCCTTGAGGTAACGACTGTAAATATTAAGTGTACATTCAGTCAGTGACTAGTCAAAGAATCTCCTCGTTTGTAATGTTAAGTTTTTTTAAGAACTTTTTTATTGGTGTTTTACTCACAAATTAAAATAGTGTTGAAGCACTTGTAAGTTTCAGTGTCATGTGGGAGTAACACAGTTGAAAACCACACAGCACGTAACTAAGTCAACAAACAAATAGTCCGCTTGGCGGTATTTTACATTTTACTGTCAACAAGGTAAAGCTCATCTGCAGTGGCAAGGAAAAACAATTGTAAACAAAAATAAACAAGATATATTGGGATCTTATTTTGTCATACTCGGTATAGGCAAAGAACTGTCCCTTCACGTTGTTTTAAATTTCTTGCAAGAACCCTCTCACGTATATTGGATTTTTTTCAAGCTGTGAATCATTGTAAATTTCCTTCATCCACAGAGTGTGGGAAGGCAGTATATGTGATTTTCACCTCTTAATCATGAGGCTTCTGGTCAATAAAGTTGCAAAAGCTGTCAGATCTGTTTGGAGCTGAGGCAAAGGCAACTGAGAGATGCCAAACAGCAGTGATGAGGCTCTATACACGTCGCACTTATCTCCGACAAAGTTTAAAAAATTGCAGTTCAGGATGTTTGCAGATACCTCAGAACCTGACTTGAGTCCAGTGAGTTCTGTGAACAACTTTTCATTGCATTAAGCCACGCCGAGAGCAGATAGATGAGGATTGTCCCAAAGAGCTTTTATGGAGTTTCGAGATGTTGAAGATGAGGTTTGGATTTGATGGTAGATGTGTGAAGTCACACCTTTCATCTAAGGCCCGACCAATGTATTGGTTTACCGATATTATCGGCCAGTATCGGACCATTGCAGATATATCGGAATATATTGGTATCAGCATATTTGAGCTCAGATAAGTGCCAGTGTTAAAACTGTTTTTTAAGGCTGAAAAAATACTTGGACTAATGATTTAAAATGGTGTAATCACGTCATTTGTCCAGCAGAGGGTGATCCCTCATTTAATTGGTAATAAGTGAAGAGTTTACTGTTTGGTGCAATGATGTTTGGTATAAAGTCTGTTAGATATCGTGCTTCCATTACATATCTTTGTCACACATATTTAATAACTACATTCAAAATATTATATATAGAATATCAGCCGATATTTCGGATATCGGAATTTTCTTTCTCCCTAATATCTCAAGGAGCTGTTGAAAAGATGCAAATAGTTGATGCTGTCAGGAGTTTTAGGATCACACCAAAAACACCAGATTAGCTTTTCTTGATAAATCACTTCAGATTATGTGACCTGAATAAGAACATCCGATATATTGCAGCTGAATGTTATACTTAGTCATCGGTGTCATGTGCTGTATTTTAAATTTTTATGGCTGCTGCGTCAGACAGTGTGTACAAACATATAGAATCTGACATCAGCGTTACATTTTGATAGCCGTGTGTTTGTGTGTATTGACACACACACAGGCTATTGCTACATTAAAGCACAAGACAAGTCTTACCACCAGGCCACCTTTCAGTCCTTTTGCTGTCAAGGCTTAAATATAAATGAAGACATGCAGTCTTTAAATGGAACTTGTCTCTTCATTCCTTCTTTCTTTCGTGCTCTCATCCTCTCAGGGTCCACTTTGGTATGAACGGATCGATGCGTATAAACCCCACCGTGAGGAAGGAGAGGACTGGCTCCGCACCAGTGCTGGAAATACACCTGACTAACGACATTGTGTGCTTCTATGACAGCACGGTGGAAATAAGGTAACGGGGACACTGGCCTAGCCCAGATAGATTGAGGTGACAGGAGTTCACCTTGGGATATAAGTCTCATTCAGTGAGTATGTCCTACATCACGCAGTGTCTGAAGACAGAAGCTATTGTTGCGTGAAAAAAACACAGTCCTCTTGGCTTGACATTTGTCCTGTTCACTGACTGTAAGTGTTTGTGTTCCATTGCCAGACAGACATTTATTTTTGTGGTCTGATAATTTCACCAGTTCGGTCCTACCTCATAACAAACAAACTGAGCAGAATAAAAGAAAGAATTTGAAATAGATCATCTCGGGAATGCAGCGGCTGACCTCTACGCAGTGAGCATATATTTTCTGAAAACTTTCAGTAGTATAAAACTGTTTGCTTGCAGGTTAACAGAGGACTGTGAGCAAAGGGTGAGGGCTTTGGAGAGTCTGGATGTGTGCTCACCCAAGTTCAGCTTCTCGCGCTCTGCGGAGGCAGTGAGGAGCCAGCGCAGCAGGATGCTCTGTGACGTTCTCCTCGACCAGGCCGTCATGCCGGGAGTCGGCAACATCATTAAAAACGAAGCCCTGTTTGACTCGGGCCTCCACCCAGCCGTGAAGGTACGGAAAAGATGATGGATTGTGTTCAGCAGAGGAACAAAAAAGAGGGTTAAAATACAAGACAACTCTCACAGGCAATGTTAAAGCCTTTGTGTTATTGAGTGATGCATTGCAATGAGGAGGGTGAAACAGTGAGAAGACAAACAGGCGCACTGCAGCAAAGATATGCCTCCCCCCTCTGTGCAGTTTGGAATTGGAGATGTTTTTTACCTTTTAGTTTACCTTTGATTTACTGTAGAATAAATATTATATAACATATCACTCAACTCTCAAAATCATATTACATAAAATGAAAATGGTGCCTAATTTTCTTAGACAAACTATACAGAAGAAAAATGTGATTATAGAGTGACCTATTCACTGCCAGTCAGAGACTCTTTGCAGCATAAATTGTTGTATTACTCGACTGTTACCAGAGGCTCTGCTCTGCTCCCCTTGGACAGTGTTAGATGGGGTGTAAGAATACAACAAACTGGACCAAAACATTAATCTAAGACTTTTGGCCCCTTCTCCTTCTGGGACCACTGAATCTTTATGAGCCTCTCCTCCATTATTCGAGCCCCTAGGTGTCCTGAAAGAGCTACAAGTGGTGTGTTTGTGTGCTGTTGATCTTTTTTTACTCAGTGTCAGGCAGAGTCAGGTCCTTGCTGTGTTTGCTGCAAGCGTTGGTTAAACATTGCATGGAATTTTTCTTCATTGCATCTTCTTAAATCCATTTTTTACATTAATGTCTGTTTTGTTTTGTTTTGTTTTTTCACTAGGGCCAGACCAATATGGATTTTTTGGGGCTGATGCCTCTACCTATACAAGTGA
The DNA here is from genome assembly GCA_029874485.1 of Naso brachycentron. Taxonomy (NCBI): domain Eukaryota; kingdom Metazoa; phylum Chordata; class Actinopteri; order Acanthuriformes; family Acanthuridae; genus Naso; species Naso brachycentron. Next base: position 21,827,606 of record JAQFJA010000026.1, on the reverse strand, counting down.
ATTATCAGACTATGTCAGACAAATGTCACATGGTTTCAACTGGCATGACAGCTGCAAAAAAAAAGCTGTTAATGGTAAACATGCCGTGTTGTGCAGTGGGATGCCTGAATTGCAAAACTGTTTAAAAAAGAAACGACCCTTAATTTGACATAATATTGTCAAATCACACTCCATTTCACACTAATGGCAGAAATCTTTGGTTGAAAGCTTTTAAAAGAGATGATTGGAATAACTAACATAAAAAGCAGCTCATTTCATATCAGGAAGCATCCAATTAGCCCGTCTGTTGTGATATGGGGAGGAAAGTTTAAAACTAAAATCTAACAGCATAACGTGGGACTAGGTCAGTAGCCGTCTTCAGCTTTTCCAACAATCTGCAACCAGGTGCCTGTGCATATGCAACTTGTAATAACATATAAATGGTCTATTAGTGAACAAGAAAATTATGATATCCAAAATATGGCTGATATTATATTTATAATAGAGCTATCAAAGGTAACGAGATACTAACGAGTTGACACAAATTGCTTTTAACGCCACTAATTTTTTTGATGGGCCGTACGTGCGTACATTCTGTGATTATGACCCCCAGCTCATCCCCTGGTTTGGGAAATCAGGAAGTGATGCAGCAGTAACACTGGATGGCAGCAGAAACAAACCTCCCTGAGCAGAAATGGATAAAGAAAAGGGTGTTTTGAATGGCAAGGTCAGCTTCAAAGTCCTGCCAGATGGTTCTCTCGACAAAACCAAAGCTAACCTGCATTTACTGTCGATGTGAACTGAGTTACCACCGGAGTACATCAAGTCTCAGATACCACTTGCTGGCCAAACTTACAGCCTCCACCAAAGGATGACCATGCTGGATAGTTTGCAACAGAGATGCATGGAAAACTCAACAAACTTTCAACAGTGATAGCTAAAAATGATAATAATAATAAACCTACATTTGCATAAAACAAGCATATTTGTCCACTGCCATGTTGATAAGAGTATTAAAAACTTGAAAAT
>JAQFJA010000026.1:21816472-21826498 GCA_029874485.1 Naso brachycentron | reverse complement strand
AAATTTGCAATTAGTTGCGATTCAGTTATTTAATGATTTGTTTATTTGCTTGTTTTACTGATTATTTGTGACTGTGAAGTGCCTTCATCCCTGTTTTAAAATGAAGGGCAATGCAAATGAGGTTTAAACACTCTGACTGTAACTAATACTGCTGCTTCATTTGTAGGTTGAGCAGCTGAGAGACGAGCAGATTCACCACTTAGTGAAGATGACGCGTGATTTTACTCTTCTGTTTTACAAGGTGAGACTTTTGTACATTAATAGCAAAAACTTACTCTGTTGTAAGTTATGATGGATACACATTTACTTGTAGTCATTTAGCTGAACCCTCATTTAGACTGACTAGCAGTAATGGATTAACTTAAAATCCTGCATTGCTGAGGAAGGTAAGTCCCACTGCCTGGAGAATAGACAGAACAAATGTTCTTGTCCATGCATAATAGACAAGTGAGGAGAAGTGACTGTTTTTTCTTGTTCTCTTTATCCTCATCTCTTTATTCACTCTTGTCTGTCTTCCTCATCTCTATCAGTGTCGAAAATCTGGCTCTCCTCTCTACAAACATTACAAAGTCTACAAGCGTCCCCAGTGCGGCCAGTGCTTTCATGTCATCACGGTCTGTCGTCTTGGAGACAACGGCAGAATGACTTACTTCTGTGAGTGCTGTCAGAAGGGAGATCCCAGCGGGGTTGAAATCAGGTAGAAATCCTCATAGACCTTTGGCACTTTGACTAAAAAGACAGTGTTTTGCATTCTTTTAAGGACTGTTTCGAGTTTGATGTAACTGTTGCTCCACAATATTTAATACCAATAACATTCCCAGGATGTATAGTGAGCTGAAAGACCAGAACAACACTTCTTATCATGACATTTTACTAGTGAACAGACTGCATACTGTGTGTCACAATTCTGCTAAACACTTCTAACCATAATAATTGCCTGAACAGTACATCAGTTTACAGTTATTATCTGCCAATATCGGCCTTTTTGCAGATATATCCGTTTCAGCGTATATGTGCTCTGATATGCGCCAAAATTAAAACTGTTTTTTAAGGCCGGAAAAAATGCTTGGACCAGTGATTTGAAATGGTGTAATTATGTTTCTTTATCTTGTTTTAATACTTGCCTTGACATACTTAGTCAGTATATCTACATTACTTATGATTATTGATCAAAAGTGGGGTTGTGTTAATATTTTTAGAAAGTACCAAGAGTTATGTCAAATGTTGTCACATCAGAGAAAGGAATTAGGTAAAAAAAATTGTCATGTTCGATTCTGTCTTGTTCTAGCATTAATGAAGTGCTTTTGAGGAGATTTGAAAATACCAAGGTATATACTGTGTATCGAGATGTAGTCTAAAAATATCACCATGTAATTTTCAGCCCATATCACCCAGCCCTATATATACATGTTATCAGCTGACAAATCTGATGTAGGAGCTGTCTTTCTCCCTAGTATCAGTGTTTGCATTGGCCCTAATAATCTCAGTTTCAAATTACAAATTCTATTACAGGATAAAACTTTTTTTTTTTTTTGACTTCTGATTCTTCTTAATACATTTTAATGTTTTTACTTGAACACTTCAAGGTCTTAATTTTCATGCAAAACAATTACAGTGAAAAACTCTTTGGCACTGAAAGTCTTAGTTTCCGGACTTTCTCTAACCTCCATCAAGAGAAAATCATGCAAGTAAAAACGAGAATCCAAGACATCATGATGCAGAAAGCAGCATGGTGAAGCCTGGTGTCGTTCTTCAAACTCTTGTCTTTGCAGAAAGTTCTAAAGCCTTTTAGATGATACGTTCCAATGTAGAGAGGCCATCTTTGCTGGCAGATGGGCTTGGCAGGGAGTGGGAAGTGTTAAGGGGGAAATTAATGCGCGTATAAGGCTGTGTTTGCCAGACAGGGCACAGGCTCAGCACCTCCTGGGTTGTGTTTGAGCAAAGCTTTGCAAGAGGGTTAGAGCCTAAAGCCCTTACAACACATTACACAGCTGATAAAGCAATCTGTGAGGAAAGTTTCCTGAAAGCCATTGCTACTTTCCTCCTCCATGACTGTTGGCACTGCAGATTTGCCTTCTTGTCAAACATAGTCGAGCTTCATGTCAGCGCGCTAACATGTATGCTTAGAGCAATTCTGTGAAACACTTCGCCTTCCTGCAAATCTTCCTCCTCTGCTTGAACTGCGAATGTTTGTCTCATTAAAGTTCTGTCTTTTGCTGTATTTATATAATCTGGTTAAGATTAAAGCTGTTGAATAATTTATTTTTATTGCTCATTTTCACTTGTTGCTTTGTGGATTATTTGCTTCTAATGTAAATTATCATGGAAATGTAGTATGTTTACTTTGCACACATTGTAAATTATTCTTTATCACTCAGCTGAAAGCACAAATTTGTAGTGTAGTGAAATGAAATAGAAAGTGTTGCCACATTTCCTTGTGTGCAATGTTTTCCGGAAATTTTCCAGAGGTTGTTGAGCTCAGGGATTTTTACAGTTTTGCTCAATGTGTTTGTTCGAGGTAGAGTCAGTAGCATTGTTTGTTGCATCTTGTGAACGCAAAATTTGTGCACATGTAGCATCTCTAAGTCAGATGTAACACCCTTTCAAAATACCATATCTGGGACCAAGCTCTGTGTTTTTAATATGCCACAGAGCTGTGTCCCATGTTGTTCAACCAAATCTGAATTTCAAAAAAAGAAAAGAGAGAAAAAAAAAGATTTATCTTTCTAGCAAGAAAGAGAATTTTTTTTAAATGTGGTCTTAGCAGTGGGTGCTTAGTATCTGCTGCTTAAACCAAACTGACCCTATGTGGATATCCCTCATTAAAGTTATGGCTTTTAAAACCTTGTGTTGTTCATGAAACAATAATCCAGACTGGTTGTACACAGTGTTAGCTGTGCCATTGCTTGGCCATGTCCTCTTGTCTTTCTTACCGCCAGGAAAGCAGCAGAATGACAGTTTGATCGTTATTTTTCTCTCAGATCTGCTTAATTAAAGGGACACAGCACTGTGGCATAATGAAAAGATGGGGCTTGGACCCAGAAATAGTTTTTTCAAGGGGTGGTTAGTCACGACTCAAAGAACAGATACTGCTTGTGCCAACACAGCAAGCTATGTAGGAATAATATTTTGATGGAGAAGTCGATGATTCAGCAAGCTAGCACAAGCTAAGAACCCACCTGTCGCCTACCTTTCCAACAGAAAGCAGGCCAACTCCGCGTCACTCCTCATTTCCAGCCTCTCCTTCAGTGCTTGAAAGCAAATGAATGCCACAGATTCAGTCTCATTCAGTAACGACCTTTATCTGCTTGCCGTTTTGTCTGATAAGGGCTACATTTCCTTTTCTTCGTCCAGTCTCAACCTCACCTACATGCTCTCATTTACTGGGGAAACACACCCACTCCCCACCCAGAAGCGTCCCAGCTAAACCAAAACATCAAAATCCAGGCACAGGGCGGGGCTCTGCAGAATCACTCACCACCACACATTCTAGGGGTGATGAGTCAGAATAACTGGGAAAATGCTACTGACGCTACCTTTAAATACAATGGTGAATGAGTCGAATAAATAAGATTTGTTTTTATCTGCACATGACCAGGTTAATGTTGCCTGAGCTGATAACCCCAATACACTATTTTGAATTTATTCCTGTCATTTCACATAAATTACATGTATTCCACCTTGAATATTCCTGAAAATGTGAAGCTCTAATAAGGGAACTAAGGGAACTTGAGTTGCATTAGCATTATTTCTGCCCCAGTGCGCAGACTATTAATTAATAAGCCTGTATTAGAACAAAGGTTCATTAGGCTTTATTCAGAGTGAATCAGGCGTTGCATTGATTTGAGGATGCTACAGTGGTGCGTGGTTAACAGGTTCTTCCTCCCATCAGCGTCTTCAGCCTAATCACAGGCCAAAATGTTTAACTACTGAAGCCTGATGTCGGGTTTCTCCAAAAGTTGATTTTGTTTCAACTTTTCGCCGCAGGGCCGCTGCCTCCTTTTTCTCTTGCCTCCACTGGTCCGCACCGCCGCAGACTAAATGCACTATTTACATTCAGATGAATTGGAGGACCGGCATTTTCACTGCAACGCCCGATTGGGTCCGAACACAGCCTTAGGATAACGTTTTTCATTCGTGTGTTTTCATTATCCAGTAAGCTCCCAGTCAGAAACAGCCTGATTGGCTGGGCCTACAATGAGAGAACCAATGACTGTGTGGCTAAGAAGGAGGAAGAGGACTGGGCCTGTCAACTCTGCACACTCATCAACCAGCCAGCGGCAAAAGCCTGTGATGCCTGCCTCACTCTGAGACCTGAGGGTGAGAGAAATGTTTTTTTACCATCGCTGAATTTAATGGGGCGTCAGAACGTCCTTGTTAGCAGGAGATAAAATAATAGAAACTGTAGTTTTGCTCTTTAGCTGAATGATCCCATGTACCAGCAGTGCTGAAGTATTTCTGAGCAAGGCACCTGACAGCAAGCTGTTGAAGAGACAGCGCAGCCAAGGCTGACTTAGTAGGTGTGTGTATTGCTGTACAATTAAAGACTGTGTCTGTCAGTTGGCCACTTCTCTCTGCCTCTCTTGAGATACATTATGGCAGCAGTGAACTAGTGTTTAGACGAACATCTCTACTGCCTCTCTGTTGCAGCCATCAGTCAGATTGTTTGCTTTGTATTTTATGGTTTTTATTTTTGTAGGATTATGCTCCCAAATTTCAAATAAATCACTTTCTTCAAAGAAGAAGATAGCTGACTGAGCAGCTATATGAGAATCACTCTGTAATTACAGATTGCCCCATGGTTCATTTTATGCTGAGCTTTCCATGCATGGCTAAATTCCTGACTATCATATGTCAGCTTTTGGCATTGATTCCGGCAGTTGGTTCACATAATGTTTTCAGTCTAAACAAAAACGCACTTGGGAGGGGACTGAAACCTGCATTTTGAGGCAGCCAGCGAAAAGGAAAGTACTTCTAATAGGATTTTTTTAAATCTATTTATATTTTACATTAATTTAGATTACTTTGTAGACATCATTTTTCACTTCCACATTAAAAAATCATTTTCTGTTGATCACCATTCAAAAAGATACCAGAAGTAATCCTCCTCTGATTGTGGGTATTCTACAGTCCCTCGAGTCATAACCACTGAATTTTAATGGTGTGGTCTCAAACTGCAAAAAGGGAATAAATATGAGTCCACCGGTCATAACCCTGCACTTTTACACTGATGCCAGCATTAGTAATGACAAAGTAACATACTTAAATAAACTATCCATTTAAAATTTGTGTGTTATGAAATTTTTTTTCCAGGGAAATTTGACTAACACTCTTTCCTCTTTCTGTAACATCGTGATTAAGATTTCTAGTAATATATTTACATCCTTTACTGTTGACCACTGTGGGGTGGCTGTGGTTGAGGCGGTAGAGCAGGGCATCTGTTAAGCCCAGGGTTAGGTAGGAAAATGTTATCCTACGTCTTCCGGTTGGGCTGTTATCGGGCTGAAATGGTGTAGTCTGACCTTAGCATTAGTTTGCTTTTTGTCCATACTTAATAAAGAATACAGAAACAGCGTAAGTTAAAGCTGTAGTTGGTATCTTTGGGGTAAACATCAATAACCTCTTTGTGTTCTATTTGGAAAAAATGTCATAATATCCATAGACAGCTGTTCGAAAGTGACGTGGTCTGAGTATCGTGAGATCTCTGTTTTCCCATCATACCTCTGTATTCAGGATTGGTAAAATTCCTATTGCTATTTGCCTAGTCAGTGGCGCTCTCTGTGCTCTCTGTCCTGATTGGCCGGTCTACACTGTTCTTCATAGCAACAGGTGACGTCGGTACAAGCTGATTAGCTGTTCATGCCTTATGCTGACTTGCCGCTGCCAACAACAGAGTGTCTGCAAGTCACACCGTCAGTCAGCTCGAGCTGAGATGGACCAGTTTACTTTACACTGCAACTTCCCCTGCAACCGTTTGGTCTGAGTTCAAACTGGACTTCAAAGAGAGAGACAACAAACAAAAAAAACGTGAGCAGTAGCAAAAACAGGGAAAGGAAGGCTGCAGCAAAGCTGCTTCCCAAAAAGTCTCATGCTACAGCTAACATTAGCTTGTTAGCAGAAGTTATCAGCTGCAGCTTTAAAAAGATTGTCTGTATCAAAATCCCTCTTCCCTCTAGTTAGGAAGGCAGCACTTTAAGGAACTATTTTTTCAGGCATAACTTTGGTCTCCTCCTCTCTTTCTCTCTTGCTCAGCAATTTTTGACCAAATAAACGCAGACATTCTCTTGAAATGGGTGAATTACCCTTACCAGCAACTTTCAGGTGTCCTATAGTGTTTCTATACCCTGTTTCAACATGAATGGCAATAAATGGGGTTTAAAAAGTGTCTGAGTGTACACATTTTAACAACATTTGTAGAAGATTGGGGTGATCTCTGCTAATGGTGAGAAGTCAAAACGGACTGGTATGGTCCTTTAAGCCTTGGTCTGTTAAGGTAGAATAACGCTATATAAATGCAGACCATTTACCATCTGCCACTGAGCTGCTCCACTAACACAGCTGGGGGTTAAGTGCCTTGCTCAAAGGTACTGTATACTAATGGTGCTTTTTGAGGAATGTGGGAGTTATTCACAGCTCCCAGTTAATGGCGCTGATGTCAGACATTGCAGTTCACCATTACTGAAAAAAGTCCACTTATTTTTGGAGTTGCACAACATGGGTTCTCATTTCACAGAATTTTGCATGAGGGCGTCTTCAGCACAACAGATAGTTTGACATTTAATTGACGGCACGGTGCAGCAGCAATTTGGTGGCAAGCTAACAGCAAGCTGCATTTCATGAGAGCAGCCTGTGCATCAGAATAAGCTGCAGCAGCTGAAATATGAAACAAGCTTTCTCACTCTGGCTCTATCTCCACAGCCCACAAAGAGGACATTAGCGCTGAGGCATCACCCTTCGCTGCTGATTTGATTAAATACCCCTGCACTGCCTTCAAGAAGCCACAAGAGGAGCTCAAAGTCAACTGGAGGTCTGCATTCGGGACTTCCACCCTTGTTTATTCTGACTTGAGCGAGAAGCCAAAGCCTGTAAACTCTCCACTCTCCCCATCCGGCAGTCATTTGAATTCCTTGGCGGCAGAGCGAGGTTTATATAAATACAACGTCTGCCAAGGGACAACAAGCCCCAATTATGCCTCTGGTGGCTGGCAGAGGCAAAGTGCCGAGCTCTCCAATGGGGAATCGCTGGCCTCCTACAGTCACCCTTCCAAGAAAATGAGAATTGATCACAGTCCCTTTCCCAGTAACAATGCTCAAAATGGAACCTCCAACTCACAGTGAGTGAATGTGTCGCTTGGCTATTCATGAATAAGTTTATAATAAGAGAAGTTTTTTGCAACTTCAGGGAGATAAGTGGGATGAAAAAGCATCTGACTGTGGAATTTTTAATGCAACATTGTTAAAAAAGCTCAGATTGACAAATAGCTATAGTGGGAAACCTTGCACATACAACTGTAACTAACACATATCACCACACGGTTGAGGAGAGGCTGTTTGCTTGCTAATAAGAGGTGATGTGACAGGTATGCTTGTGTTTTATTTTCAATTTCTTTCAAGCTAATAAGACTATTTCTTTACCTCTGTCAGTGCGAGCAAAACAGATGCGACAAGCCGCAGCTCCTCCACGTCTTCCAGTCCCAACGCCCCATGTTGTGCATCACATCATCGTCCAGCTGTCCTCAGAGTGGTCCACAAGGAGGGCGAGAATAAAGGACGACAGTTCTACGCCTGCTCACTTCCCAGAGAGACCAAGTGCAACTTCTTTGAGGTGAAAATCTCTTATCTCTATGGTTTGATGTAACCTGAAATATAAATATTAACTAAAGTATATTTACTTTTAGCCCATAAACAAACATTGTGATGTTAGTAACAAGTGTTGGTCCCTGACATAAAAGTTTAGAACTAAGTTAATGAAACCATATTTTCTCTGTCGCAGTGGGCTGACATGCACTTCCCTTTTTGTCACCACGGGAAACGCTGTTTAATGAGGACAGTTCTGAAACTGGGACCTAACAACGGCCGGAACTTCTACACCTGCAGCTTTCAAAAGGGTAAACAGTGTGACTTTTTTCAGTGGGCAGAAAACGGACCAGGGGTGTCCATCCTCCCTGGTTGTTAATGTGTTTTGGCAATGCACCACTTCGAAGTGAAGCCCAGATGCCTTTCTGTTCACATGGACGTAAGGATAAAGCGACAGACCTGAAAACTTACCATTATCTTCACGAAAAATACAAACATTATTCAAAAACATGCATATCATGGACAATATCTGGCAGCCATGAGATTGTACCACTTGTTTGTACACAATTATTGTACCGAATCAAGTCTCTGTTTGCATTGTATTTGTATTTTGTTCTGTCAATGTTCATCTTTTTAACACAAAATATATGATAAACAGTTCAAAAGGGTCAAACAACAATTTAAATAAAAATGTGTTTTTATTTATTTTCATTCATGAATTAAAACAGAAATCATTAGCATAAAATGCAGTCAAAGACTGTTATTTTAATTACATTAATTATAAAGGATGCACAAAATCATAAAAGATTTAAAAGCAGTCGACAGATGTAAGGAGCGGCGTGTGTGACTCGTGGTTCGACACCATGAAGTGGAACTGGGAGAAGCCGGGGACTTTGTTGCAAGCCGCACCTTCAAAGGAAGAAACAGGTGACGTGTGAAACTGATTCTTACTCCCTTCACATGTAAAGCCCCATTTAATGCTGATTAAAATGGGATCTCTTAATGGATCCATTATTCAAATGCTAAGCACATCCTGTTAATTACACCTCATTATCTAATAAATTAATGTCTGGATCACATTCTGATATAATTATTCATACACAACATGAAAAGCAGGCTGTAAGAGGAAGTGACAGCCATAACATTTTAGTTGTAGGTTTAGTAGATATTATACTCAACACCCTTTATTTTTTAGCTTCTGTATTATTTGCCTTATGCACATTGCACATGATGCGAAACACATTCCTGCCAGTGATTTCACATTATTCCTCTGATCTACAGGTGGCAGTAACTCCCAACGATAAGCAGCAATGCTTCAGTAAAGGCAGTTAGGAAGATAGCGAGCTGTAAACAAAGCCAGGTTTAAGAAATAAGCTTTGTAAATGCATAAGTGTGTGAGGAAAGCAATTCACAATGTTTGTTAGACATTAAGGAGACACATTTCATTTTGGTGAGTAACACTGAATGCAGATGTAACTTTTTTCTGTTCAGAAGAGAACTCCACAGCACACCTTCAGCAGGTTTCTGAGGGAAACGGGAGAAATGGCACTTGAGCTGCCACAGCGTTGTCATGAGAACAAAGCAATTAGTAGGAAGAGCAGACTGTGTTTAGGTTCCACTGGATGTCAGATAAGACAACAATGTCATGCAACTTTCATAAAACTGAAGTATTAGAAAATTAAGTATTAAATAAAATAAAATATTAAAATTATGAGCAAATTTACTGATTTAATTTAATTTTACATAAACCTTTTAAGGCTGGATTGTACATGTCTGAAAACAAACTGAAATCTAATTCAAAAAGATAAGTTTGACTCATCCTATCAAAACCTGCTCTTACGCTTATTGTCAAAGTGCCAGTTAATGATGAAAAGCCACCATAAATCTGTGAAGCCTACATACTTGGCTGGAACATCAAGTTTATATAAGTTAAGGTCAAACATTTTTGGTTTTAAAATCCAAATCAAACATTCAAATCTTTTACAAGCATTGATATATTTTGTTCTAATATTTTATATTCTAGTAATGTTCAAATAATGACCATTTAAATAGAAGCGGGAAACTTTTATTTTTCATACTCACTTCTTCTTCTGTTCAGGCCTATTTTACATTGGATTGTCATGTAATTGTTTTTATGATGTTTTCCAAAGACAATGGAAGTTTAAAATGGTGAAACAGCATTATTTACAGAAATGAAAGAAATGCACCTAGAATAAAAATACAAAAACAC
>JAQFJA010000026.1:21777387-21798756 GCA_029874485.1 Naso brachycentron | reverse complement strand
CAAGCAATTGTATTTGGTTTCTGTCACGCATTGTGGCTTTGTTCCACTGATGCCAGTAGTGAAATTTGTCAAATGTTTACTGAGTCTAGGAGGGGTGATTGATAAGTTCATGACCTTAGGCAGGGGAAGTCAATTTTAGAAAAGCTAGCACATTTATTTTTTAGCCAAGGGCTCTTCAGGTGGTTCATGCTGTGACTGCTGCAGGGTTTAGCGCATGAGTGGAAGAGGGCAGAGCAAAATATTTTTATATTTTCATGTTTTTACATGTCTGATTGGCTTGTTTTTATTGGTCACACATGTATTCATCACAGTGTGCAGCTGTGTGCCGAGCAGCTCGCTCCCCTGCGTGCTGCAGCGTTACCGTTGCCACATTCTGTCTGAAAGGCCCTTAAGTCCCCTCCTCCATTAATGCAACGATCGTGGAGCACAAGGATCTTTTCTGTGTAGAACTCTCAGAGTCTTGGATAGAGATGTTCTGATACCATTTTTTCCTTCCCGATATCGATTCTGATACCCAAACTTGCAGATCAGCTGATACCGAGTGCTGATCCGAATCCAGCGCATAAAAACAGTTCCTTACACATCTTCTTTGACTTTCCAGTGTAAAATATTGCTGAATGCAGACATTTTACTGATTCTGGTGGATCTTTCTGCTCTTTCTCGTAGCTCTTAAAATTAGCAGTTGCCAGTGACAGCACAGCGTCACTTTTTGAGTACTGTTCTAGAGCAGCAAAGAAAAATTCATTTCAGGGATGTAACATCAGTCAGAGCTTGGTGCTGTTTTGTAGCTAACAAATAACATGGTACCTGACAGGTGCACAGACTGGCATACTCACCAATACCATTACCAGCCTTCTTGGCGGTATCGACAGCATTTTCCAATACTTGCATCAGTATCGGAACAGCTCTAGTCTTGGACCCCCGAAAGATGGTCCACAGCAGCATTGCTATCATCATCTCTGTCAAAATGGTGACTGCTGAGCTCCTTTTGCATCTTGGGGAAGATTAGTAGTCTGAGGGTGCACATCAGGTAAACAGGATGTGTGTTGTAAAAGTTCTTATCTGCCTTCCTGGATGCACCAAGGCCAATGTTGTCCATTTGCTTAGACTGTGCTGACATACAATTTTCAATTATCTGAAATAGAAATAGCTTTACTGAAACTTTCAGCATGATTACGCAGAGTTGAACAGTATGTGCATGTGACAGTGGTATAACTCATCTCTTTCATCCTACCTACAAACTCATCAATCACACCTTTAGTGTGCTAATTAGGTTTATGGCTTAGTCATCCCTCATGTTATTGTCATTACTGGGGGGGTTTCATATCGTCTCAGTGCAAATCATGGTAGAGAAATGGACTGTGTATTGGTCTAGAGATGTGAATGACTGTTTTGCATTATTTATGTGCAATATTGCCTTCATGGAAAACATAGTTATCACCACATAAGTCACTTTCACCTTTTCTCTTCACATAATTCATATTCAGCTAAGTGTTAGTATGTTTTTTAAAGATACTGAATTTATGGGCTTCACTCAATGCTAATTTGGCTAATTTTCAGGGAAGCGAGAGGACCTTGAGTGCCTCCAACAGCAACATGCATTGAATGCATCTACATTGAGCTGTGGAGTAGCTTTCTTGTATGAAGATACCCACAGTATCTTGATGCATTTTCATCAAAGAGTAGTCAGCGTGGTTACTGAGCTACATCTTAAATGAGAAGGGCTTTGCTGCTGGGTTGTGTGAAGTTTGAATAAAGAGCAGGGCCTCAGCTGTACAACCACAATAATAAGGTGACTACTTGATGTGTCTGACAGAACTGATGTTAAAAAAGTTCATCGGCTGGATGAAAGCTGTAAGTCTAAATTATGTCCCCATTCAGAGGCTGGATCTTCCCAAAGATAAGCTTCACAAAGGTTGGTCATTTAAAACTTGCAGCTCTCAGCTGGGCTGCAACTGGCAACTGATGGTCGAGCCAGAGATCAAATCTAAAAATCACATGTAGGGGCAGTTTACATGGCGCAAGTTTTTGCATCAAACAAAACTCCAAAACTCTTTTGTTGCAGCTCAACCTTCCTTTTACATGACAACGGTGTGCTGGTGCCCCTGAAACCGCAAATGTTTGAAGCCAGGTTCCAGAGTGGAATTTTTTGAAACCACAACCTTTCCGGCTATGTAAACTGGCAAGTGGAGTGCCTGTGAATGCACTGAAGACACCAATGCTAAAGCTAGCGCAAGTCAATTCATTTCGCTCTAGCCACTACCAAACTCTGATTAAACACCCTGCAGTGCACTGAGAGCAGGTCGAATATGACAACAGTCTATTAAGGCAAATTCAAGTGTTCGTAGCATAATTTTAGAAGTCAGTCTACAGCAAAATTTCTTTAATTTGTGTCTGCTTAGAGCTCAGCAGCAACAGGAGGTAAACGACTTCAGCAGCTCCACCAGTATGTCATTACAAGCTTACACCACCAACTGCTGGCCTGGCAGGCATACTACAGCGCTTTCGGTTGTTCATGTAAACACGGACATATTTTGAAGAAGCAAAGGAAAGACCTTTTTGTTTTTAGTAGGGCCACTCCAGTGTAAACATGGTCTGAGGCAGCACTTCTAATCATCTAATGCATAAAAAAATAAAGTCTGTTACCAGGCAGTTGTTTCAAATAATTATGTAAACTCTTGATGGACAAATGGACAATAGTGTAACAAGCAAGCAGGTGATACTAGTAAAAATCATAACAAAATGTAAGTTGAAGAGGTATAAAATACTTGCAAGACATGATTAGTTGACCAAAATGTATATTCACTATGACTCGTCAAAGTTTTAGGCTTTACTTCAGACAGATATAAATCATCAAAACATAAAAATGTCAGTTCTGAAAATGGCATACAGCTAAAAGAATTTGTTGTCTACAAAGGAATGCAGGAAAAAGAAGATGACCCCTTTGTAATGGAATGTACTGTAGCCCAAATGTGTCATGATTGATTACTACTTTGTCTCCACACTGTAAATAAGGAGCAGACAATCAATACAGAAGCCCAGAAAAGTCTCACAGGCTACAGATATTTCCTTCACTGTGCATGTATCATACAGTGGCAGTTTAGTTTCAGCCTTGTGTAAATCTGCACTGCGCTCTTTGTTTTCCCTGCTGGATTCTGTGCATTAAAATAAATTGTGTGACCGTCTAACATAGTTCACTCATACCTGCGGCTCAATGGAGGGATTACAGGCCCATCAAAGAATGAGCAAATGATGAATGTAAACCTTTAGATTTAATGGTTTCGATTTTGATTACAAATTACACAGCTGGAATTCCCTTTGAGGACAGTTTTGGCATGAAGACATCGGTTAAGTGTCATCTTCAATCACTTTAGCATATAAATCTATCCCAGAGTTCCACAGATCGTTTCTTATTTCTTCAATTTACCTCCTAGGAAGTAGTTGATTGTGACAGAGTGTAGGAAGCAGGCTATGGTAAAAGTTTTGGCACGCACTCTGAGTCATACCATATGGCATTGCCTTGAAACATACCTCATGCTGGGTCTGGAATTTGTCTTTCAAGTTCTTGGAATAACATCCCAGCAGAAAAGGCACAGTGTCCCTCAGAAAAGAAAACTTGATAGAATTCGATCCTCTCATTTCTTTCCTAAACAAGAACAAAGCATGGACAAAGACAACGCATGGAAACTAACAATATAGTGTAACCTTGAGACGTGGACACCAACAGCATGCCCTCTTTTACATTATTCATATAAAAAATACAATTTTCACTTATATTTTATTCATTGGCTTTTTTTCTTAAACAATGGGAAGTCCTAGCATGATTTTGACAGGGGTATCTGACGGAGAGAAAATGGATGACAGAGAAAGAGAGTATTATTACTTTCACCTGTGTTTTTGATCGAAATTAAAGAACAGCAGCTAAAAGAATAGCTTTTTAATAATAACTTCATCAATCACCAATGTCCTCTTAAATTGTTTTATGATGTCCTTCATAGCAGTCTCAGAGGGCACACACACTGTCAGTATGGGTGCAGTGCATGTGTGGATGTCCAAGTCACAACCTAACTGTATACTGGGTGGACAATTTCTGATAGGGAATGACAGCTGTTGGCACAATGTTGCAAAATACAGTAGGTGATTGAAAGTAAAGCTCAACTGATGCTGGATTGTGTGTCATACCAATAAAGTTTGTTAAACATTGACTGTAAAAAGATCAGCTCCACAATAGTAAATTAAAACATCTACGTTGCCCCCAGGTGTGTGGCTGCAGTTTAGGTGTGCCGTTCCACAGCAGCGTTAGTGACATGGTTCTGACAAAATAAGCAAATAAACATCAAAGTCATTTTCCCCAAAGTTGCTCTCTGTCACACCAAAATCTGTTTAAGTGTTAATTTTTCTGATAAGTTTAGTTTTCATTAGTTATATGATGCTGTAAAGGGGGATGTCAAGTCACCGTTGCCAGATAACTAGGGCCCCGACCAATATGGGTTATTACTGGCTGAATGTGATTATTAAATGCTTGTGAGAAATATACGTGATTGAGCAAGCTATCTTACATTTTAACAAATTTATTGCAACATTAACAAATGAAAAATCTTTTTTTTTTAAATCCTTTTAGTTTGCAGGCTTGGTCCTATTGTTCTGTTATTTAACTGTGTTAGCCAAAAAATAAAAATAAAAACCTTTTTCTCTGTGTTTTTTTAATATCAAAGTTCCACAAAATTTCCTTCCTGTAAAAAGAAATAACATTTGACTTTCGTCATCTTGCCCAGAGCAATTTTAACCAATAGTATCACCAAAGTTACTCAATATATAACAATAAAATATTATATATAGAGTATATAGATACTCCATATATAATGGATGTAAGATACCCCACTGTATGCTGCGCTAGTGGCGTGAAATGGTATACATTTCCTGTCCTAAGTGCCGGAGTTGAGATCTCCCACTGAACGTTCATTTCCCGTATCAGTGTCACATTGGTTTTGCCATGGCCCCGCCCCTCTCTGAGAAGTCTTTAGTCCATTTATGCTTGTGGGAGAAATCAACGTGATCACACATTAAGACCAATTCTTCTGCCCCATCATCACCAAGATACATATGGCATTTTTCAGACACACAAATTAGGAGAAATATGACTTTGCTCGAGACCTGTTTCTGTCTCAGCAACATATTCCCACGAGATTTGGGAACCAGTGCTTCCCGCCTTGCTTCACATGAACAGACATTTAAATGGTCTTATTGGTGAAACCATGAATTAAAATTAAAACTTGCATCAAACAAATATCATGTGACGCAAAGTCCATCTGCTTTTATCCATTCTCACAAGACATTACAACACTTCCAGATGATGTGGAGGGATGGTGTTCCTGAACTCAACTCTTTGGGAGAGGTGACTCCACCCACTTAGGAGATGCAATGTGTATCCCATTACACACCATTGGTGCAGAGTGTATTGGAGTATCTTGTTTTATATATCTTGTTATATATCTCTATGTATCTAGTCACTGTTATGTTACCCAAAAATTTTACCCCAAAGCTCTGAGCTAATAAAGGCACATTTTTAAAATTGGTGATAGTGATATTCAGTTAAATCAAAAGATTTGCGTATTTATCCAATAGCATCACAATGTTTTTGCTGGTTCCTAAATGCATCTGGTGTAAAAAGTCAACACAATCTGATATAAAACAAACTGAAAATTGGCTTAATTGAATCCCAGACAGATAAAGAAGACTTTTTAGTTTCATTAATGTAATTTTAAAGGTTTGTTTCGTAGAAATGATACACACAAAATCGGCATAAGACTTGAGGTATGTACACAGTAATCGAGAAAAAAAAGTTTGATCGAGAAAATCCATAGAGACCCCAGGAGTTTTTCTAATTTGCAGCAAAGTCAATTAGCTGTTTTTTCCGATCTTCTGTGGTGTCCAAAGCAGATGGTAGGAATGTCTGTCCAGAGACTTGACTTTGTTGCTCAAACGAAGAAGTTCAGATGGTATGGTCAGATTGAAAGGTCTCTTGAAAGACAAGTCGACTTTCAAAGGCCATAAAATGAGGTAAAATGCCAGCTAGGTAAGCCGCGATACCAGCTGTCAGCCACAAGAAGAAGAAAAACGTCTCATTGATGGCTGGCACAGGACGAAGAGGTAACATTACATCAATCTATCAAACAACATTAGTCAACAAACTGCTCCAACAAACTTTTTTTTATGAAGTTGCATAAAAGTAGTGGAGTAATTATTTATTATTCCCTTTAAAGCATAGCCAAGGAACCCCAATTACTTAGCTAATTGCTAATTTATTTGATACACCTTCTCTTGCTCACGTTTATTGAAAACTGTGCTATTTACTGCTCATGCATTGAATGATTGTTGGCACGACTGTTTGTTTAAGCTCTGAAAATTTTGTCAATGAAAAGACCTTGTTCATATATTTATAAATGAGGATAAAGTTAAGCTAATTAAGTGCAAATAGTAGTAGTTGCTGTAAAATATGCTATTATTATTATTATTATTATTAGTCTTGGGGAACTCTAATAATAGAAAATAACATAAACCAGAAAGTTAATACTACATTTGTCATTTGTCAAATTTATTTTTTTTTTCAGTTTTACATGTGAAATATTGCACATTAGCATTATTAAAACAAAAGGCGTACAGCAAATAAACCTTAAATTAGGCAAACCCAACAGAAAAGGACGTAATCGGTTTGTGTCTCTCATTCCCAAACTTAGTTTGATTTGCAAACATCTGCTCCAACATGTTGAGGGGAACACTAAGCACCACCTGGCTCCACTCGGAGAAGCGGGCTGGCTTTTCATTAGGCTGCTCTGAAATGCCTACAATGCATTTCCCTGTATGTGAAATCCCTCTTGTCAATACACTATTCTATACATCATCCTGTGTACAATGCAGATATGTTCAAAATGTCAGTGTCATTCAATAACAAGGCCTCGTTTGTGCCGATGCATTGCATAAACCATTAATTTATTTTGAAACATCCAGTCATGTCAGGTTTCAAGATCATGTTAGCAAATCTGCATAGTCAGTCAGCCATCTAGAGGGGCTTCAGGAGCTTAGATACAGCTGTATTATTTGTGATTGAATGTTTGAGTCTCCTGCAAACTAGGATTTGAGGCCATTCAGTGTTTGCTTTTTCATTTAGTTGAAGCTTGCTGAACAGACTGTCAGACATGCCGGATTAAAGATAAATCCATGCATGCACTTCGAACTAACAGTCAGACTTCTAACAAGCAGGAAGACAGTGCCCAGTTAGATGTCATGTAAACCGCAGCTCCAGGGAAAAAATAGGCAAGCTTCATAGCCGAGAATACCGGGCAGTGTGGACTGCATCGTGGTCGGTTGTCATGATCCGGCCCTGTCTGTGGGTGGATGAATGCTTGGGAGAAATTTACAACCCTCTGTACATTCTGTCTTCTTTTAGAAAAACTCAATACTGGAGGGATAAAGAGCCTGTTTTTGTGTTTACAGCAAGGCACAATGTACTTGGTTAGACATGCTTTCAAGCTTGATATTTAGGTAATTGTAGCATGAAATGGATGGAAGCTCTCCTGAACTTAATTTAGTGCAATTCCTTTCTTTTCTATGCTGAAAACATTGGATTTCTGACCTTTTTTTCATGTTGTACAGTACACCTTTTGTCATATCTGTTTTTATTTGCATTATGTCCTTGATAATTAATGTTTTGAGTTATTCTCTCTTAATGGCACACAGCCTAGACATATTTCTTCTTCTCAGACGTTTATTTGTGTTCAAAAAGTGAGGATTTATTTACCATATTAGCAACATCTGTCTCAAGTCGATGTGTATGCACATTTTACACAGTAGTAAATGTAATAAGGTGTAATGTACTCTATTTTGTATGTTGCAATTTTATGATAAATGATGCAATAAGTGGTGGCTTGTTTGCTGGATTTGAAAAATGGCATCAGGAAATTAAGCATTAGTCTTATTTATTCTTCATTTCACTTAAAGGAGATTCATCTCTCAGGAATCCATTTGAATAAAGTTGAGCGAAGAATGCCCTCAAGCGCATCAATAAAAAAAATAGGACTTAGGAATGAATACATTAAAAGTCTCTTGCAAAGTTACAGTAGATCTGGGGCAAGGTTCTTTAATTCTGTTAGGTACATTTCTCTGCCGCTCTCTCCATTTATTGAAATCACTTCTCACTGCTTTTGTTGTTGTCAGAACTGATCAATTTAAACACCTAGGTAAAGAATTTAGATGCCCTCCACACACTGCAGGTCTATTAAAGTCACTCTGCTGGGAGGAAAAACACTGTTTAGACAGAGGGAAGCGGCAGAACTGTGCTCATCAGTAGCTTTAGTGATCCGACTAAGTCAATTACAATGTAATTGTGCCTCTGATCCAGAGGATGGGGCTGAAGCATTAAACACACAGTGCAGCGCTGGTACTCTGTTTATGACACAATGCATCTAATAATAAAGCTACAGTCGTGTACTCACATGACAAGGGCTGATTGTACAGCATATTGAATTGTAGCTCACATGAAGGCTAGTAGATACTTCAAATCTGATTTTGAAGTGGCTCAGGTCTTGTTGATGTGTATGATTTGTGTTGGTAAGAGAAAAGATGCTATAAAAGTACAACATAAAGTGAAAATGACATGGATGTTGGTTTGTTACACTGGAAATTGAATGTTGCAGCATGGAAGACACCAGGATAGTCCTAGCACACTGCAAAAATTCTGATCCCTCAACATCCTCAAAAGATGTTTTAAGGGGGTTTTGAGATGTGTTCAGAGGAGAAAATGTCTTGGTGAATGTGTCACACAACCACCAGGTATTACTCTGGAGATTTAAATTCCTCCTCACGCATAAGAGAGCAAGAAGAGGCACTTTTTCTAGCATTGGCAGGGGCACGTCTGCCTTTTCTTTCCCTCCCTCTATTCCCTGTTGCCTGAGAAGGCCTGATAAGACACACAAGTATCAGGGGAGGGTAACCTCGGCATGCTGAGGTGGGATTCAAATTGTTTGATGGAGTGGCTGATTAACTGTTATTTTTACCTTTTTTTTTTTTTTTTGCCTGGTGTTTCAATTGGACAGTGGCCTTTGAAGTTGTGATGGTGTTCCAGTTTTTCTCTGTGTACGATGGTTTGGATTAAATTATTTCTGTCATTGTATTGCTGGCAGACGCTGAGTGGCTCTCAAGCACAGCTACTATAGGGCCATTCTCCAGGCTGTAGAGGCAGAGCGAGGTGAGGGCTTACTTCTGTCGCATAAAATGTGTGTGAATTTGTTCATTTTACCATGTAGAAATTGAAATCCAGACTATTACACTGCAGCACGGAAATCAAACGGCGTTAATTATGACTTATGCCTGTTCCTTTTGTCCTCAAGACTTTAATCAAAAGGCTCATTATAAGTAAACATTCTTTAATTAGATTAAATGAGAGCATGCCTGCTAATGTACCTAAAGGAAATGTCTCTGTATGTGTTTTCTAGGCTCATGCAAAACTGAAAAAGGGAAAAAAGAAAAAAAACATGAAACATGAAACATAAAACATAAAACTGATCATATAGTGACTGACACCTCCAAAAATATGACCACAAACCCATTACACAGATACCGTATCCAATCCAGAATATAAGTCATGCCAGTACTGTAGGCTATATCAGAAGCAGTCTGTTTCTGGGTGTTTCACAGAGTGAAAAAAGGTTTTTGGTTATTCATAAAAAATGTGTATATAAGTTATTTCAACACTATTTCAATTTATTTACATTTGAAAAACATTCAAAACACCCTCAAATTATACTGTCTTGGCTTTCAGACTTGGTTAGTTGCAACATTTAAAAAAGAAAAAAATCGCCTCTCTCACTTGAACAAAAAGCACATTTTTTTTCAAAGTTGATTTAAACAATTTTCCAATGCATTTAGCAGAGTCCATGCAGTTTCTGTGCAGCTGTGTAGCTCTCTCTAGGACTATCTGTTGTTGCCATGTTGAGTTTAAAATCCCGTTGGACGGTAGTTAAACTCAGCTTGTGGTAACGTTGGTAGCTGTGACCCTGAGGATGTCCACTACACTGACGGTCATGACGGCGTATGTCTGCGACAAAGCTTTCATTCCATTTTAGCATTTTGGCTGTCAAGTATGTGTCGCAAAGATATTTAATGGAGGCAGGATATCTAACAAACTTTATTCCAAACATCGGTGCACTGAACCATAAACACTTACTACCAATTGAATAATGAACTGCCCTCTGCTGGACAAACTACATGATTATACCAGTTTTAAATAACAAATTCAAACATTTTTTTTACAGCCCTAAAAAACAGTTTCAATATGAGCTTGTAACGGAGAACATATATGGCGATACTGATGTATCTGCAAAGGACCAATATCAGCTGATAAGACTGGAAAAGCGATATATCAGTGGGACCCTCTAAAATACCATATCATAGTAAAATACCTCTCACTGATTTTTACACCAGTCTAGTGGTTGTACTGGTATATTGGACACACCCCTCTTTTAAGATGAAAACAAAAGTGAGTCTTATACACCAGATTTTACGGTATATGATTTGCTATTAAATGATATAAAATTATAGATTGAATTACATAAATAAGACAGTAATTTTATTTATTAATTTATTTTTTTCATGTAAAAGTCATGTTTAGGAATGCAAGATAATTTTAACAGCAGAATTTTAGTCAAATCTGTTTAGTTCAAAAGGTGAGGAAAAGACTGTTGATATTTTTCTTATTGTTAACAAAGACCAATAAAAGGCAAGAAAAATTGACATGTTAGTCTGTCTCTTAGTCTTAAATGAGTTTTTTCTGTCTTAAGCACTAACAAATAAAAAGTGTAATTAAAAGAAAAAAACAGCTGACCCTGTAGTTCCTTAACAAACAGTAATGCAGCAGGAATTAATGGTGTTTTTGTTGGGGGCATTTGGTGCTCTTGTATTTAAGTCAGTAGGACACTGTATGTGGGATCAACTAAAAATAAACTATGAGCCATGTGGCCATGTTCATGGTATTGAAAGAACATGTCACCCAGTGCGTCTCCCGATAAACCCCGTGTGCCTCGTTGATAAATATTTCTTTCAGGTTGCAGGAAGCTGTTCAGGCTTTGGATCCACAGACAAAACTCAGTGAACTAATCAGACATTGGTTTTCTGTTTTTAAAGGGATTTCTTGACATAAGGAATAAATAGACTATCACAGTCTTTAAATTCAGGACTTACAGTCATGCAGCTCTCCAAAAACAGCAAGCTTCGTCCAACCATCTTTTATTAACTCTCTGATGACAGCAAGTTGGTGCTAACATGCAGAGATGTTGAGCTACTTGTTTAATTTTGATGGACATGTATTGAAGCACTGAGCAGTTTACACATTCTCAAAAGGGCTGCAGTTAATAATTATTTTAATTATCAGTTAATGTGCCAATTATTTTCATAGTTAATCTATTGATCGTGTATTCCACAAAATGTCAAAAAAGTGTGAAAAATGCTCATCTCAGTTCCCCAGAGCCTGAATAGATGTCTTCAGATTGCTTCTTTTGTCCAAAAAAACAGCCAAAAACACAACAACCCCTCATTTATTATCATAAATGAAACAAAGAAGCAGCAAATCCTCACATTTAAGAGCCAAAATTATCAATTCTTTTTACATTTTTGTTTGAAAAATGACTGAAATGAATAATCAATTATCAAAACAGATGCCGATTAATTTTCGACCAATCGATTAATTGTTGCAGCCCTTGTTCTCACCAAATGAAACCATAAACTTGGAAAATTTTCACTCTAGCAGACAGCATCTTACAGAGTTCTTAGCAAGTTAAAAACTGGATTTTTGTTTCCAGAGTTGAAAGAAAGGATATTTGCCCTTCCACTACAGTCATTACGCTTTGCTACTTCCAAGCATGTAATTCTAGTATCAACTGTTACCTTTTTGTTTCCCTCCGTCTATCTCTTTTGTGGTCTGGACATTTAATCAGAGCACATTATCCATTTTTTCCAAGTGAAGACATAGTATCTGAGTGAGTTTGGGGTCAAGGGCCTTTGTCAATGACTTTGTATAAGTGTTTTTCTAAAGAAGTAACACTTGGAAGCCCTCAGTCACTGGCTCACAGAGGGAATACAGCCTCCCATTAGGGATTGAGCCAACTACCTTATTAATTAGCCTCTGCAGCTTTAGGCCAACCTGCTAACCCATTTAATGAGTAAATAATTGCTTCCTAGGTCTTATGTCATCATGTCTTTTATTAATATGGGAAGTTATCTCAAAATTACTCTTGAACCCTCGGAGTGCCAAAACGAATTTGGAGCAGTGGAGAATTTGGCCCAAAGATCAGTCTTTGGGCTATAAATCTTGGAGGATTGGTTCCAAAATAAGATAAATTCCGATTTGATTCCTTAAGGATTTTAAGAATTGTCGAAAGACTTTTTGACAAGGGATGGTTATCAAATAATTGGAAAAGTACATCCAATTTAAATATCTTTCGTGAACTTGTATAAACAGATAAATTAAACGTTTGGCTCCCTTTCAGTCGATCCCTGTTATTTCTGTCACCTTTGCCTTGTTTTTACTTTCAAACTTGTATCCCACTGGGCCTAATTGTTCATTACTTTTACTGAAAACAAATTGATTTTGTTCTTTCTATGTGAATAATAATGGCCATTCAAAGTCCAGAGAGTCAGAGTGATAAATACTTTTTTTCAGTTCTCAGGGTCAAACTAGTATGAGCAGCAGAGAAAAACAAGATATTCCAGTAACTTGTATCATTTTACATCTTGACTTCACTCTGAAAATCTTTCGCAGCTCAGTGATTTTTCTTTCCATTGCAAATCATTAACTTGTCTGTCTTAGCCTATAGCCACTTGATTGATGTATTACTAATCAATTGGTTTCTATGAAGTTGATATCTTTGTTACACTGCACTGATGTAAAGTCATTATCTTATTGTGTCAATGCAGATCTGTGTTCCTCTGCAGTTAATCATGTCTTAAAATGGATGGTTTTGCAATATGAGGCCATTTGGATATCTATCAATATCAGGAAAGTGTAGTTTAGGAATTTGTCATTTTTTTAAGAATGGCAATTTTTTTTTAATTTTAGCCTTGATATGTTTATGCTCAATTAGTATACAAGGGGAGCTGAAGTGAACAAATGTCACATTAATCACACTGCATTGCACAAAGTAGCCTGTTGCCATTTTAATAAGATTTTGGTGTCAACTTTAACCCAGTGTAATGATGTATTCTTGCAGCAATTAAGGCTTTTCTTTGTAAGTGACAAAACATTACATTAATAAACAAATAAAAATCTCAAAACTGCCTAATTTGCTGATTTGTTTCTACTCAAGAACTCAGAAAATGTGACCTTGAAAATGAGCAAAAGGTCTTAAAATTTTCGGTGGTGAATCTGTTTCAATCACCTTCTCGCCTTATAAAATCTGCACTTCATTTAGCTGGCAAAGTAATGACCATCAATGGGTTGGTAAATAACCTACTTAGAGGAAATTATGCCACAAAATGTGCTCATTAGCGAGAACAGTGCTTGCACTGGCAGTGTAAAACAATCTAATCCTTGTCCTCTAAAGCTTATTGCCTATCTTTAATACTCTGGGGTCCATTCTCTCACACTAGGCTATAAGGTTTACCATTTCTGGAGTGTTTGCGTCTGACTACTGAAGCCAAAAACCTATTTCCCCATGTTCATGTAACACAGTCCTTTAGATAAACGTATCTAACATTTAAAAAAAAGCAAACATAAACATGATTGCAGTTCATGTCATGCATCACCAGAAAATGAAAGAAACTTCTTTTTTACCCTTTGAATACATCACAGATGTTTAAATTACAAGAAAAAGGGAAAACATGCTGTCTACTGGTTGAGGAATCTTTTGAAATGTATGAACCATTAATTTGAATAAATTTGCAAAATATGTGAAAAACTAAGGAGCGAGATACACTTTATTTTGTAACGTCATTGTTGTTTTTTAATGCTTCTTTGAGAGGTAATTTTCAGTTGTAGAGTGATAGGACTTTATTTTGACAAGCCCTGGTATCATATTGAACCGTGACCGGGTATTATACTTTCATCCTGGTAATTTGAATCACAAAGAATAACAGGAATGTAAAATTCATATCAGCCCTGACAGAGGTCTTCTTGAGGAGTTTGGTATTCCAAACCTCTTCAACACATGACAGTGCACAGGTAGTGATAATAATTTAACAGGAAGGCTGCTGGCAAGTTTCTCTGTGTCTATGGACAGTTCTGCTCTTTTGCTGCTATTCATGCTGATGCCTAACAGCTATGACAACAGCTGCTTTTTGACTGGCTGGTTATGAAGCAATTTGTCAAGATCCCTGACAACTTAGACTAGAAATTCTGCAATGAGGGAATGTAAGTGTCAGTCCAAGTTTTGTGAAGTAGAAAGCCAGCAAAGAGTCGAGATCTGGTGCTAAAGACGGAATGAATTTCTGACCAGTCCTGAAGGACTGTTCTTGTCGATTTGAAATTGTTTTGGTCTAAGCTAAAACACAGGAGTGATGGACATATGGAGAGATTTCTCCTTTGGGAAAATGAAATTGCTTGTGTGGCAGATATGTTTGACTTTTCCTTCACTGCATCTTAAGTGTGAAGACTGGCTACATTTTGTTGTTTGATTTAGTTGTTTTATGCTGTTTTTGTTTGTTAAACAAAGAATTTACACTTTTAAATATTTACTCTTTTTTGAGTCTTGGGGATTTAAAGAAAAGCTTCAATATTTAAAGAAATTCTCTTCTTTGCCTAAATGCAGAGTTAGATGATTAGATCATTAGGCTACGCCTTTCTTGCACATGTGTTGTTCTGAGGTTCTTTCGCTGAGAAGTTTGTACGTCTTATTTTGTTCGGCACATAAAGTCTAAAAGATACTTTGAACTTTAGACTTTATGTTAAAGGTTTATTATAGATTTTTTGACATACAGCCTCATTTTCTATCTGCCCAGTCCTTTTCCTATTGACAGACCATTTTCAGCTCACTGCATGCAGCACGGAATTTTGCCATCTCACAGTTTCACTGCTAATGCTAATGCCAGCACAAGTCGGTGTACCCAGCAATACCCACTACCAGATTCTGATTAAACACTCCACAGTGTGTCCAAAGCAAGTTGAATATGACAGCAGTCTATTGAGGAAAATTCAAGTGTTTGTAGCATAATTTTAGAAGTTAAATTATGGCTGAATTTCTTTGATTTGTGGCTCTGGTTAGAGTTAGCAGCGACAGTGATTAAACATTTCACTAACCCTAACCAGAGCCACAAGTCAAAGAAATTTAACCGTAGGTTGACTTCTAAAATTATGCTATGAACACTTGAATTCATCTCAACAGACTGTCGTCATATTCGACTTGCTTTGGGTGCAATGCGGAATATTTAACTGGAGTTTGATGTGGCTTTTAGTGGGTCTATTGACTTGGGCTAGCATTAGCATTAGCGGTGAGATGGGAAACTCTGCGCTGCATGCAGTGAGCTAAAAATGTCCTCCTTTATAGGAATAGGACTGGATAGGTTATCAATGAGGCCCTATGTCAAAAATTCAAGAATATCCCTTTAAATAGTAAGCGTCAGCATGTTGCCTGGAAACAGTGGCTGGTCTGCCTCTCATCAAAGATAACAAAATCCACCTACCAGCAGCTCTCCAGCTCACAAGTTAAATCTCATTTATTTCATCTGAACCAAAACCAAAAGGTAGAAATGTCAAATTGCTGTTTTACACTAGGTCATTTGGCTCAACTATTTTTTTGCCCAGGAGCCAGCAAAGACTCCAGCTTCTGGTCAGGACTGAAAAACAGTCCAGCCCTGTTTTCAGTGTTTCTGCCAAGTGAGTTGGCTGTTGTTGCTGCTGGCATTAGCTCATATTTAGCCTACATATATGAAAATGGTTTCAGTCTTCTAAACATTTTTTGACATTATCGACAAAGTAATTATTTGAAAAAGATAACTCAAACTGAAGTGCATTTCAGTAAAGTTTAAATTTCTTTGCTAGACATGTCTTGAGGTATACTGGTGTGGAACAAGGAGTGGAGGCAGACTGTGTGTCCAGTGTGTATGCATGAGAGTAGTGGTGGAATAAAGAGGAGACAATATGCAGGGTTCCAAAACAGGGCTGTAAATGTCAGTTTCACTGTGAAAATGCCAACAAAAGAATCCCTCAACTGTGACGTGACCGGCACATTTGTGTCCCTAGTGGGAAAGAAAATTCCAAACCGCAGAAGTTGTCGATCACTTGTGGCCCCAAACGGCGGGTTAAGGGGAATAGGGAATCAGCAGTCAATGGTGGCATAAAACAATGCAGTCAATAAAATCTGTTTTTCAAAATTTGTGAATAGCAGCAACCACAAGAGGTCCTTAAGCATGCAGTCATTAATGTGCATAAACATCTTAGACTGGCAGGTCCAGCTGTATGCACAATTAGCTGAGGTTAGATACACACACACACGGACACTTGCACTCACAAACACGAATGAGCCATTTTTTCTCTAAATGTCTTATCTTATTTAGAGATGTTCCAACGTTATTTTTTCCTTTCCAATACCAATTCTGATACCCAAACTCGTATAGCAGCCAATAACGAGTACTGATCCAGTACCGGCGCATAAATAAAAATTCCATTAAAACTGCAATCGTAATTTAGTAAAAATATGAAGATTTAAATAAAACACTATAAAACAGTTTTGCAACAGCAACTAAAAAACTGCAATCGGGGAAAATCTTATTCCTTATGCATCATCTTTTTACAAATGGGCGGGACTTTCCAGTGTAAAATATTGTTAAATATGGACATTTTGCTCACTGCGTCAAATCTCTCTATTCTTTTTCTCCGTTCTTAAAAGTAGTATTTGACAGTGGCAGCGCAGCGCAACTTCCTGTGTGCCGTTTTTGGGAGGTAAAGAAGAACTGATTTCAGGTGTGTAGCGTCAGTCAGAGCTAACTGGGAAGCTGCTGGGTTCCATTTAGCAGCTAATAAATCACATGGTATGGGATCGGTGCACAGACTGGTATTGGAGGCATTTTCCGATTCTGGTATCTGCATCGCAACAACTCTAATCTTATTCGTTGTAATGCTTATATGTGATGTGTGGACCCCAGGAAAAAAAAGTTGACGTTGCATCAGCTAATGGGAATCTTAATGAAATAAATAAATAAACACATGCAAGATCCCCTCCAGGCTTACACCTGGTTGAAGTAATAACCATTATTCTCAGCTTCAGTTTGTACCGCATAGTGTGTGTGTGTATGGGAGCACTTCTCAAGGCCAGCTGATACATGGTCACTGTCCTTTCTTATCAGAGATAGTTGCTTTGATTGAAATTGATTAGCTTGTTAATTGCCTCTGCAGTTTGTGAATTTTCTTCAGATGTTCAGAAAGCTGTCACAGCCTAAACAAAAGTCGGACATGTGAATGTTCCATATTTTTAAAGTTTTTGTTTATATCATTGAAGAAAAGCTGTATTTGTCAAATATTTTTTGAAGGCCAGATGCAATTCAAACAATGTAGCTTAAAACTGAAGCAATGTTTTTCTTTTCTTTTTCTTTTCTTTCACAAACATCCTGCACCACCTCCAACTCATCTCCTCCCCTCCCGTCCCTACCTTGACAGTCACTGAAAATACTAATTCACGCACAAAGACATCGATTACCTGTAAGAAAAATAAAGGCAGGTAAGAAAATAAAAATAAATAAAGGAAACAGGCTTGTGAAAAATAATATTTTGTTAAGCTGTTAAAATAATCAATCAAGCATTGCTTCTTCTTACAGAAAGGTCTACAGAGCTCATCACAGTGATTTTTATCTTCTCAAGTTAAAGAAAACCAAACCCAGTTAAAGGTCTTAGGCTTTGTCCACACATATACAGATATTTTTAAAAACAGATTTTTTTTTCCCTCTGATTGCAAAAAAAAAAGTCCTGTCCACACAACAGTCGTTTAAGAATATTTTTCTGATTCCACGATAATAGAGGAACAGTCAAAGGTGCCCACATAAGCATGCCAGGCCAGTAAGTGTCAGTAATGTGAAATAAGTCTGGCACATGAAACAGTAGAAGACCATTATGTGCATGTGTATCGATTGTCCTTTTGAGCAAGCGACAGTTGTAAACAGTTCAAAAATGGCATAATCAAAAACAAAAAGGAGATTCATATGTTTGGATGGATGATGGGCAGGGCGGATTTGCCATCGGGAGTCCCGGTAGAACTCCCGATGGGCCGGTCCCTCTGTAGGCTGCACGAGCATCGGCCCATTTGATTAATCACCAGCCCACATGTAAGTGGCCACTGAACTGTCAGTGTTTTGTTGTTGCTGTTGTTATTCATGTTACAGGGTTGACAGAGTGTGACCGCAAACCTGTATAAATAATGAAAATGAAACTTAACGGGGGTTGGTAACGTCAGTCTGGCGGTCTTCATTACCTGATAGGTGTATGTGCAGCGTCTGTGCAGGAGTTAGCATGTGCATCAGTGTGAGGTTTGATGACCCTGATATCAAAGAGACAACGCGGTGGACAAAGTCAAAGAAAGTTTTGCGCTTTTGGTAAAGTGAGACGAGGTACATTTGTCCAGACTGTGTCAGAGACGTTAACAAGTGGACTGTAAATAAGTTTTTAACTCTGTTAAAACACTGTTTAAGAGACTGTATATGGTGTTATTCTTTGATCCACCTGAAAGGAGGGTTATGTGTGTGAATTTGAGCCACTCTTAAATATTTCCAGTCTCTGTTTTCATGTAGCTATATTGGATGTTTAAGTTAATAAAGAAAATTAACACACTTTATATGTGTGTGCAAGTGAAAAAAATGTACTGGGAAAAATTCAAAGACATGTTTACAATGATTTTATGCCAAATAGGCCTACTTGCATTTTTTGTTCATATTTTTAATTTAGTTTCAGTTAGTTTTAGTTCCCAGGGTGGGAGGGACACTGCTGGTACTAGTCAGCCTGGTGTAGACGGGACCAGGCTCCAAGGACAATGCCAGTGGTAAGAAAGGGACTGGAGGGACATGTAACAGGTTAGCTCATGATTACACATAGCTACAAATCTTTTATGGTATATTCACAATGGTGGCCTGCTGGTGACAAACCTATCACTTGCTCTTAAAATAGCTCTGTATTAGAGCTACAGTAGCCTAGAGTATCCTTCAATTATGCTTATAAGTGGTGTTATTAAGGTCTAGTGTGTAAAGCAGATTGTGGCAGGCTGGTCTGGGTAAAAAGTTGCG
This sequence comes from Naso brachycentron, assembly GCA_029874485.1. Taxonomy (NCBI): domain Eukaryota; kingdom Metazoa; phylum Chordata; class Actinopteri; order Acanthuriformes; family Acanthuridae; genus Naso; species Naso brachycentron. Next base: position 21,779,505 of record JAQFJA010000026.1, on the reverse strand, counting down.
GTCCTTTTGTTAGTCCCAGTCTGCCCCTGACGACAGGGTTGCTGCTTTATGTTTAACTGGAATATAAAGTCAACAAGTGCCAGGAGAATATCGACTGGGAGTCATGCCAAAACCAGTATAATAACAATTAAATACACTGACACTAGCGTCTTCCAAAACCTCCATTTTAGCTGTCCACATGAATACAAACAACACTGAGTTTTTAAATTTCCACTTTGGAAGGTGTATTCAAAAACTTCCATTTTCAGTGACCAAAAACTCCGTTGGCGTGTGGACGGAAGGCCAAAATGCAGAGAAAAAAAAAACTATTTTTCAAAAACATCCACATATGTGTGGACGGAGCCTTAGCCAGAGAGAGAATGATGGGGGATTAAGGGGCTCCCATTCCAGCTAAATTTTGCCACAAGCAAGCAGATATGCACATGCCACCATATCTGCCTGTGCTGCAGTCAGAGTATTGTAGCTTTCTGGAACCCAAACTGGGCTGCAGGGTTGCAGATCAGTTTCTAGAATCTTTGACAGTGTTTATAAAAAGAGAAGCTCAAAATGTCCTTCAGTTGAGACAAAAACATGTTAGCTAAGCATGCCTGCCTTGCAGATAGATTACCTTTATGCACAGTGGTGATCACAGCAGTCTCGGGTTTGTTCAGGCAAGTCAAGAAATACACCAACCAATGGCCTTCAGCACACTGAATGCAGCCGTCCTCAGGGCATTGCTGTCGCTGTGGCCCTGGAAGATGAGAACCTTTTGCCCTCTAAAGTGGAGTTGATCTCCTCTTCTGGCCACACATTCCTTTTCCTTGGATAAGGAACAGTGACAGTGAAAGCAAGCAATAAACACTGTGACCCAGTTCTGCTCAAACAGAAATATCGCAAATGTAATTAACTTCAAACTCTCTGCATTATCACTTACAGTCTTGAGCTGCACGTGCGTATAAGGAGAGCTGTAGAACTCATTTCCTTTCCTTTCAGGCCACAACCTTATAAATCACACTTCGTATGTATCTTACTGTGTTTAGCTCTTAAAATATTTGTTTGTCTTCCCCTCACAGATAACAAAATGGCTCAAAAGTCTTGTTTCAAAGTCATTCTTTACTCCACTGGGTGTTTAAAAGCACTTGGGATGGAAAATTGGATAGAATTTATGGCAAAGTAATCAAATCATCCTCAGTATCTTCTGAGCACTGACCACTTTCACCCGTGCTTCCTAGAACACAACCAGTTCAATTGAAGTTAATTAGAATGAATGTAGGAGGAATTATTTGGACGATTGAGACAAATAACCAATCTGTGCACTGCAATTGAATTGTTTTGTTGGCAATAGAGCTTCCAATCAAGGTTGGACACCTCTCCTCTCCCTGCTGACTACAGATACCAAAAGACAATGTACGCTCATTTGCTTAGTAAAGATTTTTTTAGCCATGCTGATTTCCAAATTCAATTTAAGGCCAATTTCTTGCCAAGCAAAATAAAAGGTCCTCTGGAGTGCTGAGAGTCCCTGTTTTGATCATTGTTTTCTTTCAGGTTGGAGAGAGAATTATTGATTTGGATTCAAATGAAGCCGTTGTGAAGCGAGAGGTCCATTTGTCGAAACTCGCTGGCGTGCGTCACTCCAGATAATGAGGAAGCATAATGAAGCATGTTAACTCTGCGTTCTGTCATCATCAAAGTCGTCAGCGACGGCACTTTGATTGGCACCTGTCGCCAAATCAATGGAATTGACTAACATTTATGCCTTGCCATCTGTTTTATTGTTGTGCGGTATGAAAGAGCGGGAAGCAGCTATGATAATTCCCTCCTTCTGTCATTTTTTTCCTGACAGTTTCAGGAGCCTAAATGAGCATATTTTGTAGTGTAGGGCTATGTCATTTCCAGTTCTCCACGCAGATGAAATGATGCATAATGTCATGTTGTAGAGAGCACAGAAAATCACTTGGATGTTTGAATCCTGCCTGTATACTTTATTCTGACGTACGTACAGCGGAGAACTTGTCTGTCATTGCTTGTCTGTGGTCAGATCACAGTGAACTCACCGCACAAATGAGCTTAACCCTCCAATTATGTTCAGTCAAATCTGACCAATTTATAAGTTTTCTCTCTAAAGAAAATGCAGTTAAT
>JAQFJA010000026.1:21751214-21763747 GCA_029874485.1 Naso brachycentron | reverse complement strand
AAAATAAACTAAACCAGACAGCTTGTTTGAAACACAGCTTTTCATGGTGAGTTTCAGCTTCTAAACCTTCAAGTCCTAAACATACCTTGCAAGCAATTTTTATGTATTTTATTTTATATTTGCCAAAATTATGTCCATCTGCTTTGGTAAGGCTACGTGGCACAGTGAACATCACACTACAGTGTTTTATAATTCAATACTTACATTAAAAGTTCCCTTTTGGCTGCCAAAGGTGTGGTACATCAGTACGGTTTTGAGTCTGTGGGTATTCCTGTTAACAACAACTTTACTGACTCACCACTCTTTAAGTCCTCTAATACATTTATCAGTTTCAAAGCTGCAGAGCATGCAGAATCATTGATAAGCTCATACAGCATTAGTGGAAGATTTTTTTGTGATTGTGATCAATTGCTTCACCAAATGTACAAATTCAGTACATTGGCTGACCAATGACACGGTTCACTGCAGTTTAACAGTCAAATTCTGTTAACGGTCTGGTCAGGAGGTTTTCTATTCATCTGCTCCTAAAAGCTTGCAGACCAGTGGCTGTTATCTGTCCAACACATTCCTCTGGAAGGCTATTCTGTGTTTGGACAGCAGTTTGGATTAAGCCTTTGTCCGAAGGAGTCTGCTCTTGAGAGGAAGTGGAGATACAGTGGTCTGGTATGGCGAGTGACGTATGCTGGCGGGAGTGAGGCAGTGGCGGGTGGGCAGCCACCTGACGTCTGTAGCTATGGCTGAGGATGGCTAATTGAGAACAGGCAGGAGACCAGCTCCACTCCAGTTACTTTCAAAGCCTTCGTCTGGCCAAGATGAGTAGGTGGAGCACTCAACCATCTCAATGAAACATGCTCCCTGACACTGCGGACCTATGCTTTATGGATTGTGACTTGGCTCTTGATGTTCAATTTAGAAGGTGCTCTCCTCAAAGCTCCTGCTTTCTGACCCGTTCTGATGGAGTTGAAAGCCGACAGTAACTGGAAAAAAAATAAACCAGCTATAACATTAAATACCAAGTTCAATATAGAGCTGTGATGGCACAGGCCCCAATTTTTGTCCTGCTCAAATGCAAGGCGCATGTGTGAGGATCACTGGTAATAGAGAGAGCTCATTGGGTTTACAAGGAGCATTGTAATGTATAAGCTATACAATTCTGGTTGCCAAGCAACTAAATGGGGGGAGGTGGTGTTGAAAGTAAAAATAGGCAAGAGAAAGGATAGTTCTTTGCTTGATGAGGAGAGTGAAGTGCCAATTACAGCATTATAGTTTTCATCTGGTGATGTCACTCACCAGGTTTTATCCCTCCAGCACATTCTATAACAACCCAGGTGAAGAAAAGTGCAATAACAGAAATATCCGCTGATTAAAATTCAGATTAATATGCTTAATTAATGACGACATTGATGTAGCAGGTCATGTTCAGCCTTATTAGCATAACTGCTTATGATTAATGTATCAAAGTGATTATTGCAGGACGTGATAAAGCTTCAAGAGCCTTTTGCTTCCAGTGGGATGTCAGACAAAAGGTTCAGTGACCGCTGGCAAAAAACAGGCTACAGATATTCTTTTAAGAATTTTTTGATGATAAAATGTCATAATGACATGATGAGGGATGCAGGAGACATAATAGCTGAGCATAAATCTCTCTAAACACTTGGTTGCAGCTGCTATATTTGTTTATTTTTGAGTTACCTGTCATTATTCAGAAATTAGTAGTAGTAATGTACTCAAGAGCATTTATGGAAGACATCCTTAGATTAATTACTTAAATGCACAATATGTAACTTAATGCTGCTAGAGGTCTCATAGCAATAAAAACAAAAGACGTAGTTTGATGATGATGTGCCGCAGCATGGGATCATGGGAGTCTTCATTGTTTAACAGCCACCACGGTGGATGAAATGTTCCCCTGGAAGCTACTAGAGGAGGCGACGGCGATACAATTTCACTGACACACAACCAGTGAATAAATGAAAATGAAGCGCACTGTTATCTCGAATTAAATGTGAATTTCTCTGAGTTTAAACTTGTTGGAAACATTTGGGATTATGTGAATCCTCAATTTAACAAAACATACAAAAAGATCATCTTTATTAGACATTTTAGTATAACATCTAATGCATTATAGTTTTTTTAAGTGGAAATTACACACAATTTAAAAATGGCCTTTATAAAACTTCAAAATTTGCATGTAAAAGTACAGAACAATTAGAAGCAAAGGGTATGACTATCAAAAATTATCACTCTTAAGGCAGAATGGGCCAATTCAGAGAGTAAAACTAATTTAAAGACACAATATGCAATTTTTCCCACTAGTAACATTCAGAGTTGTCTCAGTATCAACTCAGAAAAAAATATATCAGAGGTTTAGATATTTAAATGTGGGAATGTTAAATATTGTGAGTCTAACTGTTATCCTGCTCCAGTCAGTAATGTTGTAATAACTACTGTAATACTTTGATAACAATCTGAAAAATAATTAGTAACGTGCCAAACAAGGAGTCAGGTAAAAGGTGCAGCATTTCTCGATATAAATGTATAAATTTGCAAGAAACAGATAAAACGTACTGTATCTGGATGGATGTAGCCTGCATACATACTTGCCTCCATTGTCAATATTGCTGTAACATTTCTAGGATTTATCAAACAGTGTCCCAGACAGCGGGAACATCTCCTTCCCTGCTGACATACACACACACACACACACACACACACACACACCATCACACACCATCACACACACAAAACCGTAAAGCCCAGTCATTGATCAGAAGTCTACATTGAGCTGAAAATAGACTTTTATGAACCCGAACTCCCGCTGTTGAAGACATGGCTTAGTGAGCATGGCATATCTCTGGTATCATGTACGCCGGTCCAAAAGAGTCAGCCATTTCACGGCCTATTTCCTTTCTCTCCCCAACGAAATGGTGACATTCTGCTTTGTCATTGTGCCACCAGTCGTACTGTAGTTCACTTGGCCTCCTGACAAATTAGCCCACGCCCTGAGAGTCACTCAGCCTTGTCACCGGCATGAATTTATCATGAGACGTGTCAGTCAGTCGAGCGTCAGACTCAGCAGCACAGTTGCAACTTTTTTTATCTCACTGTTTCACCCTCTAAAAACTATCGCGTCAGGCATCACAAAAAGCACAAAAATCTACACAACTTTGCTGCTTAATTACAAGGTGCTGACTGATTAAACACAGCTGCAGTCAAAGTGTACATGCACCTTTTGTAACTGTCTTATGTAACTGTTCTTACATAATGATTAAGAAATGAACTCCTTTCTCACCACAAAAATGAGGACTTTGTTTTATGCATTTTTTGTCTTCTTAATATATGAAAAATATCCTCATTCAAAAAAATACATACAGCAACCTATGGCACCGTTGATTATTAATGTTAGTTGGTATATGACTTCTTCTCTACAAAATATGCTGCATCTTAAACAGAACTTATCAGAGACAGATGTAAGGCTCCAATGCTTTGTTCACTTTTTGTAAATGTACTGCAAATATACTACAAGGCCCAACTCTATAAGAAACAGGCAGGCAAATCAGATTTTCACTCTTAACAGTTTTGACCAAAAGAGGAACTGAATTTGTCATTTTTCCTCTAATTTACTATGGATGCAGGACTTTAGCATGTTCGTGTTCTTTGGTTAATGGAGTGATTATAGTGCATGTGGGATTGCACTTGGACATATGGCAACTCCCACCCTTGGATCCATTATAGAAATCCTATTCAAACACCATCACAGACATAGGACATAAGCTACATTTCGTCTGCTTTTCGTGGTGTTATCAGTACAAAACCAGGATAATACAGGGCAACATATAAGCATGGAGTTTATCCTGCAAAGTTTGTAGCCATTAAAAAGTTTGTTAAAAGACATCAAAATTATGATGCCATGCACCCTATATGTTTCACAGCAGACACACTACCAAAGATACTAAATACAACAGAAAATACCTCACTACACGCTGCACTAATGATGTGAAATGGTATTAACTTCCCAATATTTGGAAGATAAGTGTCTTGTGAAAAATGGGTCATTATATATATTGGTGATGACGAGGGGGAAAAAAAAGGTCATAATCAGTGATCATGTTTATTTGTCCCATAGAGTCAAGACTGCTTCCTGTCTCCTAAAGGGGCGGGGCCATGGTGAAACCCATGTGACACTGATACAGGAAATGATTGTTTAGTGGGCTGTCTTGGTTCCCTAACTGTCTCTGACACTGTTAATGTAAGCTAAATATGTGGTTGTTCATTGCTAATTTCCTATAACACAAAAAAGTGTATTGTCCACTGCAAAAAAAAGAGAGAGAGAGAGATGACAGAGAGTCCCTTAGGAATGAACAGACTTCTGCTTGACTTGCATACTTACACCGAGCCGTGTGGACATGAGGCCTAAAGGCTGCATATCAATCCGTGTGCTCCAGTCCCCTTTTATCTTGGAATGTTTTCTTTTCCTTGAACTGAGAAGCACCTGAATCAGCTGCACACTGCTGTGAGTGTACCCTGTTTACCAAAAAGAAAAAAAGGTTTTTATTTAACAGAACACCTCCTGTATTATTTAAACATATCAAAGTAAATCCTACAATGCATTAGTCATAATGGACTGTTAAAAAAGGAGACTCTTTCTATAGGGGATTAAATCCAGATTATGAATGTATTATAGTAATTATGAGACTATTTAACTTGGACACAACTGCATATGTCACCACACTAGAACGGCTAAAATTAGCCTTTAATTGTATTGGATGCAGTTCTGTCAAAATCCTTTCAGTGTTGAGAAATACTGAGTCCAAGTACATGCCAGGACATGAGATACAGAAAGGAGCTTATCTCCGGGTTTAACAGTCTCATTTGTTTGCCAAAGCTCCACCATTACTTTAATACAAAAAACAGAAAGGGATCAAGACCTTTATTTAGAAGGCTCATCTTCTCTCCCTTTTGAAAGCCTCCGTATCTTTGGAGACACCAGTGGAACCCCTGCAAGCTCAGGTTTGTGATCTCCCACATGTAAATATTGATCCTAAAGAGATGCATGAGAAATCGATTATTTTATTCACACTGGTTCAGGTCAGAAAATATAAACAAGTTGGATTTTCTGCTTCACATAAGAACATTAGAGCTGCTTTAATGTAATACATGGTGCAGTTTACAGAACAGAAACGTGTTCCTTCACATTTTTGGGATATATACAGGATGCCGTCCTGCACATATGTGCTTAAAATTACATCCATTTGTATGTTTTCTTACATAAATATATATGACCATCATTCAAAGAGTTCAGTCTGTAAATCAGTGAAGGATTGTTGTAGACATGGCTGCATCAGACAATATTCAAATATTAAGGTCTGTTCTGCGTCTAGCCGATAAAAACATCTTGTTATCCCCTAAGGCAAGAAATTATGTCCTCTATCAAAGATTTGATGGTAGGCAACCTAATAGATGGGCCTCTTTTCAACCTCTTTTCAAGAGAAGGAATGAGAGAGCTGATCATCCAATCACTGCCGAGCATTAGATTGAACAAAGTACCATTGCCATGGGAGACCAATTTCAGCTCAATTATATCCACTCCCTGCTGCTTGTGCCCTCTGTAGTGCTCAACCAAGCTGCTGTGAAAGTTCTTCTCATCTTTGAAAGATGTTGAGATAATTATTTTTCTTAATGGTAAACTCAAGTTCCTGGTGCATTGCAAGTTTTTAATGGGAATGTTGAATCATCATCTGCTCTTAAATGGCCTCTGCGCCATCCGCCATTTTCCAAAACGTGTCCATCACCACCAAATCTGATCCTGGCTTGGCATTCTTGAGACATTTGTATTGACAGTTTGTCTTGGGATTTGGAGAGATGAGTCAATACCGTGTCAATCAAGTGTGCGTGTGGAAGCTTGAGCCTTCGGGGAAGATATTTTGCACACACACCCACTCACACTTACACAATCACTGAAAATCCTGTGGAAAGTCAGAATGCTTATATAGAGGTTAGAAATAGTTTAATACTCCTGTGATGCCTTGCAGTTTCATTTTTTCAGGTGTGTTCTGCAGTGTAAATTCATGTGATACAACAAATAGTGATTATGTAGGTTTATGAATTCTATTTTAACAAAGCAGGAAAACCTCAGGAGTAGGAAAAGAGGTAGGAGAGACAGTAACAGAGCTCTGAGGCTCTGTCTGCAAAATGATCCTTGTTTAAGCGCACTGCTCAGGCAGAAATTTTACTTGGAGTCTATCCAATAAGAAATGAAAGTTCAAGAGAAGTGGTTTCTGTGTAACCATGTACAGACAAGGGAATCATTTGAGGGAATCAGTAATGGGTTAAAAAAAAACAAAAAACGAAGTCTACAGGAGCTGCAAAAAAAATGAAATCAAATAATTTCACTGAGCAGCCAGCCAGTCATTCTTGATGCTTCGTGTGTTGCTGAGTGATGCATTTACAGGAAATGTGGCGTTGGCGGTCTGTTCTCTACATTATGCACATAATGCTACATAACTCCCACACTGTCAATAAGTACATGACATACAAAACAAACATAACCCAGACATTGGTCATTCAGAACAGAAGTTATATTGTACATGCTTTTGGACACATTTCTTAAATTGATATCATTATATTTGTCAGGAAAAAAATCCTTTATTAAAATAAATGTTAACAGATACTTTTATATCTGTTGGAAACAAAGATGCCATTAAATAGTTTCTCCTCTAAAGAAAGGTTGGAGAGGTTACTTTGTAAATGTAACAGGTTACAGATTACTAGTTACCCTTTTTGGAATGTAATACGTAATGTAACTATTGCGATTACATTATCAAAGTAATGTAACTTATTACATTTGATTTCTATTTGATTACTTATTTAAATTTCCAACACATTTTTTCCACTGTTAACCATTTTCAAATGCTGCAAATTCAAACAAGTGACCCAATCAAAAGCATCAGAATAGCTTCAAACTTTACTAAGCAGGCTGGACTGGAAATGGCAAAAGCAACAAGACAATATTTTTCAACATACAGCCTAAGCTTTTCACAGAAAATATTTCGATGTAACCCCCTTTGGTATCACTTAAATTTTCATAGGTAACTGTAGTGTAATTATACAATTTTCTCAGTAACTGTAGCAAATTACAGTTACATTTATTTTGTAATTAAATTACGTAATTTCAGGACATATAACTAGTTAAAAAAATTCTTTTTTAGCTCAGATTTTATAGATACTGTTGTGTTTGTCTTATGACAGTTTTCCTAAAATAAGATTGAAAAAAAATTGAAAAACTACAATATATCGCCTTGCTTACAGTACTGCAATGTATCGTAATGTATCATATTGTAACCTCTGTATTGTGATACGTATTCCATCGACAGGTTCTTGTCTATACACAGCCCTTATTTAAACAGCTGTAATAGTCCTCCTCAATACAGCTTTTAACGACCTAATAAAAATTGGCATATAATGTTGAAAACAATATATTAGCTGTTTTGTCTTTAGATTTTTTAACTCTTGAAAATCAACATCAGCATTGGCCTTAAAAGCTCCGGCTATATTGACATCACAGTATTAAATATGCAGTCTCGCATATAAACTGATGAACATCGAAAGAGCTTTTCTCATGTAAACTTCTTTTAATTCACATTTGTCTTATAGAACCAATCACTCACATTACCTGTTTTTTTAAAATGATAACAATATGTTATAATATCAGCACAATATAATTCCAAATGATAGTGCTGAATTATGTCTCACCACTCTCCCAGTTAGTGCCGTACCAGGGAGTAGACCTGTTGCTATGGAAGGCAGAGAATCTTTTCCCACCTGCAGTGACCTGCATAGAAACGTAAGCCAGTAAATGAGTATGAAAAGAAGCAGCCACTGTACAAACGATCCTCTTTAACTGGCCTGTTTGTTCTTCAAAACGCACAAATACAATGCTGCTCGAGTCCTGAAAGAGCAAGATGTTTACATCTCACAGCAGTTTAATTAATTCCATATTAACTCAGACATTTCAATTAGGTTCCTCATAATGTGAGTGTGAATGTAACCAGATTATTCTGCCAAATTACAATTCATTGATTTTATTGTGTCAGCCCTGACGATTTCAACACGGGCTTCATAAAAAACCACACAGCACTGGTGTTGAGTTCATTATTGATGCTGGGACTGCTGCTGTCTTTGAAAAGCATCTGAATGAGAGTACCACCTCACTGTTCCTGGCAGACTGACACATTGTACTGTAGCTCTCCTGCACAGCACAGTCGGTTTAAAGGGGCTTGTTGAACAATGATGTTATGATATTGCATGCAGGAGTATTTGCTTAAATGAAAGCCTCAGAGCAGAAAGGAGTGGAGTGTTGTGTTGGAGTTTTGAACGGAATATAAATATATAATTTGCAAAATTCCCCAACCCTAGATACTGCCTCTGTAACTGGAGTTGTTATTTTTGTCAAGGTGTGCTGACGCATGTCTGCAGCACTATGCAACACAAAGGAGCCGAGGAAAATTAATCCTGAATGACTGCTACTGTAATTGAATCATAGCGCTCATTCACACCGCTATCGTTTGCCAATAATGACGAATAATTGTCAAAGAGAAACTATGTCATTAATGAGTGGAGGAGACGAGAGATGCAGTTATGATGAATCTCGATGTGTTCCAGCGAGCCAGGAAGCAGACATCTCTCTCTTGCCTCGAAAACGGTGCCAGCGCCGAACTGTAATGGCCTCCTGTTTGCCTGTCACTGGGGGAGAGACAGGAAGTTGAATGAGTGGAATTAGATTGCATTTCCCATCCCCTTCATTGTTATTTTTGGTCAAATAACACATTGCTCTTCCACTCACAAGCAGGAGCAAAAAGCAGTTGGTGTGTAATCAATCCTTTTGCGAGGGGAGTGCGGAGGCTGGGTGGGGGGGAGCTCGCTCCGCGCCTGCCGCTGTGCACAAAATGGAATAAATGTGACATTAGGGACGCGGGTATCATTACCTTGATGAATTACGGAAGGTATAACGATTATGGAAATTGTCATCGACTGATCATTCGTCTCAATTTATTGCAGCTCAGTGCCACGGTGGCCCGGCAGACTGAAATGTTATAATGTCAATAGTTCTACGAGCTGTTATCAATGCTTGCTTTGCTCTCACAATGGCAGAGCACTGTAGGTCCATTGTACGCCATCCATCGCAATCCAGGCTTCAGCAGCGGACCCCTTTGATAGTTCATGAGGTGAAAGGGGAAGCTAATTGAAGAATTGACCTGCCGCAGTCACAGACAGAGGACAAGATGTAAGGCTTTCAATGAAGGGGTGCATGTTGATTTCGACTTGTAAAAAAGGAGTTCAATCTTAAAACTGCACTCTCAATCTCCCCGCTGTCAATCCTGAATTGGAGCTGCTCAAATAACACACACAGGAAATGTAATAGTGTGATAGCAGATCAGGGCTTCTTCTCTTCTCTTACAACCCCCTGTTTGCCAGTTAATATAAACTACTCAACTTGCAGCATATATAAGAATTAAAAAACAATCACCAAAATTACAATGTCGATACTAAGCTACAAATTACGCATATTATATTAACAATTTTGCGATGGTAATTATGTGTTTGAAGACCATGCAGTCGTGTAGCAGCATGCCACGGTACGCTGATGTGTGTCCCAGAGAGATCCCCGGAAAGATATTGCTCTGTGCTCGCCGTCAACAATATCAGGACACCTCAGGGAGCTTGTTAGTACTCTGCATGTTTGCAAGTATTATCATAACACACCTACAATAAAAAGAGAGGGAGACATTTAGGCCCTTTTACTCACGTGACACATCATATTCCCCTTGTTGAGAATATATATGAATATGATTAAACCCTTGACATTCATGATTTGCAGTGCTGTGGTGAAATTGGTAACCCTGTGAGACAATAAATCATAGTTATGTCAGCTGCGCTCATTAGACTTCAATTTATGAAAATTGTGCAGGATATGAAGATTTGCAAAGGTCCAGACTCAATGAAAGCCTGTGATAGAGCCCCTCTGGAGAGTTTTCTAATCGCTGCAGCAGGAATATGGCCCCGTAATGGAGGACATATCTCTTCATTAGCCCTGTGTTGGAGTACAGTAGCGTTCATTCAGGCTTTGATAAACGCAGTGCAGTTTTCTTACCCTGGCACTTTTAGCACACAAAAGTTGCCTACGTTTAACCAAGTCCTTTCGGAGTGAATGTTATTGCTTATTGCACTAAGTGCACTAACCAGCGAGGGAGAGCATAATGATGTACTTAGCTAACATTAGATCAGAATCACATTTGCTTTTAGTGCAAGGTATTTGGCAATGCAGCTACTCTTTAGCGGGATGTTATTACATGGTGGTCTTGTGCCTGCTTAAACTTAAATTTTTACAGGCTAAATGTTACATTCATTTCTTTACTGCAGTACGAACTTTTCCTACGATTCAAGGAGACTGATGGATGTTAAAATGGATAATGCAGACTCAGAGAAAACATCTGTTAAACTCAAAAACCTCTCAGTAGCTCATGTTAAGTCCCCACAATCTCATGTTAACCTGGAAAAATCCCAGCAGAGACCAATAAAACTGCACTGGTCAAAGCATGATAATGATGCTCACGTGTGTGTTCTATCACATTAGCTCTACAATGTGATAGTTACAGGTAAATCTCACGCTGTACAGTATGTTGCTATTTTAAGCTCACTAATGGGCAGCACAAATTATTTGGGGCTTCTGCATCGCTACAGAAAGAAGAGCAGTTGTAAAACGTGTCACTTAAAATGTGAATGTGCCTCATACTGTGACAGCTCAGTTCAACTAAAGACCGGCTGCAGTAATCAGGAAACAGGATCATTTTAGCAAATGCCAGTACATCTTCAATCATGCAATTTGGTTGTAATTTGAGCATTTTAATTCCATTAACCTGTTTATGTTTAAACAGGAGCAACCTACCTTAAAGTGATAGTTCACTGCAAATTTATTTTTGTATATCAATTACTAACCCTTAGGCAGGGAAGGGAAGGTTATTTGGGAAATGTAATAGGTTACAGATTACTAATTACCCTATTTGAAATGCAGTAAGTAATGTAACTATTTCAATTACTTTGTCAAAGTAACGTTACTTATTTTTTTATTTAATGCCACTACTCGCAGTTTCTGTAGAGATTAGTTACATCTATTTTTTTAAATTAAATTTGTAACCGTTACATGTGACAAGTTACTCCCCAACACTGTTCTTCGATGTCTTGACTTGAAGCATTGTTTTTTTTTTCCACCGTAAATGGGTGATTCCAAAAATGCAAGACACTCTTTTTTGCTGGCAGCCAATGAAGATAAACTCTTAAAAGCTTTCAAAGTATCTAACAAACATCCATTCACAACTCTCAACAGCTTTGTGTGGAATAATCCAAGTCTACTTTATGGTGTTGTCTGCCCAATACTTCCAAAACACTTTTATTTTGACTAAAGAGCTGAATCCAACACATCTTATCCAATGTTTTGTGTTGGTTATTCTAAACATTGGTGAACTTCAGTTTTAATAAATATGATTCCACCAAAAACTGCAGACACTCCTCTCTCTCTCTTTGCATCAGCCATTTTTGTTCACTCATGTTCTTTTCTTAAAAAACACTAAAATGTTATCCCAAACTTATGAGCAAACAAAAATGGCTAGTGCAGAGAGAGAGAGGGTTTTCTGCACATTTTCAGGTAGTTTTGTTGTTTCAAGAGTGTATCTCCATCAGTTTCAAGGAAAAGTAATTGGCTACTCAATTCAAGATGTCTAAGGGAGAGTAACTGATATACCAAAAACAAATTTTGCGGAGACATATCACTTTAAATCCTTTGGGCACTTCCGGTTATTGATGGCAAAATTAATTTCATAAGTGCTGTAATACTTTGAGACGTAATACTCATGAGCTTTCTTTGAGGTTTGATACAGTAAATCAGTTTTATTATGGTAAACAAATAACTGAAGTCTGAGTTTTTATCTAATTTATCATCACCATAACAAGCTCAACAAAGGGAGGTTGTTTCTATGCAGATGGAAAACAAACCAGAGGTGTGTTTTGTGGGGGAGTGTGTTTTTAAACTCAAAGGCAATTAGAACACAGCCTCTGGTTTCAAAAGGCTTTGTTATCCAACATGTTCTGAGAAAAAATTTCTGCAAATCTCTGAGTGCGAGACATACGTAGGTGTGGTTATGTGTAGTGTGCTATGTGTAAGAGCACGCTGCTTCCTGTAATGTGAGATAATTCTTTTTTTTTTTTTTAAATCAGGCTTTGAACTGATTTTATTTGGGCCAAAGGCTTCCTGAAGAGGCAAAACACAACCAATAAGAGTCATGAAAAGATGCCACCATGTCTTCATTTCATTTATACTTACCAGACAGTTATCTATTATGTGGAGAGCTTGTGTGGGGGAGGGGCAGCCTCGGCCTCTGACTGAAACAGGGTGCAGGTACACCAGAGATGGTGTCATTCCAATCCAAAAACCTGTTTCACATCCGTTAGAAAGAGGTTGGTTTGATTGAAATAACAGA
>JAQFJA010000026.1:21699082-21718915 GCA_029874485.1 Naso brachycentron | reverse complement strand
TTGAATTTCTCTGCATGAATGCAATTTTGTCAAACATTCATTATTCAAAATGCTTTAAATTTGTTATTGAGTATAAAATATTTACATGGGTTGTAGAATATGGGACGACTTAATATATGATTAACAATTACATTTTTATTAGTTTAGAATCATCTTTAAAAAAAAATATATTTATTTTTTGTTACTTTAGAAGGAAGTCTTTTAACTTCAGGAGGAGCAGCTCCTCTTGCACAGAGTCTGCCATGTTGCACCGCCATGTGTCTACAGTAGCCCAGAATGGACAAACCAAACAGCTGCTCTGAAAAGGTTTTCCTACATGAAACTGATCGCCTTCGGGTCATCAAGCACTGGCCACAGAGGCCCATTGTTTGCATAATACTATGTAAGTTAATCTAGAATAAATAAATAAACATAACAGTATACATTCTTCTTGCAGATGGAAGTTCGAGCCTCTGTGTGCTCATCACAAGTTGAGGACATCAGTGTGTTGCGCGGGTGCAAATCGTGTTGACAACATGGATGTCATGTGGTTGTCATGGTGGCGCGGTGACATGGTGCCAGAGGAGCAGAGACGAAGGTTGATAGTTCACGTCAGAGAGACATTCAGAGAATTAGGAATGAGTTGAACTCAGTCACACTCCATGTATTTTTAAGCTTATAAACATCCTGATGGCATGAAAATAATTCAGAGCCAGATCCACATGCAGCTGTTGCATGAATGAAAGTTAACAACGCCTTTACACTTGGCTCGTGTTTCCCCAGTCGGTTTTTTTCCCTTCCTCTTCTTCTTTTGCATTTGCGTCAGAGCAACATGCCAGATTTGAGTATTTTTTAAAATTTACATCAATTTCAAGAATGATTACAAAGTGCTTACACTTTATTGGTAGATTTTAGAGAGATGAAGCATAATGAAATAATCTAGAAAATGACATCACAATGCAAAAAATACCATTGTAGACAATGAGACAAAAAAAAAAATTGCAGATGAAAGTATGAAAATGCCTTTGCTCACACTCTGCTCACAAAAAAACCCTAATAGCAAAATTTTAAAAAAAAGTTCATGGTTCAAATAACTTATAGTGTGTTTTGTCCATGTGTCCATGTTTTGTGTGTTTATTTGGTCTTTTTGTATTTGATACAATTTTAATACTTCCATCAATTATTTTGGTAACACTTTCTATGAAGCCTTTCTCTATAATGCATTATAACACATTATGAACATATATAACACATTATAATGCAATAATGCAATATATGTGGTTATGGTTAGGGTAACCCTAACCTTGCCTGTAACTACAATTATACAGCACTATAGGCGCATTACAACTCATTGTAAGTATGTTCACAATGCATTACACATGGATGCTTTGCGTAAAGTGTTACAGTTTTTTTTTTAATTGTCTTAGAAATGATTTAAGTTCAGGTGTTTTAAGATACTCCAAGAA
Organism: Naso brachycentron; assembly: GCA_029874485.1. Taxonomy (NCBI): domain Eukaryota; kingdom Metazoa; phylum Chordata; class Actinopteri; order Acanthuriformes; family Acanthuridae; genus Naso; species Naso brachycentron. The sequence goes on along the minus strand of JAQFJA010000026.1, from coordinate 21,717,470 downwards.
AAAAAGTCACAATAAGCCAAAATAGCAACTTAGGCACCGGCGGCCATTTCTGTTGCTGCCGTTAAAGGATCAAGATTAAATGTCTCTGATTGCCGGTGAACTCGTCTCTGGTGTTGCTTTATTGCTCAGTTTAGTGGTTTCAGACATCGAAGACATTTTAAAAAAGTTACATTCACATTTATTTTTCTAGTTTTAAAGAGGACACAAAGTGAACAAATCACTTTAGAAACAAAGTCATCTGTTGTGTATAAGCTTGTCTCCATCCGCAGCAACCAGGCCTCAATATAGCATTTCACTGCAAATGTATTTTTAATGTCATATCATTAAAATATTATAGTCTGGGTTCAATTGTTGTTGTTAGGTCAACCTATAGCTGCCGTGTAAAAGTGAACAAAGCCATGAAGAAAGGTGTTTTTTTTCCTCCTCCCTAATGTTGACTGCACAGGCCTCAGAATCAATATTATACCCCTCATAAAACATGAATGACTGTACGAAACAGAAACATAGCACGGCCCAGTTGAGTTGTATTCCTAATAGAGTGTGAAAAAGCTCGCACTTACTTGTTAGGTACTGCAGCTCCAGTGCTGCGGCACCTCGTGACAGCTCTCTGCTGGCTGTATAAGCCGTCACACGGGGGGTTTATCATTCGGTGGAGGGGCTTGACGTCTGCTGACCCCTGGTTAGGAGAAAAGGGCTTCCACTGCAATGCCTGTCATCCTTTGTTAAAGAAGCATCGCTTGCTCTGGCCTGCGCTTTCTGTCCAAAGTAATTTCTGAGGAAAAAATTGTGTCCCTTTGATGTTTTCATGGAGGAAGGCCACTGTGGATGAAGCGGTCCCCTGTATGTCTTTACTGCCACACTGGTGTCAGGGACTGTTTATGAGGGGATGTGTCAGAAAATAATTTGGGTTTGTACGAGTCACAGGTCTACATTGCAGTCGTACACATTTTACAGTTGAGTATAGCGCACAGATTCGTTGTGTGAACAGTGCCAGTAAAAGGTTAATTAAATCAGTAGAGGAGTCACAGTAAAGTGTGCTGTAGCACAGCAAGCACCAAAGGCTTTTTGGGTGGGAGTATGAAAGCGTATCAGACACCCTCTGACATGCTTCTCTGTGTGCATGTATTCATGTTCTCTCACTCTGTGCCTCTCCCTGCACACACACACACACACACACACACACACACACACACTGGCATATCTCACTTTGTTTCTCACACTTTATCTCTCCAGGATTAGAAAAATCATGCAAAAGTGCAAACGCACGCGCACAAGTACACACGCACGCGGGACGTCACGCTGACGAAGGTGACACGCCATCTGTCAAACTCCTGTCTCAGATCTGTGCCTTGTATTGTGACAGTGGAATCAGCTTATTGATCGTAGCAGGCAGAAATCCTCCCTCGCCACTTTCATAATTCAATATGGCACACGCCGACCACAAAAAGAATAAATAACATCAGAGAGGTTTTTTTTTTTGGTCAAAAGGGCCGGCCATCTGTGATGTTTTTTGAAGATCACTCCAGCACTGGCAGAGAAAACAGTTTCATCATTTGTTAATCGGAGCTGGGAAGATGTCTTAGCTTTATCCCAGTCCTCGTCAAAAGAGGAGGCGTGCTTTGATTGCCATCATTTATTGTCATCACTTCCTTGTTTGCTAGCGCTGTCACCGGTTAAGTGCTCATATTGTTTGCGCTCGGGGTGACAGGGGGTGCGGGACACAGTGGTGACGAGCTGAGGTGTCGTAGCAGGTGTTGTGCTCATCAGTGTTGTGAAAAGATCTCGGGTTTCTATTTTGGAGTAGTTCGAAAAGCCTGGAGGGGGTTATTGCATCTGTGTCTCTGTGCAGAGCAAAGGCCGCTGACATTTGAACCTGCAGCAAAGCAAATGACAAGCTGACCGTCACTATCGGAATTTCGATTTATCCTTTTTAACGGCTCTTTGCCGTGATGCATGGTACGTGTGAGATGTCCTTTAGTTTTTTTGGTAGAGTGTATGTGTGTGCACACACACACATTCCTGTGAACACAGTGACACAACAGCAACACATGGTGAAAAGCTTTCCACTCACACCACAGCTCCCCCCCCGCAGAGTGGATGATCTGATTAGACTTTGGAGTGTCTAGCTGTATAAATTTCCATATTAATAAGAGAAAACAGATTTTCTTGAAACTACTATTTCCCTTTAATACTTTTAGAGTTCATGCTAATATAAACACCATTGTGGCTAATTAATGCATGAATTATCCTAAAAAGAGGCATCACCTATACTAAATGTGTGATGAGGATTAGTGAAAGATATGTTAGAATTTCTCTCTGATACAGAATTTGGAGACTTTGTGACATCAGTATGACAATTAAATAAATTGCATTTTTTCATGTGCTTTCAAGTGCTAAGTAGATGAATCTGTTGGTTCCTTTTTCAATTTATCCATTAATCAGTTGATCTATTAACATCTGATCTGATGATGTATCAAAATGTCCAACCAGAAGTTAAATAAATAAATAAATACATAAATAGAAGTACCTCACAAGCTACAATATTTTGGCCTTTTTGCATCATAATTGACTCAAAGATAGTTATTTCTATGCAACCTGTTAATCTATCAATCAGAATTGTGTACTGGGATCACATGACTAGGCTTGGGCGATAGCCAGAATTTAGTATCACAATATCGTCCCACCCAAAAATTCTAAAAAATGATATTACCGTCGGTGGGGGGCTTGTGATTTTCCTTTGCTTTAAACTTAAAATTTTGCCAAAAGAGTGAGCCGGCGTTCTTTGTCGATACTAAGTCCTCCATGTTTGACTGTTAAAACATGTAAGCATGCATGCTTACATCATGCCAGTTAACCTGTGATAACCTCTCCACCTCATTTAATGGTGACAGGCGTTGCTTCTGCCACCTGCAGCTCTTAATGCATTTTCTTTCAAAATAAAAGCCTAAAGATTCCATAAAAGGTGTCCGATATTTGATATCGTGAAAAATATTGCAAATGATGGCAAATATTGCAGTATTTGGTAATATGTATTAACTCAAGCCTACACGTAACTTTGACTCCAGTAAGACTCAAAAATAAATATAATGACTTTTGTCTCAACTTGACTGAACAGTAATAATAATTTTAAAAAAAAGACTTGCAATTTGACTTGAACCACTCCTATAGCAGCCAATCAAGTTGCAGGAGTGAACCACGGAGAACCAATATTATAACTTTTAGTAATAAATAATTAATAATAATTAGAATCAAAACTGCGCTAAGGATAATTTTGCTCAGCACAAAAAAACCACCATATAGATACACAAAGGAAGGTAAGGCACTGTGGATAAAATGGTATTTGGTGATGAGAGCAATATTACTTGTTCAGGACTTTTTTCATGCTTGACTTTGGATTTGAGCAGGAAGACTTGAGAGCTACTTGTCACACAAATTAATTGCAGAGTCCCACCTCGGCATTAATCATCTTGGCTCAATGGTTAGTAGTGCTGCCTCACAAAAGAAGAAGGTCCCAGGTTCGGCCTGTGCGTGTTCTCCCCGTGTTTGCATTGGTTTCCTGCGAGTGCGCCACTTTCCTCCACCATCAAAAACATGTAAGTTAGATCAATTCTTGTGTCAGTGCCCTGGGTAACTGAATGTGCTGTTGCTGCCAGCTGCTCCTAATACTTAGGATGGGTTATTGATTTCACTATACGTTGTACTGTAACATAAACTTGATTTGAATTTAATTGTTACAGCTTTAGTCCAAACGTTGACACTCGACTTTCAAGTGGAGCACTTGTGTGTAAATGAGTATTTGGGTTAATCTGTCAGGGTTAGTGTTACACAGTCTGCAGAGATGCAGCTGCAGCTTAGAAAGCTATTAACTCTGTCCAAAATCTATTTTCTGTCACCTTATCAGCGAGTATCAACATGTGCCTCTCCGACTTAAGTTTCACCCAGTTTGGCCGTGCGTCACTGACAACACCGTCTGACTCGGCTCACTCTAATCACTCGTGGGTGCCAGACTGCAGGACATGTTATTACGATTAGGAATTACTCTGCAGTTGTCAATTACGAGGGCCACTATTTACCGTCCTCAAGAGAAAATGGCTCATTTCATTTCATCACACAGTCTAATTGAGTGATTGTATTACCATGCAATACGGAATAGTCAGGAAGCCATTTTATACTCTATGAATATCAATGGAAGAAACACGGATTAGCATGTCAGTCCAGTCGTGTTGTTCATAATTACATGTATGGCTGGTATCTCCTCAGCAATTATCAATGGTTTCTCCAAACCCAGAGACCCATTTTAAGTCTCCTGAGGTGAGGAGAAATAAATGAGACATGTAGGACAAGACATAATACTCGGATTGCTTGTAAATAAAGTGGATAATAAAGGAACAGCGGTTTATTTTCACCACAGTGATAAGGAGTGTAAATGTAAGGTAAAAAAATCTGTCGGTTTTGAAAGGACAGACAGAGGTTCAGAAGTCAGTGTACTGTAGTATCAAGATTTTCTTTCCTTCTCATAACGGCTAAAATAGATTTTCTCTCTTCTCCTGAAGCGCCGCTGGGTGTTCAGACGCTGTCCCCAGACTATCACCAGCCCACCAATCTATTTAGATTCATGTCTTCTTCCTTTTGCGATATCCTTTCTCTCCCCTTTCTTGGGACACGGGGATATTTGTTATATCTATTGTCATGGTGCTGTGGCGTTGACCTTTGCACTCCTTAGTATTCCACGTTGGCAATCAAAAAGTTTAAAGTCAATCTTCTGTAGCGGTCTCCTGTGAATGCAGGAAACGTCTCTGTATTGCTTGTTGTGGGACCCATGGGGTCGCCTCGTGTCACACTTGCTTGTCTTCCTCTAAATTGTCAGTTTGAAAAAGGTTTTTTGTACACAAGTTTCAACGCATCCTTGAGCATTACAGACAGCTGTGGAGTAAGCTCTCAGTCGAGTTAACATGCATGTTAAAAAAAAAGAGCCATTTAAAACACTCTATAACGGAGCAAAGTATATGTTATAAACTGCATCAGTGTTCACAAGCAATCTCAAGAGTGTATTCATTGTAAAACCAAAGTAAAACCGCACTAATCTAAACCCAACACTTTTAAATAGTCCAATTAAGTGACCACGTATTGTGTTGGGCTGCTCTAATTTCCCTTTTGACACATGCAATTAAAAGCACATTTTAACTGCAAATTATACCACTGGATCTTTTCATTGGCAGTGGAAATGTTTTGAAGTCTTTTATACGCACGAATTAATGTTTCATTAAAAGGCGTCGACCTTCTTGAATTTCAGTGAGTTTTCGTCATGTGAGCGTTTCATCTGGCTCCAACAATGCTCCAAATCAAAAGGGTTCAATCTCAATTCATTCTGACTGTATCAAACAGATGTTGATGGAGACTCATACACAGAATGTAGCCCACAGTGCACAGTGCGCTGTGCACAAAGGAGTTTAAAAAATACAAATATCAAGGTCAGAACTTTCACTGAGGATGTGGTGGTAGTTCCTCCCCTCACGTTGTCATCAATAATGATATGCTGATCTGAGTCGCCTTAAAGTATTAGCAAGCCCTCACAGTTGTGAGCTCAGCGAGGAGCAGTGAATGCTTTTGAAACCTTTATTTGCCCTAAATCTCGCCTCACAGGCTGTGTAGGTTGCCCAAACTCAGTGGTTCAATGTTTTTTGGGTCTAAACTAAACCTTATGTCAAATATAAAAGGTTCACGTTTGAGTTAGTATTGTATCTGTTTTGTTTCTTTGTGGTTCATTTCCTTATTTTTTCATTATTTCTCAACATTTTAATGTAATAATTCATGTACTTTTTAACCTGGTAGATTTGTATCAAGCTCACTTTCAGTATAAGAGCAACTCTGCCAATTTTCAACCTTATCTCTGTATATCCGATTTAGGGATATAATGTGAAACCTAACAATATTTTTTTTCAGTGTTCTCTGTCTCTCCAAGACGCAGCTTCAAAATCTCTTGGTGATGTCACTGGTTCCAGGAAGAAATACAAACTGTTAATGCTCGCCCTCCAGGTGAGCCAGCGCCATGTTTGTTTTATGAGGATTTTCTGGCTCTGACAGACCAAGAACCCCTTGTTATTGAAAACTACGCAATATTAAATAAAAGAGATGTTCTAACGCAATGGATGACAGCTTCAGAGGCATGACGGGCACTGTTTTTTGTGATGCAATGCATCCTGGTACATGTAGGCACTGCAGTATCGGCTGTGTGAGCAGAATAACTCCGAAAACTCAGCTTTCTTTGTCACTATAGCACAAACTGAGGAATCTGTTGCTTCAGCTGACTACAATTAACATCAACATTGATTGGAAATCCACATGAAAATTGATGGATTTTCCCTTTAAAGTATCCATGTAAACTGCACTATGAGAAAAGAGCAATTAACTTTTTACAATCTACAGTTCACTCGATTTTTGCAACAATATGTCCATTTAAATTACTGATCACATTTTACCCAGTTTAGCTGTGTATTGATCAAATTTTTATGTAATTTTAAAGAAATTATGGACATTATAGCCATGCAGATAAAACAACAATTAAGAGTGGCATAAAAATGGTCATAAAACTGTGTCTAGACGCCTTATTGCCAACATGGGACACTTTCAGCTGGCGCATATTCGAGAGTTTTAATAGTACCAATATTCTGAGATTTATTTTTACGTTTTTTCTTTAAGTAGACAAGCTGATATGTATAGGATGGGCACAAAACGCAGAGAAAATTCAGTAAGTAGGCTGCTGACGAGACGTCCTGTTGGCTCATCTGGGAGACAAGGGCAAAGAGGCGAGGCCTGCTAAAACCCTGCAGGATCACTTCACGCTCACGGCTTTCTCCACACGTCATCCCTGTTTCTGTCGCTATTAGTGAAGGGCACTGAACTATGAGAGACACAACTTAAAATAATCTCACTCGCTGATATTTGCATGAAATCTTGGCAGCTTTCCGGACTGGAGTAACAGCATCAAATCAACTTGTAAGCTGTTCAGGTGATGGGACTTTAAATGTTTAAGCCATTCACCCTCCAAAACATTCTAAGTGTGTTATCTTAGCCTAAAATAGTTTCTATGACAGAGTAAAATAGATCAGTATTCCCTCAGTTGGACCTCTTTTCAGGCCATTTTTGCTTTCTGGGGGATAAACGGCTCTCTGCTAAAGGACACTTGTATGACTGTACAGAGGGACTTCAAGGGCTGATTGGAAACAGGGTGGTGTTACGAGAATATGCAGAGGAACATACACACACTCCAGCACCTACACATTTCCTTTTCCTGAAGGAAGAAAGGTCAGTATCTAGAGGAGGAAATGGTGAGCCATTGTTATGATTGATCACACGGCAAGGTCCAGGGAGGACGCAGTGTCACTTTCATTGTCAAACTCATTATACCACAGACGAAGATTCCCCTCCCCGGCTCTCATGTCCTTTCTCCTCAGCAGTCATGTGAAGAAACCCTTTCGCTGCATGCGGAGATGAGCCGGGCACGTCGAAATGGAAAGCTCAGTGAAATATGCTGAACACACACAATATTTTCAGTCGCGAGACTATGTGCTTATAGTGGGAAAATGCATAATTCTGCAACGAGAGAAAAACAGCTGAAAATACAGACAAAGAAAAGGCATTTTAAATGAGCAGTGCTGCAGTCATTCGCTTGGAATATTAGCAATTTAACAATCAACGTATACAGTCGACAAGGAGGAGACCTGCCAAATCAATTAAAATGTAACAAAATTGATGTCCTGCAGCCAAAAGGCAGCTTGCAAGAGGTTTGGAAGGGTATTCTGGTCCTGATTAAAAATGAATGGTATCAGAATACATAAAGCTTTCTGGCCAAGTGCCCTGAGCACAGCATCCTGAAACTGTGGTCACTTCAGAGGCAGGGGAAAAGCATTAGGTATCCGGGCTATGAGGGGATGCTCAAGTAACAGACTGTTCTCGGCTCAATTCATCTAATCACCACTGCAAACCCAAGCACTTTGCAGATATGGATTTGAGGCCAACGATTGATATTGTATACCATGTAAACTGATTCATGCTCAAAGAAAAGGAACCTGTTCTCTTGTAAAAGGGTCCCTTCTTCTTCGCATCCTGCCTCGACCTATCCGAGCCGGGTCTTTTATCTCGGGTGAACACAATCCAACACCAACAAACAGAACATGAAACAGAATCCTTAATTTAGTCGACAAAATCTTGTTTTCCCTCAAAATGCACTTCTCATCGTTACAGTCCAAGCCCTGGAATAGCCATGATTGTGGTTTGCACAATAAAATTACATGTGAATCAGTATAGAGTTTACGTATGTTCTCCTCCGCTCTTCGTGCTTTACATTAGTCCCTTGCGATTTGAAAATACCTGATTGAATTAGGACTGATTTAACGTCCCAAATGTATCATAAATATTTTAGGTCAAATTAATTCGCAAATGACACAATGTATGTTATTCCAGACATGGTTCATCTTTAACATACTGAATGCAGAGCTGCAATAATTGGGTTTCTTCCTCTTCAGAAGAAAGACACAGCTTAGTAAATAGAAAGAAACAAAACACTGATCTTTGCAGCTTACTGCATACTTCAAGGTCATAAAAGGCAATAAATAGTTGAATCCCGACTTTGCGACACTCCTTGTTTGGATTATTTTGCCTCTGTATTATTGATCCTGCCTAAAGGCGTCCAAGAGAGGTGAGGGCCATCTCTGCCAAGACTAGAGGTCACTGAGATAAATTGGCCAGGTTGGCTTTTAGCAGCTCCAGGGTCAAAGCCCATTCATCTTATTAGGCCGATGTATCCTTTTAGAGGCCTCAGCAGGAGGATTAGACAATAGAGCAGCACCTGGGCATTAGATGACAGACCATTTGGCAAATAGGTTAGAGCAGTTTCCACCTATTGTCTTTTTCTACATTGCCCGGTAGAGCTGTCTGCATGGTTTTGTGTGGCAGCTTTAAAGGTTGAAAGCTGTAGAAAGAGATTTGAGCTAGATGGGAACAGGCTGGTTGATTGTCTGAAGAATGCACTTACTACAAGTGGATATAGAAGAATGATACAGTAACATCTATCCAGTCCGACAACGTGCCTTCGTGTTTAAAGTCTTGAAGATGTTTTTTCACCCGAACCAGCAATAACTGTCGTAAAGTAAGTTCACCCTTTAACACGAATGTAATTTTTTTAGGGTTGGCTATTCTTTCTCACCTTTGAACATCATCATGAAATTTTAACTTGAGTGTTTTGAAAGGGGAAATTCACAGTTAAAAAAAGACCTGAACATAAAACACAATCAGAGGCGTGGACTCAAGTCACATGACTTGGACTTGGGTCAGACTCAAGTCACAAATTTGATGACTTTTGATTTGTCTTGACAATATGATTAAGACTTACAACTCGACTTGGATATAGATTTGTAGTTTATATTTTGTCTTGTTTACAAGCAGTTTAATTCATTAAAGACTTCAAAAACATTTTAGAACCTGCAACCTGAATTTTTGGCTGACATTTTCTATACAATATTTATTATCTTAATGACTAACGTCTGAGTCTCCATCCAAATATCTAATGCCTCTCTCCTCTATTTGATATCATGTGGATAAAGCGATCACACAGGCCAGCTGGGCAAACATGAGCTTCCTGTCTGTTTGCTTATGTCATGTTACACGATTTCTGAGTGTTGGATCTCGCATTTGCTGCCATGTGGTGCTGCCAATGTGCAAAGTTGCCCATGGCAGATTTAAGACAAGTTAAATAGCGGTTGTAAGGCAGAGTCACTTGTTGCTAATTTACAAAAGGGGAAAAAAAGGGAAAGTGCCTAAAATGCGAAATATGAGTGATGATTAGAATAAACGGGACTTATCAGTCTGTATTTGTGAATTGTTTCTGCTAGATTTAAAGCACAGTAAACACTGGATTAAATGCACGATGACACATGTTGTCAAAATAGACATACTGACGTCGCATTGAGTTGTGCATGCGAATCTGCTCACCGATTTCACCTCCATAAAAGCCACAAAAGCGAGTCTGAGTCTTTCAATCATTACGGCAGAGCAGCCTTTACGTCTGCTATACTTCATACATTGTGGAAGAAACCCGAACGCGGTGTCAAGATGACACACACAGCTCTGCAGTAATTGGATGCTCACCCTCCCTCCACTGTGCTCCTCAGCATTGTTGAGAGAAAAATGTGTTGGCTCTAATTTATACTCAGCCTCTGACGCTCTTCACTGCACTTAGCAAAAACACTGAAATACGTTGACATTTTTCACTATAATGGCGTTAAAATGAAATCGCTTTTTCTATTGGCCTTTTTGTAAAGATGCAGGAGTAAGGGGTAATTGCAAATAAATTATAAGATGATGATAAAGTATCTTTTAGTACAGGGCTGACAAAACTATTCTTTTAACTATTTTTCCTGTGAGAAAGACATTCTTAGGGGAGCCTAATCAAAGGTCTCCAGTCATTAAGATTTTAAAAGTCTAAACCACCTGTTTACTGCCCGTCTTGGACCCCCTTTCTATGGAGCAGATATTTTTTTTTGTCTGTTTTACTCCTCCTGCTACTGAAGCTGCTTGTTTTCACATCATTTGAAGACGCGCTGTGGGGACAGTCAGCCTTCTAGAGGAGTTGGTTCTTGAAAGAAGAATGAGGATGACATTTGGGACTTCATTAAAATAGCTTGAGAGAGAATTTTTCTTCCACCCTCTGCTGCATGACACAATATATTTACCACAGCAAAAGAATATTACTCACAAATAATCCACTGCCACAACCCCCCTTCACGCAGAAGCCATTTTGCATCTTAAATAAAAGTGGCGGCTACGTGACTGATGAGTCGCTCTGTAATATGTTAAATCATCTTGTCATTCTGTCCGGGTCCATCACATTTCCATAGAACACAACACTCTTTGTCATTTATGTTCTAAGTGATGTTGCGCGGTTGCATTACATGAAAAAAAGAGATGATAATTGCTTTGAGGATGTCAATGAGAGTGTCTGCAGTTGGGACTAAATATGAAACGATGTTCACCAATTCAAACAAGAGATAACTTGTTTCCTCTTTAAAGATCCTGTGAAACGGAAGTCAGGATGTAACTTGCCTCTGCATATTGACGTGTTTATTGCGAAAACGGGCCTCTAGGTAGGAACTTGTCGCAGATATTGATCGATGTTTACAGTAGCCAATAGTGCTGAATGTACGCTACGCCCGCCCTCTGCTCCGGCTGACAATATTTTTGTGTGTGAAAACATGGAGCAGTACAACCAGAGTACAACACGACTTTATACACCACGAGATGATATTATGAACACAGACACGACGTTGTTAAGTTTCTAGGACTTCCACAACTGTTGCAACAACAATGCTATTAGCTAAGCTAATGCTAACTGGGGCGTTTATTCATGGAGCTGTGCAACACATTAAAAGATCTCCGTTTATATTATGAACACAGACACGTCATGAAATTTCTAACCTAGGACTTCCACAACTGATACAGTTCAGCAAACAGGGTTATTTTGGCCGTAGTTAATTATTACAGAAAGTGGTGAGTCCCCCCCTCCTCTGAACGGGATTCACCGTGATGGAGCTGAATGCCAACAGTAGCCTTGTGTCTGTATTAATCAGAAAATTCAGAAATCCTTTTCATTCGACATAAAAATTAGAAACGCCTCCAAATGCAGGATAAGTCATCATGAAATTAAACATTTTCCAATTAGAGAAAAGACCAGATTTTAATGTAAAAATACTCAGAAGTGATTTTTTTCAACAAATACTGTATGTGGTATATAGCATGAGATACATGAATAATTAACACAGAAACAGGATTAAAGCTGAGAAAATGTATTTTTCATTTCATGGGGACTTTAATTCTTTATACAGTAGTTCATTTTGTATAGTGAGGCAGTTCTCCAGCTGTTGTAAGATCCAGTGGAGTTGTAACAGCTTTTTTTTATTTGCTGAAAAATAAGAATTTTTTTATGGGCTTTAAAATGAGGTTGCCTACAGTTCCTGATGGCAGCAGAGCCACAGTCAGTTACTTACCGCCATCCTTATAGTCTCAGAGGTAGCCGAGAGCCAAAAGAAAGTACAAAACTAGCTAGAAAATGGAACATTATGGTAATGCGTCCTGGGCGACAACTGTAGTCATGCAAGCTGAGATTATCTAGTAGAGCTACTTTTTCCTCTCCATTATACTTCGTGAGCAACATTCATTTTACCACTGGCTGCCTACCAGGGTGGGCCATATTCTCTCCATCATTTAGTTTGTAGATGTTAGTGTTACATGCGCCAGGTGCAGCCTGACAACTAAATGAATAATGTGTCTGGTAGAGGGGAAACTCAGTCAGGGGAAGCCCATTCCCTGGACTCTCCATTAATATCACAGTCCACTCTTTCAGGGAATACTGCTGACATTTTGCTCTCTGTGTAATAGAGACCTAACCTTTAAGCACTGTAAGGAAGAAGTCATTTTTCATAATCCGCTGTCCATTTTGGAGAATTCCCCAACTACGGCCTCCTATGCATCTGTCCTCATTTCGCTCCCATTGTTTCAGATTTTTTTCCCTTTTAGGATTGTGCAGCGGTCATCATTTGTTTTCTGGCTACAAATGTGTAAAATGAAATTCCCTCAGTGGGAACCATAACTCTATCACGGCTTCCAAAAAATACATTACCTATTGCTGAATTATGTGCCATTCATGGGACTGATTTTACAGTGCGAGCCAGGCCACAGTTGATGACTTGGACAGATGATCAGAGTGCACATTTTGTCGTGTCCAAGTCTGCCTTAATTCCTCAAATCCAGACTCAAGTGTTAAGCCACCATAAGAAAAACTGGCGGATCCCTTGTGTCCTTCTTGAAGCCGAGCAGGCTGAAGGAAAGTCATTGTTTCAGCAGCCTGTAATGATGATTAGCCACAATCTGGGGGATCGACTGCACATCAGTCAAATTCGTCGACATCCTCAAAGGGAGAGATGGCCCACTGTCCCAGCCCCGCATACTGAGCAGATCGATTGTGTTTCCTGGAGAGATTTAGGGAAAATCTTTGATGTGTGCATGGTAATAATGTGGACAGTGCCATGAAATGCAAAGCAACTGCCTCTCAGTTTAAGAGCTTCAGCTTTATCTGATAAAAATCTTCATATAAATGATAATTTAGCTTTGTGATACAATGCCAGACTATAAATAAACATACTGATAGTGTATCATTTCCCATCTAATCACGAGCATTACTCTCAACTCTCTCTACATTACATTATGGAGTTCAAGATGAGTGCACATTTTCACAAAGGCTCTGATGCTACCAAAAAATGATGATAATGACTGGGTTTAATGTTCATGTTTTGTTTTTGCTATTTTCGCTAGTCCATTTAGGCTTTTTAGTCAAAAATCTACTTGCCCACAGTCAAATTTAACTCACCAACAGACAGATATCTTTTAGAAGCAGTTATCAAATGACAGCAGAGCACAATGAGACCACATTTAACTGTCATGTCTCACACAGTCTGCTTCTGTTATGGAACTTGGAAAACAACCCCATTTATCCGCCTTGCTCACAAAACTTGCAACAAACTGGACCAAAAAATAGCCGTAGCTTCACCCACATGCTCTGATGCGACCCAACTAAACTTCTTTTTCCGGGATAATTTTACTGTGTGCTTGCGCTTCAGCTCATTAATGTCTTCACCTGCCATTTTGTCATAAATACGCAGGATTGGGAGGGTTACTTTACTAGGTTACAGATTACTAGTTGCCCTATTTAAAATGTAATAAGTTATGTAACTATTTCAATTACTTTATCAGAGTAATGTAAGTTGTTACATGTGATTAATTTTGATTACTTTTCTAAATTTCTTTCTAAATGCTTTCAAGCAGGAGGTAGGCAGTGCCCTCCCTACTTAATTTAATATGACCGCTTGCAGTTACTTTATAGGCTACATGCCTGCAGGTGTTTGCTCCGGTTTGACATGGAAACATTTGATGTCAATAGCATTTTAACTGCTGGTAAAAATATTTTGCATTGCACTGTTATGCTCGAGCCCTTTTTTGAATTCTGAATAAATTTTTTTTTTGTTGTTGTTGTTGTTTTTTTGTTGGTTTTTTATTTTCTAGCACTTGAACGCGTGTTATTGACATGATGGCAACTCTTAGACAAGTTGTTTAGCTTTGAGTGGCAATGGTGAATTGATTTAACTGGCAGACGTGGAGTGCTACAAATTCAAACAAGAGAACCAATCCAAAGAATCAGAATAGCATCAAAATCTTCTAAACTGGAAAAGGTAAAAGAAGACTTTGTGCACATCAAAACATGCAAAGCAACAAAATGAATATTATTCAACACAGAGCCTAAGCACTTTACAGAAAATACTCAGATATAACCCCCCTTGTAATCATTAACATTTTCATAAGTAACTGTAATTTCATTACATATTCTTTCTTAGTAACTGTAACTGATTACAGTTATATTTATTTTGTAATTAAATTCTGTAACTCCATCACATGTAACTAGTTACTTCCCAACACTGCAAATATGTACAAGAACTTTGCATGTTCAGCTGTCATCAGAGATGAGAGGGAAGCAGATGGCTCACTCCTTAGCTACTTCTGTCATAAACTCCTGAAAAACGTGTGATTGGGCAAGTGAATACCTGGATTTACTCGCTCGACAGGGGGTTTTACAAATCCTTATTCCTTATTGTTGAGCTCTGAATGATTGCTTCTTCCCTGTGTTGTGAGGGTTCAGTCTGTTTTTTAAATAAAACAAAATGAAAGGCAGTATACGCTTTAAGTAGGTGCATACGGTCAACGAATTAAAGTTACACACATTTTGGGAGAATTATGTGTTTTTAAACATATGCATACAGTGGCTGTTAGAGACTGTGGAGCTGCTGATGGGGGATATTTGGTCAGTGCATTTTTTATGGTGGCTACATGTGATAATAATGTGGTAATTGGATAGCTCATTTATTTCACTTAGGTCGAGCTGGAGGTCTCCACACTGAAATTAATTTTGCATGGAAACCTACCTTTGACATGACTGATGATTTGCACAAAGGTTTCTGGTTTGGCTGCGCATATTGGGATGAACACGTTTACACCATTAAAAAGCTACAAATGGTTCATTTTAGTGTCAGTGTTAGACTGTGCATGATTGGTGTAATTGAAGCCAGTATTAAAAGATTGCAATAAAAGGATCACCCACTGGCACCGTGCTTGGGAATATTCCACTCATTCCCTCTGACTTTACTGGAAATAGCCTTTATTATAGAAACAATGATAGAATCCAGTAAATCAGGGAAAAGTATAGGGTGTAGTATTGCCATCAATAATAGATTGGAAACAAGTCGGCACTGATGGAACCTGAGGCCTTTCCTTTGTGGAGGTCTTAGTGCCGTAGCGGTGCATGTGAATAATGCATGGTCCCAGATAGACTCCAGCTCCCTCTCTAGCCCTTCCACTCACTGGCTGCATGGCTGTCAGGCTGGGGCGCCACTTTTCCCCAGCAGTGATTGGCTGTGCCTTGAGGGCAGTAGAGGAGATGGGAAATCACCTGCCCCACTTAGCCATGCTGTGCTAGCTGCCTCGATGCCCCGCTGTTCAGACCTTTGTGTCTGCTGCTGGCACTCGACATTAGGACCTCTGGTTAACTTTAGTCGGGGATGCAGCGGCACAGAGCTGTCATCTGGATACTTATTATCGCCCCAGACTTTTTGAAAGGTAAATCTGCTGCACAGCTGCACTCCCAAGGTTCTTTCTCTGTTTTTTTTTTGTTTTTTTTTACCCCTTTCTTTTTCCTCGACAGAGCGGGCATTGTGATTGTCAGAGATGCAGTGTCGCAGTTGTGCCACAATCGGAGTTCTTGCTTCTGCCTCTTCCTTCGATGCTCCACACCCTGATCCCCCCTGCCGACCCACCCACTGTCCCCCTTTTCACTGTCTTTTTAAAAAATTTTCAACGTTTTCTTTCACACACTGACGTATGGTGCCGGTGTGGGAAGCACCCGCTGCATACTCAATGATCCAGCCTTGAGAACCGAGGGGGCTCTCGGCGTCCTCTCACCCAGGGGTCTCGGTGGGGAGTCCGCTGAAGCTGGGCACCCAGTCCAGCCCCCCATGGAGTGAGAGCCTGGCTGCGGCAACACATAATCCATATTCTAAAGGCCAGCTGGACTGGGACCATGGAGCACAAGGAGAGCAAAGAGACCTAACACCCCCGCCCACATCCCACTTCCCAGTAACTGAGTACCTCAGACAGCTTTGGTATGTCAAAATTGAAACTGGGCTGAATAGCCATCATTTAGAAACAGCCCTTTAGTGGAAATAAGAGTCCATTTTCCCCCTTTAGCTGTGGAATTAAGCATATTATGTGAAGAAGACCCTGGCCCGTTTCCCATATTGTTTACTCGGTTGAAATTCACTGCAGCATCTTTGCCAGTGCGGATAGCGTTTTTTTTTTTTCTCCCCTTCTCCCGCCCTCTTTGTTTGCACATGGTGCTGTAGTGAAAATGAGCTACTTGGCTGTAGGTGGTTCAGCAACCAGGGGAGGCTTTTGGGGTAATCCTGCTTTGACAGTGGATGGATAAACATGGACAGGTGACTGTCAAAAAGCGGGTATTTCAACAGATTCATTTTTATTCCCTGAGCAGCCCAAACCAGAGCCGACCACCTCCATGCTTGCCGCTGCTTTCTTTCCCAACCCCAATTACTGTGTTCCTAACCGAGCCCTCTGTGCACATTAATGCTGTACAGTATATTCCCATTGTGTCCTGCTGTCCATTACAAACGACATGGTAATACATGCACAAACACCGTATTGTGCTGTATCGTATTTCAGCTCTGTTGTTGGTTAGTATTAAAAATACAATGTCAAAATCCGACACATGAACATCTGTCTTGCGATAGGATATTGTGAACAAGACACGAACCTTCCCACATGACTGTTTCTAGTTTTAATTCTATCATCCTGTTATGAGGCACACCCAGTGGGGATTATAATGAGGCCGTTTGTGACTCCCAGAAGAATAGAAATCGACATCATCTCCAAGAATGTACTGAAATGACTGAAGAAAAGCTTCCATCTTAAAATAGCCTGTCTAGTAGCAGGTCTACAATACCTTTTCTTCAGGATGGACGATAAATATTATTTGGGCCACTCCATATGAATTTCACTCAAGCCGTTTGGAAGTGGGGCACTCCTGGATTACAAGGATTGCCGTCCAAACTCGTAACATGTTTCCCCACTTGAGGCTGCAGGCGTGACCGAGCTCTTTGAGTCAATGTGTGGTTGCACCGGGGAAAATGTCAAAGAAGCATTCCCTTGTTCTCAACCCTAGAGGCATCACTTTTGATGTCCACCTTCAAAGGAGTCTTATCAGTCCTTTGCTGTTTTAGTTGTTGGTCATTAATGAAAGCAAGAGTATTACAGGCTGCTGCGCCCACATGATAATTTATAAAAGCCAAATGCTTAGTTGATTCTGCAGAGATATGATGCACTGCAGCACCGTGTGATGTGTTAGATTTTGCTATGAAAGGCACTTTACTGGGTGGAGATATGTTTTCTTGCACATTATAGCATTACGTGTTACTTAGCATGATGCAGTTTGACAAATTGGACGTTTTTAAAACAAAATGATTAAAAATACTGAATTTTTTTGATCAGATAAAATGTCACTTTGAGAGGTAGATTCCAATGTAATTTACATTTGGTGATTCATAATTGTATTACCAGCTGTCTTTATTACTCAGGTTGTTTATTGATACATAAAAACATGAGATTACCTTTTTGAAATATAGTGGCAGTCTCATATACACAGTGGACCACACGATGCTGTGATGCTATGACTGATGACATGTTCTTCTAGGTACTATTGCTATGCTATTGCTATTTCAGCTTCACATTTAAAAACTGGGAATCAGATATTAATTTTGCAGTTAATGCTAGAGGGCACATTCGGCCATTCCACTGAGAAAACAGAGTTTATTATCTGCTTATAGTCGACGACTTATTTCTCCAAAATCACAATTATTAAACCTACAATATGTAACATAAAAATGTCTCAATAAGACTATATATTTTTTAATCTTTATATATACTATATATTGTGTTAAGTTTTGTATGTACATTATCTCATATTTGTAATAATGTTCAAACCCAGAAAAATCAATATTTTTATTTAAGGTAACAGTTTGTTTAATTTTTCATTAATTGTTGCAAATTTTTTGATCAGTATGGAATGGAGGGTGAAGGAGGAAGTCAGCAAATGTGCCTAAATCAAATGTTGTCTCCTAACATTTCTGGCAGGTTTTCATGTATTTTCAATAAAATAAACAAATCCCATGATCCCATGCTACTTGGGACTGCACTAGCTTGGGATCTTCAAACACTGCAT
>JAQFJA010000026.1:21644412-21660399 GCA_029874485.1 Naso brachycentron | reverse complement strand
ACTACATATTTATATCTTTTTTTTACTGTTCAGTTATGAATCCTCCCTGACAGTCTCATGATGAAGGCTCACCAGAGAAATTATCCTGTTATCCCAGAAAAATTAGCCTTTTTATCCTGATAGTGCATTTCTTTATCCAGTTGTCTGTAGTATTGACCATGGCTGCTCTCGGCTTCCATACAGAACAAATCTATCTTAGTTATGTCTTTGTTTAGTTGTGTACTAACATTATCTGAATGTTTACAACAATGTGCACACTAATTTTATTTTATTTTGGGAAACAGCAGCCACACAAAGTGAGAAACTAAACTAAAATGTAACTATAATGTGCCGTAAACGTTACTAAATGTAACCTGAATAAAACCATAATACATTACCTCGTCTGTGAATGTTTCTGCCTGTATCAGTCTGATAGATTTTATCTGCAATGGCGGTTGTTTGACAGTGAAATCCCATAATTCCATATTGCTTCACATTGTCATCAAACTGCTTCTTCATTTTTCATTGTCTTGATTAAGAGACCTTTCCTGGCTTAAATGGCATTTTGTGCATTTAACCTCCAACTGGTCCAGTTGAAAATGAATTTTGCAGTGTTGGTGCTGTGCAGGTTTTTTCAGGTGTAGTTATGTGTGTAACAGCGAGTGTTAGGAGAGTTCTCATGCTGAGCAACCCTCTACCAAATAATAGAAGCTGTGTTGTGCAAATTGTTTACTCAATTTTTATCTGTATTGTTAATTAAGTCACATTCTATAATCAAGTATTTGTGTTATTCCTGAAGCAATCCTGTTTATGAAATTAAGACTTTAATTAAGAGTTCTGTGTTATCTGAAAACAACAGGGACAAAGTGTTTAAAATTTATTTTTTTAATCGAAAATGACCAATTTTTACAGCTCTGGATTGGAAGCGCATTTGCTATGCATGGTCAGTCTGTCCAATTTCGCCGGCCGTCCCCGTAAGCCTGGAGGCATCTGGGTATTAATCTCTAAGTAGGGGCAAGTGTGGCAACAAGGCTTAATTCATTTACTTAAGAGCTTTTCACGTGGGGTTTAAAAGTTAATAGGACGATCACTCCGTAGTGCATTTGATTAAACCCTCTTAATTACCCCAGGTATAATGGGCTATTAGCAAAGGCCCAGTTGTAAAAGGGCAAGTGGGAGATGATTGTTTTTATGAGGTACTTTTTGTTCACCTCTTCCAATGTCAGGATTATACTGAATATTAGATTATAACCCAGTTCCTCTTGCAGTGTGATACACATGGGAGTTATTGCCATAGGAAGATATACTGTATTTAGGTATTTAGCTGTTTGAGTTTAATTTGGACTTTCTTTGAGCCTCGGGCTCTTATTATGCTGTTTTGTACCATCACTCATTCTGCAGTTATTTGTTTAATGCCCTTTTACTTTCTCCTTCTCCTTCCCTTTAGGCACTTCCTTTTTAAAACGGGCACAGGAACGACACCTTTCTTTGGCGCAGCTGCCCCCGGTTACACCATGGCGACGGGGACGGTCTACTCAACACCGGCGCGCCCTTTGCCCAGAAACACTCTGTCCAGAGGGGCTTTCAAGTTCAAGAAGTCACCCAAACATTGCTCCTGGAAGTGCACCGCCCTGATCGCCGTGGGGATTGCTGTGGTTCTGTCCATCATTCTCTGCTACTGCATAGGTAAGACTGAGACCACACTGCACGAGCACCGAAGTTTGACAGATATCTTCTGAAATAAGGAACACAGCCAAATCAAAACATTATGAAACATTCCTAAAGGGGTATTTCACCACTGGATGGTCATTTCTTTAAACTGGACTGTGCCTGCAGTAGACAGAAGAAAGTATTTTGTGCATGAGTGACACAAATACTTTTGAAATTAGTGCTACATTAAGAGAGGAAACAGAGGAAAAGGCTGTGGTATTTGTTTTTGCTCAAAAGGTAGAAAACCTACAACAACCAGAATGCACTGCATCACACTGGACCAGGAAATGTTCCTGCTGTTGGGTAGTGCTTTAATTTCGGCTCATCCCTTTTGAAACAAGAAAAACAATATAGTAGTCTCTTTACAAACATTTGTTTTGTAGCTAATCAGTACACAAAAATACGCTTAGGATTCCATTTGAGATGAGAAAAAGGAAATCCAATTCTTATTTAATCAGCACTGCCTGGTTTCACGGTTTGATCCGAGGTTTGTGAGCTGTGTCTTTTTGTATGCATGTATGATTGGAAGGTTCCGTCACATTCATAGAAAAAAAAGTATTGCATTCCAAAAATGTGAAAGTGCAATTTGTCATTCGAACAACAGCCCTGTCAGACATTGGCCAGCAATTAATGAGCCAGGAGCTCTGGGTGCAGGCAACATTGAGAGAAGTTAAACAATGTTCATTTCCATGTACTGTCCACATATTAATGATACAAAGCTGACTTTTCTGAGACTTCAGGCCTTTACACACTGAATGCGTTTTTTTGTGTGTGATTAATTCACACGTCAGTTATACTTTTTGAATTGCTGATGGGGTATTAGTATGTTCACATAGAAGGCGAAGATCACACTGCATAAAAGTGCCCCTTTTATGTTTCTTATTATTATTTGGCATCGAGGTCAATTTTTCTGAGCTTTTGCACAGTGAAGAAAGGCAGCAACCAATCATGAACATTGTCCATCTCCCGTTGTAGAGCAGAAGTATTAACCCTGAATATGGCCAGCGCCATCTTTTTGAGAGGAGTTTCAGGCTTTGGCTGACAAAGCCCCCCCCCCAGTTAGTGAAAAATATGCAATTTTAAATACAACAAAGTTCTGACAACATGGATAACAACCTTGGCAACCTGGCAAGTGCTGTTTTTTAGGAGTTTTAGGAGCCTTTATTAGAGGTCATTCTAACGCTGTGTGCGGTGTGGACCTTAGACTCAGCTATGTATAACAAGCTGAGTCTCACTTTGAGGCAAGATGAGAACAAGAGGGAGATCTTCATCACTGAAGGATGAGGCCATTTTTCCGTCTTTAGAGTGAGCTGTCAACACTCTCTCGCAAATTCGTGTTGCTGCCGGTGCGAATTGTTTTTAACTGAAAAATTTGCATCAGAACAATTGGCATTTTCATATTGTTTATTCATTCTGCACCTGGTGTGTAAAGACCTTTAGAAGCAAAAAGTTTGATCTGAGACTTTGACAAAACTCTGTACAATAAAAAATAAGCAAGACATCAACTGTCAGTCCTTGCATATAAAACATTTTATGAGTTGGAGGGACTTGGTCCCAACAGTGGAAAAGAACAATTAAACAGCTTTGAAATGAAAATGTCAAAACCATAAACTGTAACAGAAGAACACTTTGCACATGTATTTCATGAGAGAACAGGAGAGGGACGCAGTAATACTTTTATTTGCAACGCTGACCTTCATCAGGCAAATGGTCTTTTGAAATGGGGAGTGGCTGTAAGTCTGCAGGAGAATTCTGAGGCCACCACAATTTACCATCATGGAGGAATCTGAGTAAACACGACGTAATTAGTGTTGATATTTTGTATGTGCTGGTTCATCCACAAATGTAACCTGCTAAAAATGTGCATTTCCTGACTGCAATTACCTGTCACGGGGTCTCGGATCTATTTTTTAAGACCTACTTACATTAATGGATGCAGTCTTGATAGGGTGGAGGTAAATCTGATTATTGTTGCTTAACATAATCATGTACCGTGCGACTTTGTGAGGCCTTGTTGTATTTATCACTGGGGCTCCTGTTTATTTATTGATGGTGAATTTCACTTGCCATGTAAATCTGCACAGGTTCATCTTTAAATGTAACCTAGAATGATGGGAATGTTGCTTTTTAAGACTGCACTTTAGCCTTTGGTGCTTTATGCATTTATTTTATAGCGACCCTCTACATTACTGTGAGCATTTTGTAGTAAATTTCCAGTTGTAATATACCATACACAGTTTTACTTGTTTGGTATTTAGACCTTCCTATTAAACATTTGGCATGTGACTGGTTGCATCCTTATAGCCACTCCCTGTTTGCCTCATGAAGGTCCTCATGAAATATCACAAATAAATGGATAATTGTGAGTTAGACAGGGTGCAGGAATTCATTTGCAACCTTTAAAACTATAAACCATGCCTTTTTAATAGTGGGCATTCAGACCGAAAGTCTTTTCATCTTGACCAGCATTTTTTTTATGATGACTTGTGTCGAGGAGTGTAAGCTTGATTGGACCCCAGTAGATTTTATGACTGTTTATGTCTCTCTTCCTGTCTCAATGAGACACATTCTCACCGTCTCGCCTATACCCACGCATTCTCCCCAGCTCTTAATCTGTATGGTTGACAACCCGTTAGCCTCATCAGTTCAAGACCATCCTCCGACCAGCCTTTTATCTGCGGCTGTCCTTCAAACTTGCAGGCGACACCAGCTCCATGGTAGCAATTAAAAAAGTCTTCTCTTTTCCTCTCCCGCTGGTCCACTAAGAAGGTTCTGTCCCTGATCATGTCTGGAGGCGGTGCAGGAGGGGAAAATCTTATCTGTAAGCTGCTCGCTTTGCCATATATTCAAGGCCGAACAATTTTTTAAACGACTGAAGGCTTTGACAAGAACTTTCCCTTTGATTGTCTGGAGGGTCAATTCAGGGAAAATCAGCCTAAATATTCAAGCCTGAAACGCAGGTATTCTTTCTAAAGGATGACACTGAAAGGAGGAGTTCAGTTTTTTGCACATTAAGCCATAAGGATAATAAGCCATAATAAGGATATTTACGATCACATTCAATGTTCTACAGCATTATTATGACGAATGGTGCAGTCAGGAGAGCTGGAACTCCTGTTGACGTCACTGCTGCCTGAAAACAACGGAGGTGACAGTAGGCGGAGTTGGGGCATTGCTTCAGGAATGGGCTGCAGGAACTGTGCAGCTCTGATAGAATCATACTTGAATTTAAATTTCTATACTCCAAAGTTGGCCAATCGCTATGTGAACTCGGTGCCAAATGTTCAGTTTATCAGTAAAATGTGCAGTGATGGAGACCTGGCTTGCCATTGTCTGGCAACACGGAAAGTGATCCAAGATTTCTTGCTTTTTCTTGTGATCACTCGGTCCTTTCCCTGAAGCTGGACATTGAGTATGTACAAGACTTTATAAGACTTATATCAGGTAATTAGGTGAACTTGACCTGGCTTGCTGTGATAATTAATGGAACAAAGCCATTCGTTGGTCAGACCAGTGTTGTTCCTCAAGACGGCTGGTGTGAAACCCATGGATAGAGGGGGGCTGGCGCTTGCAGGTCTTGATTGGCAGCCCAACTGTGAAGTGAATTCTGGGACTTGTACAGTAGTGTGTGCGCGATATAGCCCACCGGGGCGCAGGCCATTTGTGGTGGACATATGATATTACGTTGCGGGCCATTGTATATGATCATAAATATCCTTATTATAAGGCTAAATGTGCAAAAAAACAAACTCTCCTTTAATGTAGGGACAATTTTGAGCAAATGAACACTATAAGACTGACAGTGTAGACTGTATGCACCTTAATACTGCTGGCTTGAAGCAAATGAACCATCTAGCCTGATAAAAATTACCTCCTGCCACTAAATACTTGCTGTAATTGTGTGATGTGGAGGTGCAGCACAAGCTGTCACCAATGTGCAGGAAGTGCAGGTAGTTTTTTGTGCCACAAGCGACACATTTCTTTCAGTTCTGAAGAGAAAAACATGTCTCCATTATCTGCAGTGGCATTGGAGATACTTTAGACTTGTCATTCGGTCAAATGGAAACAATGATAGACAAGGTGCCTGGAGTGAATGAAGCCGGCTTGCCAGTTAATCTGTATGAAGTTTGATCTCTGCCAGGAGTGTTTCTATTTCACTGCCTTTTTCCTTTTTTGCAGAAATTGCAGATGTCCTGATATGATTCAGTAGCGTCTG
Organism: Naso brachycentron; assembly: GCA_029874485.1. Lineage (NCBI taxonomy): Eukaryota > Metazoa > Chordata > Actinopteri > Acanthuriformes > Acanthuridae > Naso > Naso brachycentron. The sequence continues at coordinate 21,654,494 of JAQFJA010000026.1, read as the reverse complement.
ACTGACTAAGCTCTCAGTCAGATATGCAGACATGGCCCCAGTGCGAGACATTCCTGCCTGTTTCCCTTTGAGAGGAGGCAGTGCATCATCCACACACTTCTGATCCCCAGTTCACAGAAAGGCAGCCAATTTATGTCCTCAGGGGTTCCTGTTAAAACACAGGCAGCGAGGTTCAAATGACCAGCACAGATGGCGACGTCAAAATGAAACACAAGTTGAGGGGCTGAACACTTATAACAAAGGAAGCAGTCCCAAACACTTGAACTTTAAAGAGGACCTTGGTCTGCAAAGCCTTTGTTGTACAAGAACCAAAACTCGCTCATTCTGTCAGACAGGAAATGCTTTTATCTCGGTCAGGAAGATGAACTAATGCTCATCCTCTCCTCCTCCTCTGGGCATTATTCCCTGTGAGAAGGCTTTGCAGTGTTTTTTTACAGCGTGTGTCAAAGCTGACTTCTTGCTAACCTTTAGAATCTTGACCACAGCAATAAACCTGTTACAGATTCATCTCTCCTCATGCCCTCGCTTGTCATCCAAGCCCTTAATCTTTACACTGTGCCTTTCTCCCTGAGCGGAAATATAAGTATTCATCCAGCCTGGAGCAGGAGAAATGTGATACAGTTGTATAAGGAGAAATATGGGGTTGTTGGGAAGATCCTATAACCAGTGTTTTATTGGTGAGTAGAGAGGGGAGTGCTCTCTTGGAGGAGAGGTCATAAATGTGCTATATCAATATCAATATCAGATCCCTTTATTGACTTAACTGTTTAGTTACTTGTTTTCGTTCATGATCTCGTATCATAAAATTAGAATGGATATATACATACTTTTTATAACTTGGCGGCTCCTCTGTGTGTACGAATCAGTCGCTATTTTTATTTGTTCTTGTGCTCATGACAGATCTGCTCGGTTTACACAGGGAAGCCGAGCAGAAACAGTCATTTGTTCAGCTGTTGTTGCTAACAATTCCAGCAGATTGGATTCATTTACAACATTTTCATGCCAACAATCACCAACTTGTTTAATTGTAGACCTGTCGGATGTTTGGGAATTGTATGTTGGCCTGATTCCAGGGCGTGTGCTTGCTGCTTCATCTCCTTTGGTGTGTGTGTGTGTGTGTGTGTGTGTGTGTGTGTGTGTGTATGTGAGAGTTAAACAGATGCAGTCCTCTGCCACTTGCCTCAGGTATCTGAGAGTGCTTCCACCACTTCCCCTCTTTCATCCACCGCCAATTCACCTGCCAGGTGCAATGACTCAAATAGCTACAATGTGCACTCGTGCTTTAATACTTTTTTACTGTCAGCTCACACACTCCCATTAGTATAAAGACAAGCTCATGGACAACTACAGTCACACCTGCATGTGTTATATATGATGATGGGATTGTGGTTGTAATGCATCATATTGCTCAGTTTTCGTTCTTTTTTTTTTTTTTTTCCTGTAGCTCTGATAAAGACTAATGTACTTCATGCCACTATAGAAATGCATAGTAGGGCTGGGCAATATGGATAAAAATAAAATCCCTGACTTTTTTTTCATACCACATTTAATTTTCAGTTCCAATCAATTTTTTAACACTGCAAAAGACAAAGAGATTATTTAAGATATGTTGTTTTTGTTTCAAACAAACATGAATGTCTTTGTTGCAAATAAAGTGCAAACGTAGCTTTAACCAGACTAAACTTTATTAAATAAAGGTTTGATCAAACAAAGATGAATCCCCCAATTTGGGATTAATAAAGTGCCAACCTGACTTTCAACAAATTTCACTTATGAAAAATAGGAGCCTGGAGCTAAGAGAGAGCCAGAAGCTACCGTATTTACCCTAGTTAGTTTTTTTTAACATTGTCCAAACAAATTTGTTTGATTTTTCAATTTTTCAATGAATTGATTTTTTTTTTTTTTTTTTTTTTTTAACTACAAAAGACAAAGAAATTATGATTTTTTTTTCCTTTTTCCCCCAAACAAACATGAATTTCCCTTTAGGGAATACAGTACAAACCTAGTTTTAAACAAACTAAACCTTTTTTCAAAATAAAGGTTTGATCAAACAAATATTAATTTTCCTAATTTGAGATTAAAAAAGTTCCATTCTCTTCACTTCAATTATAAAAATTAAGAGTCCAGAGGTGAGAGGGAGCTATAGGCTGCCATATTTACCCAAATTAAAGGGAAAACTCAATTTTCACAATTTTTATTTTTTAACATTGTCCAAAGAATTATTTGAATTTTGTTTCAAAATCAATTTATTGCCCAGCCCTAACGTATAGTTCAAATTAGTAGTTTTTATGGAGTAAATTTGAAGAATAACAGGAGCTCCTGTTGTCGGTCAGTCAATGTCCAGTTTAGAGACAACAGGAGCTCCTGTAATTCAAATGAGACACAAACCTGCTGATGTGAGTCTTTCCAGTTCCAGCGCTGCAAACTGGACTGATTGGAAGGATTTCAGCAATTGTTCAGATAGTGGGAGGCCAATCAGGACTGAGTTCAGCTTTGATGCTCTGATTGGATGCAGAATGAGCATGTGGAGTTTGGGGAAAATGGTCCTTAAATTGAACCAGATGCGAACAATGTCGTCACTGAACATGTTTGATCAAAATGTTTGTAAGGAGAAGATGACTTTTTTTCAGTCTAGCTGTTGCCTTTTGAGTGTCAGACATGTACACAGAGAATGTATTTATTAAAAGGTCTTTGAATGAATCAAGAATTAGTTTCAGATACTTTTAAAAAGTGCATCTTACACATTTCTAATTTAGGAAGGAATCGCATTCCCTGAAACTCGAAATCAAATTGATGTGAAAAGGAGAAAATCAATTCTGGGTTATTCATGTGTTTTTCAGTGAAGGCTGGTTGATTAGTGATAGCTCTCATGAAACTATTGACATGGGTGGAATTTTTGGTTTTAACAAGGCCGTGCCAGTTACCAGAGGAAAGTGGATGATACAAGTGGCTCCACTCATCAGCGGTGAGCACAGGCTTGGAAAAAAAAAGACAGATAGTTATCTGATACCAATAAGAAATTCTAGAAATGCCTCGGAGACCAACAGAAGGTGACATTGAGCTTGCTTCAGTCGCCGCAGGACCAATAAAAACAAACCCTGTGCCGGTCGATCTCCTGTTAAAAACGTTGTTCCGTGTGAGTTTGTTGGAGACAGAAAACCCAGAAAACAGGAACATCTTAGCATGCTGTGAGCTGTGTGACTCGTATCGAGGAGTCCCTCGAGGATTTTTCTTTGGAGGTGTGCAGGCAGGTTCCAGCAAAACAATGCTTATCTCAATCATTTTAAAGGCTGTTGAGCTCCAAGTTGTTGTTGGCACACAATGAGTCCAGATGGACCACCTCTCTCTGGTAAATGGACTAATTATGCTCGGTGACTAAGGCCACCAGAATGGCATCCTTTGCATATTTTAAGAGAAAACACAGAGGGAGTTCTATAATCATTTATTTTTTTCAATTCCTCAGGTTTCTCATCTGAATTATATTTATTTAATACTATTATTTGATCATATTTTCTCCCTCATAGGGATGTCAGGATTAACTGATTTTACTATTACCTGCAATTATTAACATCATGGTAGGATAACCATAAGAATTACAGAAGGTATTGTATCTCGTGCGACACGTCATTTGTGTGAGAGGCGTGGGAAATCTCTTGCAAGTTGCGACGGGAGTCACGTTGTGGGTGTGAGTGTGTGTGGTCATAGGCCTACTGTGTGCAGCATGTCACTTAACTTACCCGGCAAGTTGAAAAGCTTTAAATTGAGTGCTTAAGTCACGCCCCTCTAGGTGCAGGCTGCGGGACCTTAATTTGGAAAAAATATGAACGGTAGTCAATAGAGAGGGACAAATTATTTTTTGATCCTGTTTGGCTTGTGCCCTGAATTACACACATGATGACTGACAATTTAAAATAATTTTTCATGTGAAGAAAGTTGAATTTTGAGGTAAAACGTTTTTTTGTGAGACCACTCAGTGAACAACATGTCTTGTCTTGGACAATATAGGACATGTTGAGAGCTGCAGCTACTCGAAGGGGGAGTTAGACATCTTGGTTATCAGAGGAAGGAAAATGTTATGACGTCAGTTACATGACTGGTGTTGTCTTTATAATTAAGTATTTTCACAAGCTAATACATCAACCATTTGACAACAAACATAGACTTTCTTCACATGAAAAATATCATTTAAATTGATGAACATCATATGTGTAATTCAGGGCACAAGGCAAACAGGATCAAAAAATAATTTTCCTTTCCCCATTGATTTTGTTCATATATTTTCATACTAAGGTCCTGTGGGCTCCACTGGAAGGGGCGTGACTTAGGCACAATATATCAGAGGGAGCTGATATTCCAGAGTCGTATCCACCAGAGAAACGCAATACACAGTGTACGATCATTTCGGATTTATAAAAAATGATCAGGGTGTTGTGGTCAACAGTGGATATTCCATCTGCAGAGCCTGCTGCCAGAAAGTTGCTGCTAAAGGCTCCATCACGTCTAATATGTCCCAACATCGTTGTGATAATCATTCATCCCTGCCCCCTCAAGTCAAGTTAAAAAACTATATCAGCTAAATGTACTAAGCTGGCCCTAAACTCTTTAACTCCTCCAGAGCAATTAAAGTCACCAGAGTTCACAGGGAGTTCACAGACACACGGACACTTTTCGAGGCAGGAGGTGGAGGAGGGGCTCTTTCTCTTTCTGCCTTTCGATTCAAAATGCTTTATTGGCATGAGTGTTTACTGATTAATATTGCTGAAGCCAACGATAATTGTATAAAACAACTTTAATTAGATGATTCAACATACAGTATATCACCATCAGTTTGAGGCTATTCAGTTAGTTTTTAAAGTGTAGGCCTAATAGTTGACTACTTAAAAATAAGTTATAGTTGAATGGTTAATATATAAGTCTGTTTGTTTGGCTACATAAAATTAATTTATAAAAGTTAATGGGATAAGAGAGAAGAGAAACTTCTATTAAAAATTATATAATTCTATTTATATATTTTATAATTATGTATACAAATGTGTGTGAGTGTATTTATAATAATAGATCAAATAGTGTCAATGATTGTGAAACTGTGGTATTTTCTCTGCCAATAATAGAGCTGCAATGATTAATTGATAAATCAATCGATAGAATATTAATCCCCAACTATTTTGATAATCAGTTAATCATTCACTCATTTTTCAAGTAAAAAAGTGAAAAGAATTGCCGGTTTAGCCTCTCAAATGTGAAGATTTGCTGCTTTTTTGTGTCATTTATGATAGTAAACAAGGAGTGATGAGTGTTTTGGGCAGTTGTTTGGACAAAAGAAGCAATTTGAAGACATTACACTGGGCTCTGGGAAAATGAGATGAGCATTTTTCACACTTTTTTGAAATTTAATGGAATATGTGATTAATTGATAATGAAAATAATCATTAGTTGCAGCCCTATACAGTAATCGTGACATCAAAATCTGACATTGTGACATCCCCACTTCCTGAAAAGAGGAGATATAACTTTCCTGTAGCATAATTAACTTTGTTTCCCAGGTAACAGCACCCGCAAGAATCATGTGAACAAGATGGGGAATTTGCTTTGAGTGCAGCCGGGAGGATTTTCTCTGGCTCATGTTGCATTTCCCTGTCCAGAAGTGTTTGTACTCCTGTAAACTCAACACCATGTGGATGTCGGAGCTCAAACAAACATGTTGTAAACTTATAAATTCAACCTCCCATTCACTGTCAGTGGAGGTGTTCTACAGGGCAAGTTTTGACTTCAGAGATTAGAGGCTCGCTTCTCCAGCTTCCCTGCTCATGGCCCATAAATATTAATTGAACTAGCCTGAGCTGCAGGAATAACTTATGCAAATTCATAAATTGAGGGCTATTCACCTCAAAGCAATTTGTTGATGAGGTAAGTGGGGATTCAGGTCCTGGTACACTAAGAGCAGTGAAGAGGGGAAGGCTGCTGGTGCCTCTGCAGTGTGTGATACACAAGAGCCCGCCGTCACTCACAGTTTTCCTTTCTGGTGGAAAGCTGGTGATACTGGGAGACGGCAGGGCACTTTTAGCCCACCTTTTTCTTTGAGGCGGAGGTTAATGCTCCATGTCCTCAGTTGATCTTGTTTAGCTGTGGAGAACGTCTGAACCAATCATTTTAAATTTATTAGAGTCCACATTAAGGAACCAAGCCAGGCAAGATGTTTAAGACTTAATTTTACTCTGGAGCCATCAGGAGTCTGACATTTGTAGTTCAGAGTAAAATATCTTTACGACTATAGATTAGAATATTCATTGTCTCTTATGGATTAGTTCTAAGAACTTTGGGGATTCTTTGACTTTGCATTTAGCAGAATTTTGGGGAATCTTTTTTTATTATTATATTTTTGGGCTTTGGGGCATTTATTTGACAGGAAAGGGGGAAGAGAGAGGGGATGGCATGCAGCCAAGTGCTACAGGGTGGAATCGAACCCATGGTTGCTGCAGTGAGGAGACAGCTTCGGTACATGGGGTGCCCGCTCTACCAACTGAGCTACACGGGCACCGTGAAAATTTAAAATTTAAGAAAAAACCTGCAGGAGAGTCATTCAATTCTGCCTCGACTATACTTTGTGCTGCTAACAGACTAAATTAAAATGGCAAACTTGGTAAATATTTCACAAAAATTAGCTGTTCAGCTAACCTCTGGCACATTTACATTGAAGTGGAAACTGAAATGTTGATTAATGTGCACTGTCCCTGGTAAATCAATAAATAAATCAATAAATAATATTAAGGTACCCAATAGCCTAACCATCAGGATGTTAGCATTATCACTACAGCTTTGCCCACATGTACATGAGTATTTTTCAAAATGTGGCTTTTACTATGCATTCTGCCTTATGTACACGCAGGCACAAGTTGAGGTCCCTTAAAACAGAGTTTTGGTCCTTCAACCACGGATTGTACACTGTTATCTCCTTTTTTGGCATGAGGGGATACAGTGCTGGTGCTAACATTGCGAACAGGACCATGTTTGCACAAAAAAGTAAATTTGTTAATACATGCAGTGACAGGGATGAAGCAGCAGACCTCTGTGGACCTGTTATCTCTCTTTTTTAAATTAATTTTCATAGATCAGGCTAAATTGTAGACTACACAGTGCTCATGGGTAATTCTAAGTGCATTTCAAAATGTTTCTAAATAAACTCAATAATATCTCAGTGAAAGCAAATCTAAAATGTTAATAAGTTAAAAATCTATTCCTGACATAAATTTATTGAAGTTTAGATGGAATGAAGAACATCATTCAGTATCACATCCTTCGTCCTCTCCTCTCCCTCCTGTCCTCCTCCTGTGCTGCTGACGTGAGACTGCCTGCACGCAACATTACTGCTGCTAGAGGCAGGAAGGGCTGGTCGTCTCTGTCAGCAGCGGTACGCAAGAGCTTGTGAGATTTTATATTTGTGGCAAACTAAGCTAAACGCTTAGATGGCACATAGACAGCTTTTTTTTAGCTTGTTTGTAACAATTAGCTGTTAGCTGCTGAGCTAGTGTGCTGCGCCTGTGACTGTGGACAGACAGAGAAGATTAAAATATCGCGTTCTACGTGTTCACGTTTATGCAAGTTGAACTGGTAAAGTTTTGTCCTTTTACTTGCAAAGGTTTTCTTGCACTCTACCTACAGTAAGTTAGAGCGTAGTTCACTTTTTATGCTATAGCGGTCAGGTTTAAAAAACACCACAAAATAAACCACTGCCGCCATCTTTGCATGTAAATTATTCATTAAAAATCAAAAGTATTTTTGAGAATCAGTACAATACAGCAATATTTAGGTGTACTATATTTTCTCCCCCCCATTATGTGGATAGTAGGAAGGTAACGTTATCGTTGATCTTGCAACATCACAATAACAAAAGTGCCTTGGTACCATTGTGGACATGTGATGGTATCAAACAATTGGTCTCGCTGGCAAAAAGTGTAGTTTTGTTTCAGCAGCACTGAAGCAGAGCGGAGGGAACTGGGAACTACACAGACCATCTACCACTGAGGCTGTTTTTGCATCCTAGTTTCATTTTCTCTTTAGTGGCAACGCAAGGCTCTGAAAAAAAGATTTTAAAAAGTCCACTAGCATGAGAAAAACTCTGTGTGGACAAGCTAAACATCTCTGCAGACAAAAGCGGTCAGCTCACAGAGGAAGAAGGAAACAAACAAAAAAACAAAAAAAATAGCCACAATATGCAAAAATAGCCACGTGCTTCATGTGGAATAACCTGTGCACATGAATGTTCGTGTGCTGATGTTTGTTTTCAGCTCAAAGCATCACTCTGCCAAGTAGAGCCTCACAGAGCTGCAAGAATGGCTGCAAACTTTCAGTTTTGTTCAAGGACATGAACACAAAGAAAAAAAAGAAATTTGAAAAAGCATTTTGGATCGTCAGCCATAAAGCAACAACCCCATTGTGTTTGAGCACAGTCTGTCATCCGAAGTCTCCTTTTGACAAAGCTTCATGTCAGCTTAGAGACAGATATTTCTCTCAACATTAAAATGGTTCATTTTCTGAAATACTTCATGCCAATTTTGTAAAAAACAGGTTTTGTTAAGTAAAGGATTAAGCTACCTTTTATTCTTTAAGCAATAACTTAACCTGCTTTAATTTCATGCTGTCAATCATTTGGCAGGAGTAGGTGTTACTTTTTCCTTTCAGGCGGAGGGTGTTTCACTGCAGGTTAATGCTCCATGTCCTCAGTCAATCTTCTTGGCCCAGCTCAGCACACAGTGTTTGCTCAGGAGTCTGGATGTTTTCCTCTGTTTAAAGCCACCAACACGTTAGTCTAAGGAATGAAAATATTTACACATTGAGCAGTTTGAAAAAGATGGTGTTTTTTTAATGTAGAAGTTTTACTGTAAAAGTAGGCCAAGGAGGATGTTCTCTATGTTTGGATTCAGTAAAACAAATGAGAAAACCTTAAGAGAATTTAGGTTCAGTTGCAGATTTTATCTGTGTTGTGAGTGAATTTGTGCTACAGCATTGAGATCGATCTGAATAAGGTTGAAGATGGGGAAAGAGTCAGAACATGTTGCAGCCTTGCTATCAATAGCAGCAGGAAATCTAATTTCTTTCTCAAATAATGTGAAACAAAAAACAACAAGTGTGCACGGATCTTGCGGCTTTTCACACCCAGAGGTCAGACGAGCCCATGCAGTGTTGAGAAAAGTCAGACTTCTCAAAAATATTGATGCACCAGTCAACATTAATTTATTTCACCGGCAGCTGAAATGGATTCTGACCCTGAGGCTGTTGCTGGCCAAATGAACTGGGCAGCTGAACATTATCACTCAAATCTGCATTATTTGATTGGAATTCAAGGCTAAAGACCACCAAATTATTGACACACTAAGAACAGTGCTGTATGTATTCTCACTGAGCTGATGAAGTATAGTTATCAACAGACTTTACACAAAAACACATGGGCTGATTTTTAACAAAGCAACAACTGATATGCTGTCCATACTAAAGATGTGAACGACTCAGTATTTTGTGAGTCAACATGTCAGAGGCATGTGTCGACAAATGGATCAACTTTTTAACTTTTTTCTTTTTTCTTTCTTTTTACTCTCTTTTTTAAATTTTTTTTTTTTTGGCGGCAGCAGTTGTGGTGCTGAAAAGGTAGTGCAAACAGCACCCACTCCAGTGTACTCACCGCAATGTTTGTCCTAATACTGACACAAAATAAACAGGAAGGACACTGATAAAACGTTACTCACAGCTTGCGCTCCTCACTCTTCAGCACAACGGAGTATTGTCTGAACGGCGCCGTAGTTTTGTGACGGTTTAGCCGTTTATCCAGCTTTGCAGTGGAGTTAGTTTTACATTGGATATCCCATTTCAACAGCAAGCGTCATTTTACTGTTGAATATCCAACCTGAAGCTAACTTCATTGTGGTGCTCATGTTGAGGAAGTGCCGTGAATAAATGCAAATTGAACAATTTTTCGTTTGTTGGCCAGGAAACAGAAACACTCTGAACTTCTGTCTGCCGCTTGCCTCTGTAGGAACTCTAAGCAAAGTTAACTTTCCTTCATTCACCTTCACCCCCCCCCCCCAAAA
>JAQFJA010000026.1:21610914-21624470 GCA_029874485.1 Naso brachycentron | reverse complement strand
TTTTAAATTACTAATGCCACCACTGACGCTGCCAGACTGAGAAATGTTCAAAGTCTACACATTGGCTTTAAAAGAAAGGACATAAAGGACGTATTAATCTTCTTAGAGTTGTAATCTGCAGAGTCTTTTATTTCATTCATTCATTCCATTCAACAAATCCTTGCAAACAGTGCAGTCAGTCGAAAAACGGCCCTTTTTGTGCTGTGTTTGTGGGAAGTGTTTGAGTTTCTCTAACAAGTAATTGGCACCAAAATCAGTCTGTATTTATTTCAAATAAACTCCCCCTTGCTGTGCACAGACACTGCAGGGACCATGTGACACAAACAACAACAGAAGTATAGTATATCTAACAGGCTGTTTGTTGAAATAAAAGCTCTAGCTTATACAGTAAACATGCAGTGCACTGTATGTGTGCATGTGGGCGTCTTATTAGGAAATTTAAGACGCAATCATTCAGCTTTGGAATCCAAAAAATGGAAAAATCTGATGAAAGCTGTGATATATGCTTTAATCATTAACGTTTAAAAGTTTGAGCTTATTAATCTTGAGTTTTTGATATATTTTTGATATCCAGTGAACATTGGAAAGCGATTTGTTTTCCTAAATAAATATGTCACATTTTGTAATGAAACTCTGAATAATACATGGGCAGTCAGATCAGTATCTTTCAGCGTCCCCCCATAGCTGAACATGAAGGAACCAGAAATTATTAATAGAAGTTTCTGTATTTGCTCCAAAGATGATGAATTGGAGCCTGACTGACTTCAGTTTTTCATCTCATGAGCTCTGAATTCATGTTACAGGAATGTCTGTGCTGTGTTTTATGAGCTACATCTATGAGTTACATCTTTCCTGTATAAAACTACAGTTATGCTCTTCTTTGGATTGATGGGGCAGAAATATAGGAGAAACGTATATATTTTCACTACCAGCCGCTATGAGAAGCAAGTATCCTTGCGATGAGGAGGATGTGTTCATAACAAGAACACTTAGACAAACTTTTCCTGCAATTTGATTCATCCATCCATGTGGGAACAGCATTAAATATCTTTTGCTTGACACAAACTCACAAACTGAAATGCCTCAAAACATCTCAGCTCTTCTCCAAATAGGAGTAGGAGAGTAACCTGAACTGACTTACAGGTAACAAAGCCAAAACAAAAAGCTTTCACGCTTATGTGGAGACAGATGTTGACATCTGATAGCCCAGAGTCACTCAAGTGTTTTATAACTAAAGAAAAGACTGAGGGCCCACCTCAGTCCGGACTGCTGCTCCTATTTAATCCTTGTAAGGAGAATGGAAAATACAGCAATGTTAAAATATAAGACTAGATAATATTTTAGATTTTGGGAATGGTTATACCGTGATATAGCATAAATTTTGTCTCCTGGTTTCTGAACTCCCCAGATTGTTGTGCCTGCTCTAGTATTTACCTTCACACACTTAGTCAATATTAAGGCTGGGTAAGAAAACTGATTCATCAATGCATTGCAATTAATTTTTTCCCAATCCAATATCGATTCAGGAAGTCCAGAAATCGATCTGCAAAAAAATCTGTTGCCGTCAGGGCTCAAGCTTAAGGACCTCCCGTTGTCCTGGACAGATAAAAACAGAATAGGAGAGGATGGAAATTAATTTGGGATGAGAGATATAGACACCGACTACCGTTTCAATGAATGAAAATGAAAATAAAACTGACTGCATGTTTTGTGTAATGAGCACACACACACTCTAATGTTAATGGTACTGCCTGCTAGCTAACAAGTGAGCAGCCAACGCTCACATTTACAAATGAAAGTCAACAACTCAAACATGTTACGAACATAAAACCCACTTCTTAATTACTCAGACTTGCTCAGCAGTATTCCTCTTGATCTGAGAATGGCTGTGGTTTCTCCATCGTCTCTCTATCGCATTTTGTCCAGGAACATGTGGTCTCTCCCCATGACAGGTTTTTGTTAGCTCCTCCAACTTAGACACAGCAGTTAACAAGCAAAATATTATGTTTTTTTTGGACTCTAGTGTCATTTATATTCTCATCCAGTGATGATGATTTCAGACCTGGGTTTCATTGTCTTTGTCTACAGTCAACCTGCAGCACTCTGTGCAGCATGGCCAATTTGCATAAAAAGCACATGGCTTATTTGCATATATGTAAGGTTCAACAACAACAAGCCCCCTTCAACTGTACCCTCAAATTTACTGAACCCCATTAGTTTAGCTGCCAGCTACATGTAAAGAACTGTTTGCTCTGTCCTTAAGAGCATGCTGTTCTGTTAATGTTTTACTGTTTATTTAAAAAAAATGAAATGGTAAAGTAAATTTTTGGGTCAGGTTGTTTTAAACTAATACGAATAATGCACACAAAATCATTTAAAAAACATCAGAAGGTACTCTAATGAATTATCTGGGTCATGTATGTTTATTATTGATTGATATCGAATCTAGTCGTGACCCAAAGAATCAAAGTTGAATTGAATTGTGAGTTTCGTGGCAACAACCAGCCTTAGTCATTATAGTGACAGCACTACCATGTGTTTTGTGTTCTTTATTAAAATGTGTTTTTACAGGTTGAATTAAAAACAAAGTCTGTGTTTTTGCTTAAGTCAAGTGACAATAGCTGATACTGATTATCAAGCACTATTTGAAAAAGCTTAAGTTTCAAATTTGCTAGTTGTTCTTTTAAACCTAAATGAAAAAAAAAAAAAAATTACGAGCATGCAGAATGCTTCATTATGTGCTGGACCGTGGGTGTGATTACCACCCCAAAGTTTAGTCATCAACACTTGTAGCGCATGCTGGTTTGAAACACGCCATATGTTAACACCAAAGCTTTTGCTCTGCACGTTTCTCTTGTGCATCCAAGCATATGTTCTTTTTATAAATTGAACACAAATGCGTGCTTTTGTAAAACAGGCTGATTAATAATGCAAGCATACTTTATAGCAGCTTCAGGTTTTATAAGATAGAGGAGACAAGACAATCGTGTATTCCCATCTGCTTGCAAGCAGAGCAAATTCATTTGTCACCAACTTTGTATTCAGAGGGTTTGCCTTTCGACACAGGTAGGTGACATGTTAGTTCAAAGGCTGGCCCCTCCCATCTGTTATCTGTGCATGAGCTTCAGGTGATTTATGCGCCAGTTCCCCCCCTCAGAATAGACCTATTCTCCGTGTGTTGAACCCGGAGAGAAACACAATGGCCAAACTGAGTCGGACAATTAAAAGCAGAAGCTGCGGTGTGTTTCTGTCAGAGTGAAAGGCTGTCGGTTGTATCTCTCTCGGCTAAAGTTCAAATGAAAATGAAATCACTGAGAGGCTGAATGGTGTTGCAGTCTGCAGACCTTTTGCAGCAGCATCCAGACGATTTTGTCAATTGCTGTGCTGCTCAGGTTTTTTTTTTTTTTTTAGTGTCTTGCTTTATTGTCTTTGTTAAAGAGAAGTTATTTGTTACTCTGTTAATGCTGAAAATTCAAGACACAGTCGTCTCACTCTTCAAGACGTCTCAGGAATGTCGATAACGGCACTGACAAGGCTAGCCTTGACACTGTCCAAAAGTTGGGGAGTTTACCCACCTGGGTGGGTGGAGGATCCCTTCTTAATTAATGCTGCAATTCTTCTTCAATTAAATAAACTTTAATTAACAAGCGAGTAGCATGCATCGACCGCCCACAACCCCTATCCAGCTCGAGTCAGGGGCATGTTAAAGGCAGATAAACACTTTTGCGCTAATGAAAAATTGATTGCATAGATTCTATGGGAAGGAGGTATCCCTTTGGAATTGAATGACTCCCCTCAAGAGGCATGCTTAATATTCTACAGTGTCGGCTCGACTTAATCAGAACCATCCAAGGTCTCTCAATCGAAGAAAAACTCCGTTCAGAGAGCTGGAAACAGACGGCTGAAAGAGCCTCAGCAAAGGGGAGTCTGGGTAAAGCAGTCGGGGTAGATTGGCTTAAAAAAAGAGACATGAACTAAATGAGAAGATATTTAATCCATGACTTACTGCATTTTGGGTGGCAGAATGATGTCTCTTGGCTAATTTGCTTTCCCTGCAGCCTGTATAAAGTTTTTTACAAGTCTCAAACTTTGCGGTTATGGGGCTATATAAATTTCCTGGAGCATCTAGTCACTTGAAATTTGAGGACACACTTCAGCTACTTTCCTGTGGAACACTGACGGCTATTGTCACAGCGGAAAGCTTCACTGTATGGCTCTTCTGTTCAACAGCTTTGATCGGAGCTCCTGGTTCTTGTAAATGAACATTTCTTATTCTCTCACAAGAGCAGCCACGTCGTGTCGAGTGTTAGCGTTAGCTTGGTACAGACTGACTTACTTACCACCCATGGATTCTGTCTTTTGAAATTTACTTTTGTGAAGTTAACACAGATTCATGAAAGCCGCTTGGCTGTTTCCAATGCTCCGTACTTGTAAAAAACATGTTATTTAACATCTACGAATCCCAACATGAGAACCTGCTTAAATCCATAACCCCCTCCTCAGTCTGCCAAGACTCTGTGCAAATGAGCTCTCAGTACATGTAAACCAGGAAAGTGGTTGTTTTTCGAAGGTTTTGCACAAAGTATTTGCTTTGCTTTGCTTATCTTGTTTGTCAACTTTAGACTTTCTGAGCGATTACAGGTTTTTGTTTCATTTTAAGGTGCCTGCATGCGTGGGGGGAAATAAAGTAGCCTGTGAAATTACTGGAGTCTTTGATAAAAATGAGTTAAAGTGGCTGCAGAAACAAAAATGACAATAATGACCTGCATCACTTTTGCATGGGCGGTGTAAAAGAAAAAAAATCTTTTCTATTATTCCACTGTAATTACTCAGAGAAATACTTATATATTGTGTGATAAGCTTTGATGTCATTTCAGATGGAGAAAAGTGGTTGTTACACTGATTGGACCCGTTTGTTGATAAGCTAATTAAAGTCCTCCAGATTTTGTTGCTGAGTAAATTTTACATAAAATAGATGTAAACGGAATCAGATATCATCCATCTGCCGTCAAGAGGACACAATACAATGCACAATGTTTCTCTTTGATGTTCTCTTTAAAGTTTTATCTCCACAATGTGCCTCCCAACATGCACTCATTACATCTGATTGGTTCGAATGCAGGCTGACTGCTGTGTGCTGCTCTGCTGTATTGTAGAGACTTTGGTTTACAGATTAAGTGTCAAGTGCTGGAACTTTTATTGCTTGACATCATAAAAATGATAACACTATATATCAACATCAATTTTATGCTTTGTAGAAGCAGATTCATCTTTTTTTGTCCTTTTTAACTCTGAATTGCCAATTTTGGCAGAGTGGCAGTTGTAAAAAGGTTGACCGGAGGAGTCAGTTAAAATGGCATTTGTCCTGCCTTACACACATTTTAAAAAGAACTGAATACAAGGTGACTACACTGGGATCCATAGAGCATAGGAAAAAATTTAAGCACTGATGGGTTTTGATGTAAAATAATTCTTCTTAAATTTTTCTTTAAATATGTCATTTTGAGCTCTTTTAATAGAATAATATTGTTTAACTGAAAATAAAATATCATCATTTCATATTTTCAGGATTTTCTACAACCCATTTTTCAGGAATACTGTGGAAAACGTGTCTTGTTTACAGTTAAACTTCTTTGGCCCACTTTAACCGATGGAGCCAGTGCTCCTCAGCAAACATCAGAGCATTTCTCAGCAGTGGCAGATGCATCGACACAGAATACAAAAATAAACCAGTGCAGAATAAAAAAGAGGCTTTTCACAGAACAGAAGCTACATGTCTCCATGGTTTTCTCTTTTATGACAGAGGTGTGCGTGGTGGACTGCGGTCCCCACGGCTCGTGCATCAGTGGTGTGTGTCAGTGCGAGGAAGGCTGGACAGGACCAGAATGTGAGCAGAGGGACTGTCACCCACGCTGCATCGACCACGGAGTCTGCAGAGAGGGCAAGTGTGACTGCCACCAGGGCTGGACGGGTGAACACTGCACCATCGGTGAGCCACGGTGACACATCCAGCACTGTACACCTACACACACTTGACAGAAGGGCAGGAACCACAGAGGAAATTTGTTTATGGGCAAGCTTAAAAGGGCATCTCTGGAGTGTGAATGTCAGAATTTTTCCGAGCGGTTTCAAGCAGATCATGACACACTTCTGTCACTGCTTACCTACTCTGAGCAAGTGCCTTTGCATGACCGCTAGCCTTGACTGCTTGGTCGTGATATTTTTAATATTTAGAGGTAAAAACTCTTATTCCTTAAGATTTAAAGATCAGTGAGTCAAACATCACGGACTTGATCTTCTTTTCCTGTTTATCTGAATGCCGTTGAGCTGCCGGCACTGAGAGCTTTTACTTAGGTACTCTGCTTAAAAATCTCTGCCACTCAAAAATGTGTTTTTTTATGTGTGTGTCTCAAAATGTCAGACCTTGACTCTCCTGACTTGTATCTGTGCAAGGTTTGTCACTAGAGAGATATTTCCTTTGCTAAACCTTTACTAAAGGGAGCACTGTCTGTGCTCTTCCCTAAAATCTAAGATTCAAACGTGCCAGGCAAGCCACTGTTGGGTTGGTATGTGTTAAATACGAAAGCCAATCACAGGTAAAGAAACCTGAAAGCTCCAGAGTAAAGCGGACCTTTAATACAGAAAGTGACAGTTTGCATAAGCATAACCTCTCAGCCGTAAGCGAAAAGTCCCCCTCCTGGCCCTTCATCTCAGGGCTTTAAATGTGCAACATTACTGTGCAGAAAAAAAAAATCAGGTCGCTTTGGAAAACTTGTGTTTGGAAAAATATGCAAAGACTTGTTTTCAGATTTGAGTACATAGGCAACAGTACTGGGAAGCTACACAATTTTAAAAAATTACAAAAAATGTTCCTGTCTTTAAAGGAGAAGTTTGTTTTTTTTGCATATTAAGCCTCATAATAAGGATATTTATGATTATACGATGTTTTACAGCATTATTATTAAGAACGGTGCAGTCACGAGAGCTGGAGCTCCTTGCTGAGGCCACTGTTTGCTGAAAACAGCTGAAAACAACAAGTGAAGGGGCATTTCAAGTGCTGCGACAATCCGTCGAAAAACTCTCGTTTTAAAGGACAAGACAGTTGCCCAGTGTTAAGTGGTAATGTTAAATATCCTTATTATAAGGCTTAATGCGCAAATAACTGAACTTCTCTTTAAACAAGCCGTGGTGACTATCGTGAAGCTAACTGTCAGTGTTTCCATTTTTGCAGTGGCGTGTTTTTCTTTGTCAGAGCTGCCTAACAACACACATTGCAGCAAATCCAGAGGTTTGAATGAAAGGGCTTTTATTTTGGCGAAACAAAGAAATGTCTTCATATCAAAATATTGCAAATGTTCACTGAGACTGTTAAAGAAAAAGAAAATGGTCTGGTTTTGGCTATCCTTCATCTTTCTTCTGTCTTGTCTTTTGGCAACACCTCACATCAACTTTATAATTTTTCCACCATCCATTTAGATATTCCACCTTTCAGGCGGCTGAAGTGATGCTCCTGTATTAGTGAGTCAAGGGCAGGTATTTAGGGAGCCAGAGAGCCAGGGCTAGGCCTCTTTGGAATATCATTTTTCTGAAATGGCAGAACTTCATCTGGCATTAATGAGGATAATGAGTTCTGAGATGTCACTTCCTATTGACCTTTTACTCAAACTTCCTCGACATCTTAGCCCCTGTCAAAGGTCCTGTAGTTAAACCCTGACACGCCGCGTCAAGCAGCATTCCCCCAAGTGTCATCTCCAACCTCTCCATGACGACACATTCCCTGTGAAACAAAAGATCCGGCGCTCCAAACTATTGAACCTTAATTATGTATTTACAAGTCTCTCATCAGCAATCCCCGGCCCACGGTGCAGCTTCATCTCCGGGGGCGTTTTTTGCAGTGAGGGAGTTGTTGGAGGGGTCACATTCCTGATCTTATTAATCTCTCCCTCCTCAAGGCAGACTGTGCACCATCTATTTTCCCTTTCTTTTCTCTTGTTTAAGGCTCCCGTCAGGAAAGTAACTCCTTGCTTTGGATGCAGCGGCAGTGAATAGGCAGTGCGTTACCTTTTCTTGGAGGCGCGGGAGCTTATTTTGTCTTTCAAACCCTGAATAACTGCCATTTGCACAAAGCGCCTTTTAATCACATTACATGGCTAGAGCTTGAATAGAGGACTTCCTGGGCCATTCTTTTGTCACAGGCATCTAGATCCTGTTCTATATGCAAGGCTAAACCCATTGTCACTGCTTTCTCAGCAATGCACTTTACTACTAAGGTGTTTTTGATTCGCCTTAGTGTACTGCCGGTTCATTGCCGTGCAGTCGTTGGAATCACTGGAGTGGAGATGACAGCAAAATTGAAAGAAAAAAAGAGAGAATTTTAGTATGCTGCTTCATGATGCGTTCATATTAGACAGAGGGTGAGACTGCATACCTCCTGACAAGCAGACAGTAAAATGTTTTGATGCAGATGAAACTGGCTCATATATTCAGAAACAAAAAGTGTTAGAATGCACAGATATGAAGGGAAACAGTGTGTTCTTCTTTGTGTTATCTGGGCAAAACAGATTGAATGTGTTAGCAATGAGTATTGTACTGAGCTTAAAGGGATAGTTCAGTATTTTTGAAGTGGGGTTGTATGAGGTACTCATGCACGGTCAGTCTATGACTTCCTGCAGATGGCGATCAACGGTGTCACTTTTGAAAGGGGAGAAATCGCTGCACTGGAAGTCAGAATTGTTCTGTTGCAGGCAGGGTTAGTCACATATAAAAATGCGTACCTAAAAAAATCAGCATCCATTCAGTTTCACGCTTAATTTAGGATTTTTTCATCGCTCTAGTTTGCCGTCAGCTAGGTTATTATCGTTCGCGAAAACTAACAAAATAATGAAAACTAGAACAGAGAAAACATTTTCATTAACTAATATGAAAAGAAAAACAAGGCTTTCCAAAAAATAATAACTAACTAAGACTGTAGGTTTACAAACCGAACTACAATGAAATAATTTTGAATCTATCTTTCGAGATCTATGTTTCTTCTTCTTCCCCAAGTTTATGTTGCCAGTTTGGCAGTCGGTCCAGACCCCTCTCCTGGCAACATTGACTGACCTGGCTGGCATCATGGTGGCAAGGGTTAAAGTCGGGAGAAAGTGGTGAATACTAAAACTAATAAAAACTAAATTAAAACAAAGTATTTTCGAAAAGTAAAAAAAAAGTAAAATTGAAAAATAAAAGTCAAATCATAATAAAAATAAAAAGTAATGAAAAATCCAAACTGTTAAAACCTTGGCTGCCAGACAGCCGTTTATGTTACATGAGTGGGCGTAGTGAGGGACTTGAAAAAATGTAGTGCCAAAATAAACATCTGTCTGGCAACAAACTAAAACTGTGAAAAAAACTCTAAATTTGAATGGGTATTGATTATGTAGGTAAGCATTTATATATGTGGCTAAAAAACATTTTTCTGTTGGCCTCGTCTGCAACAGTACAATGCTGATGTACGGTCTCCTAAAAGTGACACCGCTGATCGCCATCTGCAGAAGGTCATAGACTGACTACGCATAAGAACCTCTTACTCTCCCACTTCAGAAATACTGAACTGCCCCTTTAAGATGCTGAAGTCATTTATGCTGCTTCCTATGGACAGAATTATAATCACTGTGTAACATAAAGTGCTGTGATTTTGATCAAGGGAAGCGTCTACGATTCTGATTAATCATTTGCTGCTTAATTAACATCAAAACTCGACTTGATTTCTTCCTCTTACTGTAGCTAAACTATGAATTTACTCCTCTCTTTGCTCTCTCTCTCTCTCTCTCCCTCTCTCTTACCAATTTCCTACTTGTTTTTTCACCATGCATTTCCCTGCTTAACTCCTACTTATCCCTCTCTTTTCTATTTTGTGTCTGCATGCCTGTCTGCCTGCCTATCTGTCTCTCTCCAACTCCCTCTTGGCTTACATGTATAGCCCTGGATTCCAGAGTATCAGGTAAAAAAACACTTTTCACTTTGCCCGAGAATTATAGTCTTCATGCAAGATGTGTTTTTCTTTTTTTAAGATCCAGCTGAATGCTTTCATTTTGCTTAAAAAAAAAAACAAACTCTATTTAAAAAAATTGGGTGAACTCGCAGCTTTCCAGTCATATCCTGTCACTCATGCTTGATTTAAGCTATTCAGCTCAATCAAATCACAGCGACTGTGATTTAAACACACAGTCGAGAGATTGAAATTAGAGCAGAAGCTGAAACGTTCGGAATCTTGAGGAGAAAAAACTACCTGCAAAGCTTCTTTTCCAAATATTTAAACCAAGTTGGCAGGTACATCAGCTATATGCCATCAAGCGTTTCCACTTCTTGTGCTCCCTGTTCGTTACAATAAGTAAATGTCTTTGTCAGTCTTAGCTCTCTGCCACCACAGAGATAAGTAATTTTCTTTTCCAAATGTTTCCCTTTCCTCGGTTGTGTAATAGGAGCAGTCAAGATAGGATATAAAGGTAAATTGAACCACTACCCCCCAAGGGAGATTGTCACGAACAATCCCTCCCTGCTCACTGTCTTTCCTAGCACGGCGTATATACACCTGTTCTATGTCCGAGTCGATCATAATGTTTCTGCTGTGATCCTGCTCCCCCCCGATATGTCCCCTCATCTCCTGTCCGTCTTAACCAGTCTCACACAGACTCCACGGTCCCTTCCCTGTCTTAATTCCCTGTGTATGCCAGATTAAACGCCCCAAATTGGTGTGGTTTAGTCATGTTTCGGCTCCTTGTCTTCACCCTCCACTAGAAGGAATGCAATCTGGCAGCCAATGCTCTGTTTTCTGTATTTCTAGAGACTCTAGATCCTCCCACCTCTTCCCACACTTCTTCCCCTATTTTCATATATACTCCCCTCTCCCTTTGATGTTGCTGTTACTTCACATGAGTGTTTCTACCAACCATAACAGGCTGAACCCACTTTCATTATTTTTCAGGCAATGGCAATAAGCACCCAAGACAGACAGTGATTTTCAGCCTCTTAAATGGGAAATTTGTGCAACTTTGAACTTGCAAAGAATCCTTTAAATCTTGATTCCAGGAGGGGAAGAAAAAAAATCCAAATTAGTAGTGAATGTGGCTCCGAGGCAGGCCTTGATTTGAAAATGACACGAAGAGAAGTCATGCAGCCCAAATACGCAGCTTGAACCCCTAAAAGAATATGTATTTTTTTCATTTGAACACAAAAACAACCCAAATTGCCCAGGGGATTTGACTCACCAAGCGTTCACAGTGCCTCCCACTGGCCTTTTAACAGTTAGCAAAGAGCTCAGCAGGTTGGCGCCTCTTTCATCCTATGCATTTCACTCCTCAGTGTCGCTCTACCTGCTGCTGAAACTCATGTGAAACGACAGTAGCTCCTCACACCCTTTCCAACATCCCCAGTCCTGTCAGAGGTGTATCGCACTGTATGTTCACTCAATACTGTCTTTTATCATTTTTGTCCCTCCTCTGCCCCTGTCCACTCTAAATGCCCCCCATTTCGCTCTTGTCTCCCCCCTCCCTCCTCCCCCTGATTTCCTTGTTCCGACTTGCTCGGCTGTTTGACACGTACATGATGTGTTGACAGACGGCTGCCCCGGGCTGTGCAACAACAACGGGAGGTGCGTCCTCGATCAGAATGTCTGGCACTGCATCTGCCAGTCAGGATGGAGGGGGCTGGGATGCGATGTAGCCACTGAAACGCTCTGCTCAGATGGCAAGGATAACGAGGGAGGTAGGAAGAAGTAAAAGCCTTGTACAAATAGTCTTTTAGCTCCAGCTCGCGTGTGTATCTCCTATTGTGCAGGACTGAAAAATTGGCTTTAATGTGGCTCCTCTGTGACAGTGCAAACAAACAAAACAAATCAATCATACATAAAACATCACTGGAAAGGATATGCAAATGTTGCGGCAGAGCAGATTGTTAAGCAGCATGCTTTAAAATATAGAGAAGGTCAATTATAAATACTAGTTGAGACAATATATATTAACAGTGGAGCCAGTAAACTGATTCTCAGCCTGATCAACAAGCTCAGAACTTTTGAGGTTTATGTTAGGTGACATACTTTGAGGTAGTTCATACTTTAATGTCAGCTCAGGATCTCTGCTGTCGCCTTAATGAACTTAAGTTGATGTTGGAAGTCAACTGTGTGCACTAGAGCTCGACACAAGAACGGAGATGCTCGCTCGTTTCCTAATGCAATCAGGTCAACAAAGCTTTTCCCTCCCTGTCTTGACTGTCGCTCCTGTTTTCCAGATGGGCTCGTCGACTGCATGGACCCAGACTGCTGCACTCAAATCGCCTGCCAGGGTCAGACCTACTGTCGTGGCTCGCCTGACCCCTCTGCCATCGCAGCCCAGGGCCAGAGTTCAGCAGGACAGCCCGCGTCCAAGAGCTTTTACGACCGTGTCAGTTTCCTGATTGGTCCCAGCGGCAGCCACGTGATACCTTCAGAGAACACGTTCAACAGCAGGTAAGCAGCTTAATGAATTACTGACAGCTCTTTAATTATTTGGATCACGTTAGCTGTTTGCTGTCTCATTACCAGTTGGGAGAGACACCTGTGTTTGTGCAGCCACTCCAACACGTCAAAGAATCCCACGTCTCTTTGTCTTTGCAGTCACAGTGACAAGTGTGTTTACAGTGGTGTCGCTGCCACAAGCGATTATTTCTTTTACCAGTCAAGATTAAGCAGCTCAAGAGGGAAGCGCGTGTGTTGCTAAAAACAGCCCTTATGAATGTGAAAACATTAGGATTAGTTTCCTTACACCGAGATATCAGGACCTTGTGGGGGTCTTTTTCTGTTTTTTTTTTTTACAAATTGGAAAGGAAAGCATAATAAACATTTCACTCAAGAGTCCGTTTTCACTGCACATTAATGTATATCTTTTATCAGAAACCTCATATTTTTGATCGTCAGGGGGCTGCTCATCACACAGTGTATTTGAATATCTAAGAGTGGCACTCTGAGGTAGACTGCTCTTTGATATTTGCGAGGGAGAGAGGGTTTTTTTTCTAGACACTGTTTTTCACCAGAAAACCACAGAAATCAGCCTCATCACAGAAAATCTCCAGAGAGCCAATGAGTTCACGGTATTCTGCACTTGAACATCAAACAACAAATATTTTTGTTGATATGTTATTCATAAGTACAACATTCATTGTAATCACACCCATTGTTAGTGTTTCATAATTCAGATTTCACACATTTTACCCTAAATGGCAGTTGTAAATGCTTTCCATTATTTTCCATTTGCAAGACTATAAAATGTTATTTAAAGGGACGCGCCAACTTTTTTTTTTCTTTGTGTTATTTGCCTCCCTACTGAGTTTCAGATGAGAATTCTTTCGACTGTGCGTGAAGTAACAAGAAAGAGACAGGCGGAGTTCGCCCATCGCTAATTAGCTTAGCTCAAATACTGGTAGTCAATAGGAAGTGCTAGCCTGCCTCTGTTATCAGTCATCAGATGAACTCTCCAACAACTCTAAAGGGTCCTGTGTGGTTGTTGTGACTTGTTTATTTAATATGTTATGCTATTTTTAGA
>JAQFJA010000026.1:21573555-21584342 GCA_029874485.1 Naso brachycentron | reverse complement strand
TGATGATACTTTATAATAGTTTTTTGTGTTTTATATTTATTATATTGATTTATTTTTTTCCCTACAACTGAAGTTTAAGAAGAACAAAATAGAACATTCAACATTCTGTTGCTGACCCCCAAAACTGTTAAAACAGAGAAAATATGGACAGTGAACGCTTTTGGATCAAACTTTACATTTCTGCATGTAGTCCTCCATGTGGAGCGGGAAGCTAAAATGACATGGCAGACAGACTCTCAGTCACACATGTCTTTCTCGTACCCATAGAAATTTGAAATCTTTTTCCTATCCATCTCCGTAATTGGGAAAGACATCCTGTCTTCAGCGTGTAATTGGGATGATTTACGCCCTGATGCCAAGTTGGCTCCTCTCAGCAATGATTCTGATTCGGCCAGTTGGCTTATTTCAAAGTGGCAGATGTTGATTAAATGTACATTGGGCCATCATACTCCATGAGACACATACATGACAAACATATGAGAATTGCCTTGAAAAGGACGTAGGTCACCACACTTGTTGTACATCAAGAGGTTTGTAAATTACTGTCAATATCACAAGGATGGCTGTTGACCAGAACTCCAAGAGGGGCAGTGATGAAAATCATCATCTCTTCTACTTGACCAACCTGCTGATTTATGCTGCGTTGACATGGAATCAGGCAGACGATAGACGGTAGACAGCAGGAGACACCTTGTGAACGGCACAGGAAAAAAAAAACGTCTGACGGAATGGAGGCACGGCAAAACGAAACACCCATGACGATGTGTTGCTGCAGTGATGTTGCAGGGCCTGTTGTTTACGAAGAATTTAATGTATGTAACTTTTCTAGATATGCATGTAGCTGTAAAATGCAGCTTTTTCCTAATTTTCTATTGCAAACTTAACATAATAGTTAAATTGGAGGACAATCAGCTTTGTGCTGGTTGCCGTCCATGTATCAACTTTTCATTTGACATCTCAGTAGGTTTTCATGCTGTGGTAAATACATCTCCAGGTATTGCTGCACCAAAATAATCACCTTCTTGCCATCAAGATCGACACATTATATCCTTTCATAAAGTCCATAACAAAGGACAGCAAAAAGTTGAAAGATTTTAACTTCGGATGGTAATGCCATCTGTCGCTCCCATTGTCAGCATTCTCTGCTGGCCTCATCAGATTTTACCATCCTGCTCTCATCCACTTAAATGACATCCGGTTTGCCGTCTACCGTCTGCCTGAATTCACGTAAATGCAGCTTAACTTGTGCAGATATCAGTCACTACAGGGCGGCTGGGCGAGTGTGTAACAGTCTAAATTGGAAGCAGAGTGCAGCTTCTTTAAAAGAGTTTGCATTCTCAGCATCTCTTTTGTAGATAAATAATGATTTGAGAAATGGTTCGTGTCTCCAAGCTGCTATTTTACTCTGTTTACAAAGAGAGAAACATAAAAAACTACAATGAAGAATTGTGTTAGCCAAGGTAAATTTAGTGTGACATAAAAAACACACTGAGGGAAATTTTAGTTCACATCAGATGGCAGATGCAGTGAAAATTTAAACCAATGTAGTGTTAAGTTATTGCATTTTAGTTTCTCCCAAACATTTAAAGAGGAAAGTGTGTTTTAGTATGTATGATGTATAAGGGTCTAAATACTCCATGTGGGATTCCCTGAAGCTCTTTCCACTGCTGTTAGTGCAAAGACTGTATTTAGATTCTGGCTTCAGTTGCCAGAGTAACAAATGGCAGAATCAATAGTCCAATACGAGTGGTCAAATGCATAAGGATAGGAGTAGATTTTTTCCTCTCAGTGGGTTAAAACTCTCAGCCGCAGTCCTGCTTCTCTGCTCTCTGCCAAATGATTCATTAGTGTCTGAAACTTTCTCCACTGGCTACATCTTGAGTCCTCGTAAACACTTACTCCTCATGGTTTCAATGAGGAATAAGAAGACAAGTCAAGGAAAAAAAAAAGCAAGTGTCTAAGTGATACCTATGACAAGAAAACTGTCTGATAACAACCTTGAAAATTTAAAAGTAAAAGCATCTTTCATCATTCTTTTTCTTGATTCTTTCTCTCTCTTTTCCTGCTGCCTCCTTACCCTGTCATAGAAATAAAGACTTTAGACACAGGTAGGTGTATTATCTTCTTTATACGTATCTGAATAACTCTTTCTTTTACAGTCGCCATTTAGCGCCAGTGATTACCATGTGTAATTATGACAAACCAATTACGACTTGATTACATCTAAACGAGAGGAAGGTTGCACAGGCTGCTGGAATTTAGGCATTGTGACTATTGAAGGAATGAGTCCAACATGCGCAGCAACTCTGAACATTTAAAGTATAATGATTACAAAGAAGTAATATAAATGTGTAAATACACTCAACACCTGCAGTATGTACATAGTGTAACACAGTTCATTTCAACGGCACTGCATTTAACAGTGCAAGGCAGAAACTTACAATTACATTTGAAGTGATGGTGTTTGGCAGATGCTCTTATCCTCAGGGGCTTACACAACTGCTTTGTATTCATGATTAAGACAACAGCATCAGAACAACTCAGAACACTCATTGGTGGCAATTATGCTGTCCCTGTGATTAACTGGACCAGAAGTGCCAGAGGTGCTACACAAAGAACATGGAGTAATTCTGTTAATCTGGCTGTCAAGGTGGTGTAGTCTCTGATGTGACACGATACAGAAATGTGACTTGAGTCTGAACTTAAAATCTACTCTATTTTGGCTGTGACGTCTGCTTAAGCCACAGCAGTTTCCTCCTTCACTTTACCACGGGACGTCTCGTCTTCCCTCCATTTAATTCTAGCTGTTCTCATCGGATGCCAAATCTGATTAGTTCTTGAATTTGAGCATTTCCTCGTAAGCTTTGTAAGCTCAACATTTAGCACCACAGAAGGTATATAAAGCTTTCCTGTGCAGTGGTGTGCAACATGACTTGTTATCAATCACCAAAATAAATCCTCCCCTTTTATCAATCAATGCACTGGCTCATGGCTGAAGAGCAAACTGGGGTTCTGCGTCTCATCCACGACACTTTGACATGTGGACGGGAGGAGGTAGGGATTGAACCAGCAACCCTTTGATCAGTAGACGACCCACTCAACATCCTCAGACGTAGCTGTCTGCTTTAAGGTGTCGTGAAGGGATCGTCGAGTCAGTGAGTGACATTTAAAAGCTTGCGAGCAGGTTGATTCCTCGCCGGCTGCCAAATTCCGGATCAGTTGGATCCAGTCAGGTGATGGCTGGCACCTGTCGTAGCACCTGGGCCCCAACCTGGGATAGGAATGATACAACTGAGATGTAACGGAGGCTACAAGAGAACTGAAAAAGGACCAATCAACACCGAACACTGAACCGATGGTTCGATCAGATCTGGTCTGCTGCTATCAGTGTTGGCGGAAACGCATCACGAAGTGATGCTTTACTGTAATCAGATTACATCTGTCCGTAAAGCAGAAACGTTGAAGCGTTAGGATTGCTAATTTCAGTAATCACATTACAGTTACTAATCAAACAATGATCCAGTTGCCAGCGTTATTGTAAGTTTTTCAACCAGCCTGTTTTTACAACTTTGCTGTCGGCTCTGTTTCATTTAAAAGCGTAAAGAGAGATCTTGTGTTTGTTTTTTGGCCTCCCTATTAGAGTAAGGATTTGGGCTGATGTGGGCATTTTTAAAGGCCCCATGAAACAGACATCAGAGTGCGATTTGGTTCCACATTGATGTGTTTCCAGCAAAAAACACCTTTAGACAGGAATTTGTCATGGATACTGATTGACGTCACAGTAGCCAGTAGGGCCAAATGTGTGTTACGCCTGCCCTCTGCCCCTGCTAATGCTAACACTAACACTAACGCTGATGATAATAACCTGATCTCTGTTGTGGAGGACTTCTTGCGACCGCCGACGTCTAAGCCTACTAATTTTAACCACAAATCAGACGGGGATGAATCATTTTGGGGGTCAGGCCGTAGCTATTTGTTTGCACTGCTTGCTGAAGTTGGCAGCGCTGCCGATGAAGGAGAGACGCAGGTTCATCCCCACGATGAAGCTTATGCATCCCAACTGTAGGCTTGTGTCTATATTATGTGAAAAAATCGAGAAAGCATTTTCATTTGACAAAAATCAGAAACGCCCCCAAGTGCAGGATGAGTCACCAAAAAACTGACAATGTTTTCCAATGAGAGAAAAAATCAGATTTTGGTGTAAAAATACTCAAAAATGATTATTTCTACATATATTATGTATATAACATGAGATGAATAGTTAACACATGCACACAGAATTAACTGGCTAAATGTATTTTTTTCGTTTCATGGAGTCTTTAAGGAGTAATGCAAAAGTAATGTCACTCATGGTGACTAATTACTTTTAACAGAGAATAATTAAGTAAAGCATTAACTTTAAAAAAAAAGTAACCAGTAATGTGCAATACATTACCTTTTGTGTAACTATCCCAACACTGGCTGATGATAGGTCAGTTTTTTGGCAAAAGTTTGAGGTGGAATTTTGAACAAAACATTAGATAGAATGCCAAATAATAAAGCCTTACAACTTAGCGTACATCTCTCAGGACTGTTATATTGGACTTCATAATGTCGTACAGGTGTTTCATGTGTTGTGTCCACCCCCTGAAGGTTGACTGTAAAAGAAAGTGTTACTGATATGCGTCTTGCTGAATTCTTTATAGGAACTTGATAGCAGCCTCCTATTTTCAGCATTTACATTGAACCATAATAGCTGTCAGCTTTTATGAGTCCATCTTCATCATTTTACAAAGATGTTTCATTGCCACATTTATTTTGCCGTCACATTATCCCACTTCGAAAGCCAACCAGTATCGACTGAGGTACCATTAAGCTCGAGTACAACTAGAGAAACCATGTTTATGACTGCACCATAAATTAAGCTGTTTTTCATCTTAACTGCGTCTGTTTTTAGCTCTTTAATGACACTTAAGCACCTGCTGTGCATCAACTTTGCTTTAATAAAAAAGGTTAATTCAATAGTTTTTCAGTATTTTCAATTTATTTAAATGGGGCCGACAAGGAAAATTAACATTTAATTTCCTCATATCTAAATATCAGTCAGTGCTGTGTTGTAAAATCTTTTGATTTCTAATCTGACACATTTGCTCTCTGATTAAAAAAGGGTCTCTGTTATGAGACAGAGCGCAAATAAGCAGAGCCAGACACAGTGCCATTAGTTGCTGCACTTTGCTGACATAAGCCAGTCTTTTTCTGTCATTTCCAAAGCTTTTTCCCCACAGGGGAGTAATAACAAATGAAAGGATGTGGCGCACAAGTTGCCTTTTTTTTTTTTTTTGCTTTGTATACTGGAAGGCCGCTGCACTGGTACCCTGCTCAGTTCTGTTTGGCTTGCATCTTCTTAGCCTTCTGTCTCACTTCCTCTCTTTTATTTTTCATTCACAAAGTTTCCATCTGGTTTGTTTCCTATGGTGGAAATTCAGACAGTTTTTCCACAACATTATTTCCGTCTTCAGTTCATTATTTACATAAATGACAATGTTGCTATGAAGTAGATGGTGAGGTTTTTTCAACTAGACTGAGAAGAGTTGCAGTTAATTGGTTATTTATGGTTTGTCACAAAATAACATGACAGCTTAAATGCAAAGAATATAACCCTTTTGAACCTTCTGTCATTTCTTGAAATGCAATTTTAAAAAATAGTCTGAAGAAGGTTTCTTTATTCCATATTTAAATAATGTATGAAAGATGCAGGACTCGCTGTTAGTATCAAAGAAATACACCTTTCTACATTTCTTTTAATGTTCAGATAGTATTTTCTATGTAATTTAGGTCTAGACAACTAATAATCTAATGTGTACTGAAAATTTTACCTCTGAAAATTTGACCAATTACCTCTCCCTGATATTCTTAAGACTACACCTTGTCAAATCCCTTGATTAGGCAAATTTTCTGGGGTTAGTTGGTGTTTGCAAGCGCAAGGTTCTGTTTTCTACAAAGATAATTGTATTAGGTCACATATTACAGATGAATTAGCCTCATTAAAGGACTATTTTGCTGCACTGTAAGCAAAGATTTTTTAAAAGAAGACCCCTTAGTGTGTGCAGATTGAAGGGACAGTATATAATAAATAACTGAGTGGCTGTCTTGAATGCAGTAACAACCCAGCACACCGGTATTACCTGGCTACTGATCCAGTGACTGGCCAGCTGTATGTGTCTGACACAAACTCCCGGAGGATCTACCGACCAAAAACCTTAACGGGAACCAAAGATCTGCAGTCAAACGCAGAGGTGGTGGCAGGAACGGGGGAGCACTGTCTGCCTTTCGATGAGAACCAATGTGGCGACGGAGGCAAAGCTCCAGAGGCCTCTCTCACTGGACCCAAAGGTACAGTTTAACGAAAACTAATGAAGATGTTGTACGGAAATGGAGGGGTGGGACACAGTGATGGGTTTCTCAGTCAGGAGTGGCAACTGCTAGATTAAAATTTATGTGTGCCACTGGGGTTCATGCCAACTCCGGCCTGACTGATTTAAAGGGCAGATTTTCGTTATGCTTCATGTGCTGAAGTAAAAGTAAAGAGCAAATGTCAACAAAAGAAAACTCTCTTTGTATATGAGGGCTGTGTTTTGCCGGTGCTTAACAAAAGCTGCGTTTTTAAGCGCCTGAAATTTAATGCATAATTTACTTTGCACAATTGGATATTTCTGAAAAAATACTTTAAAATGCATACTTGAAAAAATGGTTTTCCACAAGTTTTCCTTTAAAAAAAAAAAAACAATGCCTTTCAAGCAGAAAGTAACAACTATCGAAAAGTCAAATCCTGCTATGCACAACCAGTTGTCCACATTCAAATAGCACATGTTCATTTTTGCTTGGATTGCTAACTTTCCATGAAATTGTTCTGGATGAAAAGGCGAAGATGAATTGTTTTGGGCTAGTTGTTGCCCGCTCTGAATGCCAACTGCAATAGCACAGTTTCAGCTGGGTGATGAAGGCTTGAGTGAAGGCAATCTGAGGGAGCGACTCTAATGATGGAGTGGGTGGAAGCCGAGACCAGAGAAGAAACAGCAGATGGCTCCATTTTTTTTCTCCCCTCAGACATTTGGTGAACTCTGCTCAAATGTGACACTTTTCATCTGTCTGAGAATCTTAGACTGTCAGATAGCCAGCTCCCAAGGATTCGCTGTGGGCTCCCTCGGCTCGTCAATGTTTTAGCAGAAAGCAATCTTGCGCAGACCCAGCCACAGGTCAAACCAAATCGCTCACCTTCCATAGAAGCTTTTAAAGACTTCATTGAAAAAGAAATTGTACTCCCGAGGTAAGACCAAAGTTAAAGCTTATTCAAAACATTTTGGGTCCTCCAAAAACTTGAGAACTTTCTCCCACAAAAAAAAATCAGCGGGCTTCAGTCTTTTATATGGAAGCCAGGACCACAGCATTGTTGCAACTGATGCAGAGTATAAGAAATAGTTTCCTTGCATGTGAGGTATGATTGAATTCCTATAGGTGCTGGTCTCTATTAAGCAGCACGGTGACACAGAGAGCGATGTGGAGGCTGGCGTGGTCCATTAATGTATTTTCCCAGTTTGGGACAAATGGCTATTGCAACTCCACACTGGCTCGGCTGCAACTTACAACTCTGTAGCTGACACTCAATCATTGAGACAATTTAGTCCCTGGTCGTCACCATGGCAACTGCCCGTCTCTCACCCCTTTCATCTAAAATTGGCCGAAGCTGTCATTTCTGCTCCCTCGCTCATTCATTTCTCAAATGGTGTGCAGATTGTTGATGATTACCAATGTCAAAAAATTCTCCCAAACTCACCACTCATTGACACCCCCACCTCCTGAGGTCCCTTTTTTAGAGAGAAGGGTTACAAGATGAGACAAGTGCATATATACCGTATGAATACAGCCTTTCCCACTCCTGCCTCACAAATTATTTAAAACCAGAAAAGCAGCCCATGAATTATTGACAGCTGTGCTTTTGCAGTGACCTGAATAATGGGAAGGCAAGCTTGACACATGTATCCATCGTGTTCTGTCCACTGAGTCATGCAAGCAGAGACGCTGCATATCTACCATGTTTTCCTGTTATCTCAAGTCTTCTCCCCCTCCTTTCTCTTCTTTTCTCCCTTTTCCACCTTTTACCTGATGTCAACAGGCATCACTGTAGACAAGAATGGCCTGATTTATTTTGTCGATGGCACCACAATCAGAAAGGTGGACCAGAACGGCATCATCTCCACTTTCCTCGGTTCCAATGACCTGACATCGGCTCGCCCACTGACATGTGACAACAGCATGGACATTAATCAGGTGACTTATACACACGAGTGCCAGTTGTTAACACAGAGCATGTCACAGCGCCACCCCGTGCCCCCGCCCTCCTTCAGTTTGCTCACCCATGACTCATCATTGATATGCAGCGTTATATAACTGCATATATATTTGTTGGATATGCAGCATAACTCATCTCTTTTCATGAATGATGGTCTTTTTGGGCAGCTGGTTTTCAAATATAAGCAAGACATGCAGGGGCATTTTTTTAATTTACCTCACCGTCTGTGTTATTATTAACAGTTCCCAAACTCTTCAGCAGATCGGGCAAAGAGCTTTTTTGCATGCTGCTCCCTCTGTCTGGAACCTTGTGCAATTAAATTTAAAATTGAAACTGGTCTCGTTCTGGGAATTTAAATCAGTGCTGCAGAAACTATATGCTCTCCCTTCTGGCTGCTATTTGGGAGAATATCAGAATTGGGATGTTTTAGTGTAATGCATTTATTGTTTGATAGCAGGAGATCATTCCTACTTATTTATATTGATGGTTTGAGATTGCCCCTAGGTTGCTTTTAAAGTGGCTCCCATGCTTGTTTCAAGGATCTGAGGTTGTTGAATTATTCTTATCATTTAATTCATGGTCGTATTATCCCATTGTTGTTTAATTCTGATCCTGCAAGATATTTTCAGTTATCTGCGTTGTTACTACTGTTGCCATTGCTGCCTGTCTTGGTCAAGACACTCTTTTAAAAAAGAGAGTTTTAATCTCGACGAGGATTTCCTGGTTGAATAAACTTTAAATATAAAACCGGCAAGTGTTATCCAGAAAAACACACAGTGACATCAGTGGAACAGGCTCCAATTCCTGGAACACCGACATTATAAGATGCTGGGTGAGAAAAAAAACAAGAGAAATGAAGGTTGCTGTTTTTTTTGGCTCTCAGCTTGACGAGCAGCACATTTTCTCTGAAAATACAGGAGGAAAATGTGTTTGGAGGAAGACGTGATTTAGGCAGGAAGTGGAGACATGAAGTGTTTATTGAAGAGATGAGTTTTCAGGTCATGGTGGATGATATGGAGGCAAGAATAATTACTCAGGTTGTGAGGCTTGTGCCTTGGCTGGAGCCAAAATAGTGTTTAGTGTTCCACTAGAAATACTCAGGATGGAGGACACTTACATGATACATGATAATGATGCAGGACTCGGTTTGCTACACATCAAGCCTTTTCTTCTGCATCAACTGACAGCAGCCAGCTTTGTTCAACAAGCTGTGTTAACTGTTTCCTATCACGGAAATAGTGCATTATATAGTGTGTTCGCCATTTTGTAGTAGTGTTCAAACGCTTAGTGGTTAACATCATTCATTATATAGTGCACTCTAAAATACCCACAATGCACATCAAATTTGAGTGTATACACGATGTGCTCTACATTTTATTCCCATATACCACAATGCAATGCGTTTGTGTATTTCTGAAGGAGAGGAAGTAGTTAGAAAGCCAGCAGGGTTTGCTAACATTAGTTAGCATGTTTGCTAATAGAGGCTGGTCAGCGCATTAACTAAAGACATAAACACCTGAGACGAGATTGCTTTTGCCTCCATCTGTGCTGAGAAGCAAAATTTTTACCCAAAGCAGCAAAACATTCAGAGGAATTAGATTTTAACGGCTTTAGCCACAGATTGCTAAATTAGCCGTTAGCTCATGAGTTTGTGAACTATTTCTGTTATTGTGGGCTATGACAGCTTGAGATCAGGACCAATCAAGACACAGGATCATTGCTGACAAAACAAACATCCACATCCTTGGAATTTCACTTGTTTATTTGAGATTTAACAATGAAAGAAATACCATGCAAAACCAACACAACCTGCATACATTTCAGTGCTGTACTCCTGTGTGCTTGGCCTGTTTGCATGACGCTGGGCGTGCCCGCTTGCGTCGCATGAATGTCTGGCACATCTACTGACGCAACGATGTTTAGAAAATTTCTACGTAGCATCCAAAATCTCATTTGGCCAGTCCCTGTTTAGTTCACTACATTACAAACACTATATACAGAAGAGTGAGTGTGTGAGTGAGTGAGTGAGTGAATGAGTGAAAGATTTAGAACTCAGCTAAGATCTACCATTTACCTGACAATGAGATGGCATAACAGCAGGACGCTGTTCCTACACAATAGGTTACAACATTACAATGCATTGACACTTTCTCCAAAGTAGAAGAGCAGTTCCCTGTGCTTAAACATTAATATTCCATCTCATTTTATTCTGCTTTTAGATCTGACTTAAAATGAAAAATGAAGAAAAATAAAAACCAAAGAAGGCCTTTTTTGTATGAAAATGAATGCGTTCATGGTGTCTATTTCCTGTTTCTGTAAAAGTGGATTCTTGAGTGTACTGGCTGTCGAGAAGGAAATTGCTGCAGGGTCGGGTTCTCCCACCTCTTACATATGTGCACCAGACATAACAGTCTCTTCTTTTTGGGGGTTTGTTTTTTAACTAACCAATTTACATTTT
>JAQFJA010000026.1:21455628-21482281 GCA_029874485.1 Naso brachycentron | reverse complement strand
AGATTTACATAATGATTAAGAAAAGTGCAGTCAACATGAAAATGTTTCCTGGAGGTTGTCTGGATGTTCAGAAGAATTTTTGTCCTTATTTTTTGGAGCCTTACATTAAGAAGTTTGAATGGTTGCCACTATAGAGGGGCAGCCTTGATGGACATATATAACTTATAAAAAGCACCATACAAAGAGCCTATCAGTTAGCTGCGTATGGTGTTCATGTTACACCAAATGCCAAAGGTTAAGTGTCACATATGACTTTTATGTGGTGTCAAAGAGGACCTGTTATTCATTTCCCATCACATTTACAGCATCAAGCTGATCGTTGCCTTAATGGACAAGGAAGCACTGTCAGTGTGTGTTTGTTGGAATATGGGACTCGTCTGATAAACTTTGCCTGTTTCTATGACTTTGTGTACGTTTGTCTATTACAGTTTTTAATAAACCGAATAATTGTTTAATTCTATTTGTGTTGGGAACTTGTGCTGTGCCATGTCATTTGTTTCAGTGGGCATTAATTTTTATATTTAATCAAAACACCACAAACATTTTTGGCCCATAAATTTCTATATAAACACTTAAAATGTCTGTTAATCTGAATTTTTATTGGAATTTTATTTTTCTTTTAATCTCTTTAAATTTCCTATGAGCAAGAGGTATATTAGGCTTCAGCAAGTGAAACTAAAGTGTTAAAGTGTTAAGTGTTACTAAACTAAGTGTTGTAATGCACACCATTCTGTACTGAACTGTAATGAGTTGGTCCCTTGTCACTGCATTTTATTAATTAAGGGGCAATACTTGATGTAGATGCAAAACTTATAGGTTGCCTTTATTAAAAGTGTGATCAGAGTAATGTATTAATAGGAGCAGGTATAGAAAAGACATACTGCATGTGCTCACTCTTTTAAAAAGAGCAGACATGTTTATCCTGCAGAAAATCAATAGGTTACAGTTGTCATGATCTCTGAACATCTGAACAGACGCTGCTGTAAATCCTTATGAGATGACAAGTGGACCTGGAAAACTGTTCCCATGGATACTTCTGTGCCACCTGCTGTATGAGCCAGCAGCACTAAGTAATCTCTAATGCCAGCTGTGCTGTTTTCATGGCAACAACGGAGCCGTTTGAACTAACAGAATGAATGGGTGGTGGACAAAAACAAGGTGGATTGTTCATGACAGACGTGGATAGTCTTAAAGGCAGATGGAAATGCAGATAGATGGATGGATTAATGGTTAGGTGGACAGATAGGGCTCATAAAGCAAGAAAACCAGGATGAATAAGACAGACATTACAACAGATCAACAAACACACTGATATAAGCAGATACAATAGGTTTCTTCTGTAATCATGAAACAGTTGCCAGTGGGCTGTGGTCCATGAAAGCCAATCCAAACAAGCCAACTGGAAGTGAGATATTTCGCTGCTTTAGAGGCTTTACAGTTGCATCACAAATCCCTTGGCAACATTGACTTGATGCCATTATAGCAGTCCAGTGGAAAATTGGCCAAGCAAGTAGTGACAGAATATATAACAAGGCCAGAAAAAGATATTCTCAATAACTGGTGCGCTTTTTGATCCATCTTATAACATCAGAGATAAATGAGTTTAATCAGGCAGATCTGCTTCAAGCTTGAGGTTAATGTGAAACAATAAACTTATCATTAGCCCTGTCAGCCAGAGGTCGAGCACAAAACAACTGCAGCTTGATATATCAGCACAGTTAATCTTAAAGCTGCAGTCCACTGACTTTTCACTCATACAAATTACAGCAAACATTATGGAGCACCTGATGTTGCATTTGTTAACTTTTTCAACTTGTTTTTTTTTTTAATAAATGCGGCTAAAATTTCTAAATCTAAATTGGTACCAACAAATGTGACTTGACAAAACTGATCAGTATCAAGCAGAGTACGGGTGGAGGCAAATGATAGACTGTTACTGGAGGCTCAAATGCCTTGTAATGTGACTGCTTGAAAATGACTCACCCAGCCAGAATTAAGGACTGAGTGGTATTTAATTTAGCAGAAGCATCTTCATCTTCTACACTACTGATGATTCAAACCCATGTGTGACTGTCAATCAGCACACTAGTCACGTGAAGCGAAACTGAAAGAAATTAACATATTCATTGTTAACTGCCAGCGGTGAAATCGTGGGAAAAGGTTAGTGCCCTTCAGACTGCTAACATTAGTCTCGAGACAAAGCAACTGTCTCAGCCGTGTAAATCTTATGCTGGCCCTCTATAAGGTTACTGTTGACGTTGTTGCTGACAATATCCCAGTCATGATGGGTATGAATAGAGGTTTTGGTTGACGGAGTCTGTTAGTTGTTCTCCTGGGTTAAATGAGGACAAACAATTTAAGGCTAATCGGCTCCACTACTCATCCGTTCTCCATAAATTACTCATTCTACCAATTCCCAAGGAAGCCAAATGAACTTCAACAGGAGACAGTCTGACATAATGACTTCTCATTTACACACAGGACACAAAATAGGGCTTCTTTGTGTGTGTGGCATGTGTAAATTTCACTTCTACTGTAAGTGTATCTCATTTATGAATGGTGTTATAGTTCGAAAAGGGGTACTGAAGGTCGGTTTTCTACTACTATGAATAAATAAGTGAATATTTTGGATAGGGTCCATCCCTCAGTCTCTCTCCCAGACATAAAAACTCCATCCCATACAGACACGTCCATCCATATTCAGAGAGGACAGGGGTCAGGGGGTGGAGTGAGGGTAGGATGATGTTGTTATGTGGGACCTTTCTTTGGCCCAGCCTCATTTCTTGCATATTCCGCATTCTGTTTGAGACACTGACTACAGCTTAAAGAAGATCTTGCTCCAATGCTGGACTAGCATGTGCAAAATTTATCACGGGGGTGTCAGGAATTTCAATCTTTGCTTCCAAAACAGACTGGCAGCCTGGGGGCCAAAGTGGGTAGAGAGGTGGATCCCACACAGTTTTTTCTTTCTACTGTTTTTTTTTTTTTTTTTTTTTTTTGTGGAAAACTGGCAGTATTTCCATTTTTAGTACTCCACCTTTCATTGGGGTACATCTGTCTTTAGCATGACATCGTCCAGTAGGTAGAGACCAATTATTTTGGAAAAGGATGTCCACAGTCCATAAACAAGTCTTGCTTAATTTTCAGGAATTCTTGTGTGCAAGTGCTAATAGTGGGAATGCCTGAGAATAAGTGAACAAGTGTAGCTCTTACGGCAAGGACACAGTGAAGGATTATGTTGGCTGCAACGATCACAGCAGCGCTGATCTACTTCATGGTGCAAAGCTCTGGAGCCTTGGCCCTCAGTAAAGCGTGTTGGGATGAACACCTATCACAAGCCGGGAGAAACAGCAGCTGTGTAGGTAAGTTTGGATGACACCTCTCCCGTCCAGACCAATACTCCCAAGTTATGGTACCACTGTGGTGGAAAGAAATTATGTTTAAAGTACTGCACACTAATTAATAGTGCACTATATATAATATCTTTTTGTCCTTAAACCAGGTATGACAGAAGTCTGCAACTTGTTTTGTAGATCTATTGCGCTTAACAAAGAAAGCAGTTAAGCTGACAATCCAAACACTATTAAAAGACAGTGTATCTTACTTGTAGAGTTACTTTAAATGTTAAAATTGCAGAATGATAATAATGTTGCAGGGCATTTTGGTCAAAGAACAAGAACAGCTTCCATAGGTGCAAATAAATGACGTGGAAAAAGCCATGAATTTAAATACGCAGCTACAGATTACAGCAACGATTTCAAAAAGTTGAGATGTACAGTGAATAGAAACAGAGTGCATAATTTCAGTTTTACAATTTGTTTCCAATCCTATGCTGTGATATCATTTATACTAACAAGTGTTTGAGTAGGAGGCTAACCTGTTCCAACTATTCTTATAAAAGAGCCTGATGTCATGTAAAAGCAGAGAAATAGAAGGTAAAAGTCAGCCACTCTGCAGCATATGTGCCAAAGAAAAGAAAGAGCTCAGCTAGGTACACAATACAATGCACTGTAGCAAAGGTACAGTAAGTGCGGTGGGGAGGGGCTGGCGCTGTCTCTCAGTCTGAGCCCAGGTTTTTGTGGGATGTCACAAGGACATCAGTTAAAGCCTACAGATGGTGATTGCTCATGTCCAAAAGGTTATCTTGTCCGAGACTGGCAGAGTTTAGAATTATCTCCAAAGAGATACATAAACTGAAGTAAAAAAAATAATATAATTAGGTGAACATTTTTATAATGTACTGCAATTTACATTTTCAAAACCAACCTTGAAATTCTCATCACTATTCTCAGTACTCCATCTAAAAGTCACAGAAAAGTCACAAAAAGGTCATGGCGAGCTACAGAACAATACCCTTTGTTGGTTTAGATTCTTCTCCACTCCAGCAGGGTGGGCATTTAACCATGCAGGCACTGGAACCTGGAGCCTAATGTAAAAGGTAGTCTCTCTCCCTGCCTGTTCAAATATTCAAGTAGCTGCTTGTTTTGAAGAGCAACACAATATGCTTAGCCTCAAACATGACCATTAAAACTACTAAAAATAACTTTTAAATTGTAGTAAATTTTACCACAACGTAAAATTGGAAAGAAATGTACAAATTTGTTGACTTTGCATAGGAACATCTGTTTTTGAATCACTTCAAATTCAAAATGGGCTTGAATGACTTTTTTTTTTTTTTAAATAAAAAAATATATATTTTAATTAGGTATTGGTCTGGTAATTATCTTCTCCAGCAACATCCACTGAACTGAACTTAGTAGGTCAAGAATCAAGTTGACCGGTATGTGAACTTGTTAATAAATGATTCATGGGGATGAATTCCAACAACTCAGCACCAGTGCCCATCCAAGGGCCATACATTTTATTATGTTGTTTGTCTGGTTCTGCACATTGTTTTCTTCATTCCACAGAGTTAAGAGCAGTATCCATGGTTGCATATGACAATGTTGTTACCATGATAGACCAGAGCAACTATCAATATTGACCCAGATGGCTAACAGAGATTTATTTTCACCTCACAGCCAAGTTTGTCAAAGTTTAACAGGTTCCAGAGGAAACAACATCTATGTTTTCTGAAATCTAATTTTTTTCTCACGTCAGATATTTTGAAATTGACATGCATTCATTCTATTACAAATGCCCCCTTTTTGCTTATTTTTTTAAATCAAATTTTATTGTGATATTGTTGCGTACTAAAGCAGAAACCTCAGCATACAACTCATGGCTTCAGCCTTGAACTTCAGTCACTGAAGAGTATTGCCAAAGTCAAAGTATAAAACCTATTCAAAAGCTGTACTTGTTGCTAGGCAATGATGTTTCATGCAGAAGCAGCTGAGTGCACTTTAAACTTCATCCTATTACATCCATGAATAGGCTTTTCATCAGAGAATTTGACAAATGACAACTGCAGCATGACACAAAGAGGGAAGAATCAGCTATTGAAGGTTAAATGCTGCCAAAGTTATCTATCTGTCCCTAGGACTCATTTAGTTAAGCTGAGAACAAGCATGTGTGAGAGACGATTTCATATGCATTCACAACCTATGCCAATTAAGTGGCACGAAGTTCAAAATAAATTTAAAATGAACAAATATGTAGGTGTAAAGTAGTCAGTAAATCTATGGCCGAAAGAAAAACTTGAACTATATATTCTGAAATTTACAAATATTTACCACTCCAAGGGCTTCGATCATTTCAGAAAAAAGCACCAAGAAGTTCCTGGTTTCAGTTTCTTGAATGAGAGAACTTGTGGCTTTCCTTTGTCATGTAACTCATTTTATTGAACATATTTCGGTTTAGACTGTCAGCTAGAAAAAAACGGCAAACTGAAGGCATCGCTGCTTTTTCAGAGAAACTGTGAAAGGAAGTTCGACAAATCATGATACGAAAACAGCTGATGAGAGGGTCAATTACAGCTTTTAATACCGAAGCTCAAGTTCAGAAAAACATTTTAAACAAGTATAAACATCGCAAGGCTGAATAAAGGATGCAAAAATGACTACAGTCATTCATTATGATTATTTGCTATTTTAAAAGCTATGGTATTATTAAGAAGGAGGTTCTGTGGCACTACTGAACGGCAAACACTGAGGTACCACTGCCTACAAATATGGAGCTTTGGTATGGCCTGAAAGTTTTACCACCTAAAAGAATGGAATTAAGATTCATGACAGATGTTTTACTTTGTTAGTTTTATGTTTGATGTTGATGTGTTATTTTGTTAAGCTTCACAGCCCTTTCTGATATTCGGCCATGGTAAAGCCATTCATCGGATGGACCTTGATGGGAGGAACCACAGGAGGCTTGTAGCTGGGGCGGGAAGTTCTATCCTGCTCGACTTTCATTTCAGAGAGGAGCGAGTTTACTGGGCCGACAAACAGAGTGGGGCCATCTACAAAGCATCAGTGAGGGGAGCACACAGACAGGTGATTATGTAACGGCTCTTTAGCTACAGAGAACTTTTAGCAATCCTTCATATATAGGCATTACCAAAAGTCAAATCTTGGGTTTACATTTATTTTCAAGATTTGTCAATTTTGCATTGTTCTAAGGTTCAATAAACAAACATTTACTTTTAATGTATGTGTTCCAGAAACTATACTCAACTGACAAACACATCTCAGGCCTTGCAGTGGACTGGATCTGGAACAATGTTTATTGGACAAGTGGAGAAAAGGGAAAAATCAAGAGGACGGATTTAAATGGGAAAAATGAAAGGACTGTTTTAAGACACTTGTCTCAACCAAGTTCCATAACTGTCGACCCTACAAACAGGTAATCTATTCGCGGTACACTCGTATGTTTGTCATGATGGTGTCACAGATCAGATTCCAGATATTTTGTTTGTGTGTTACTTTAAATGTTTCATCTCCCTCCATCCTCCAGCTGCCACAGAGGTGCAAAATGACTGGCAGATAGCACCACTGTCTCTGGTCGAAAATTTATTGCATTTTGGTTCAGTAAAGTGACAAGACTAAGGGCAAGAAGGGATTTATAAGATTTTTGAATATTTCTTCATGATAACAAAATGCCAAGAGCATATTTAATATTACTTTTTATTTTTTTTTTTTAAATATACTTGGGTTTTCTTACAATTTATTAAACATTGCTACGACATGACTACAAGGCAAAAAGATTATGAACCTCCTGATGTGTGGGAGCTGTTAGCATTCATATGAATAAATGTCAAAAAAGGGACATTAGTAGAAGCCTCCTACTTATTTGCACTATTTGGTCACTGCAAAGCCCTTTCTCTGCTCTAAACATATTTTTTAGATATCTTTTTTGGCTGTCTGGTGGGATGACTCCAAGCGTCCAGCGCTCTGATGTCACAGGTCAGATGAAAACTACACTAATAAAAGTTGCAGAACAACTGAAAGCACTTTCAGTTGACCGAGGGGAGAAAAGACTATTCTGGGTTCAGTTTGGTCTGCAGGGAGAGAGTGCCATTGCCTCTTGTGACTACAACGGGAACGTCCTGCACATCATAGGTCAACCACTTTGGTAAGTATGTTGTTGTATGCCAATTATTATTTTTCATTAGTAATTTTGTACAGGCAAATATGGCTAAAATGATTCTTTTTGTCTCTTTTGGTCAGGTCTCAGTCATTGGGATTGTCAGTTTTTCTGGAGAATGTATACTACACTGATGAAGTATCACGGGTTATAAAACGAGTAAACAAGTACACAGGTGGAGAGCCAGTGAATGTCAACATAAAACCAATGGCTAAAGCCCCAGTGGATATCAAGGTGGTACATCAACTCAACCAGCCAATGGCAGACTCCCAGTCATCATTTCCAGGTTACAGCTTAACTTATTCATATGTTCACATTCATTTTAAGTGTCATTCAAATAAGAAATGAGGACATCTGCGCACTTAGTTCAATTTTCACTTTAACTTGCTAAGCTTTCGGTCTATAAGACCTTCACTGGGGTCTCACAGACCGAAAGGTTAGCACATTAAAGTGAAAACTGCACTGACCAGGTGTACGCATATCCTCCTTTCTACTTTAATTTTCCTGATTATCCAGCACCTTACAAAGTTTGAGCCAGGTGGACTGGTAGTCCTCCTTTTTCAAGTATCATTCAAATGACAATGTTTAAGTAATATGTAACCATTAACATATTTACATCCTTTAAACAGGTTGCGACGAACAGAGTGGAAACTGTGTAAATGTGTGTTCCAGTTTAGCTGAGCAAGGGATTTGCCGATGCGGTGAAGGCTTTGCTCTCAGTAAGCAAGGCACTCATTGTGAAGGTTGGTTTTTTTGCCATTTATTTAAGAATTTAAAATGTATAGGTGGGTTGCAGTCACATGATCCTAAGGAGGTGCAAAAGTCAGATGAAGCAAAGAACTCTACTGAACACTGTAACTACTCTGGTCTGTATGTCTTTAGATTTGAGCCAAATATGTGACGTGAAGTAGCTAAATGATTGCAGCCTTGTCTCTCACAAAGTGGTTTTTAATCCATGCCTGCCACTGTTTCTCTGTAAGCTATTTAAATTTCTCGCCTTTATGCGTCACTATTTTTGGAACTCGAATGTAGCTCTTGTTTTTTTCCCCGATTTGATTGGTTAGCACAGCCGTAAAGAGCATAAAACTGTGGCATTTTGATATTGTCTCTCAATGCAGAAATCACTTACTGCCCGCCATCTGCCGCTTGTGACGTCAACTGCAACCCAGTTATAATTGCAAGAAAAGATTTTTAGTTTAGTTTAGTTTTCATAGGTCTCAGAAATTTCAATTATATCACCTATGACAAACAAAAATAAAATATGAAAAGGAGTTTAAATTAGAGCACCTACTAAATTGAACCACTAAATCCGTCTGTGTGTGCCACAGATGTGAATGAATGTGCCCTCTGGAACCATGGCTGCTCCCTTGGTTGTGAAAACATCCCAGGCTCCTATTTCTGTACCTGCCCTAAAGGATATGCCCTTCTACCTGACAGAAAGACATGTCAAGGTAAGGTAGAAACATATTTTTAACTATTATGATGATCATATAATCAGTATATGTATCCTTTCCCTACTATTCCACAATGGTTTTATTATTAGGATGATTAATTTAAGGCATAAAGGAAAGACATGACATCACAGATGAAGTTAATATATAGCACTAAAGCTAGCTGGCACTTCAGTCATGTATCCATAGCTGTTGATTGTAGGTTATTAATGTCACTGGTTACAGTGATATAGCTGGTTATAGCTTTTAAAAATTTAAAATACACTTCCAAGGAGGGCTGATATGATACGCGTAACAGTTCACGGGTCATGAAACAGTTACATCATGATACACTGCGATACAATGCATACTGCTGTATACTGCAATATTCCACAGAGTTCACTGAAAATGTAGAAAGAGAGCTGAAACAAGTTGCTGTGTATGATTTGAGCAGTCTTATTACTTCACACCACATTATATCGTTAATTAAGTGACAAACAACTCAATTCAAAATTTCCTATCCCATTTATTTAAACAGTATTTGCAAATTACCGAACACACTGATGTAGCTGCCATAACATTGAAATGAAAAATGAAATTTCAGTGCATAGCTAGAAATCGATGCAGTTTATCACGAAAATAAATGTTGAGATATATTGCTGTATTGATTTCTTAGCACAGCTCTACTTCCAAGTCATGTTGACACCATCAATAAAACAGCTCAAACCCTTGAATGACAAGATGTGGCGTTCCTGTAGTAATACATCAACATGAAGCAGGACTAACTGCAAAATGGACA
Organism: Naso brachycentron; assembly: GCA_029874485.1. NCBI lineage: Eukaryota > Metazoa > Chordata > Actinopteri > Acanthuriformes > Acanthuridae > Naso > Naso brachycentron. Next base: position 21,472,537 of record JAQFJA010000026.1, on the reverse strand, counting down.
TTTTCTGTTTTTCCAGATGTTTGTCTTGCACTGAGACCGTGCTTTCAAATTATTGGTGCAAGAAAAATTTTCCTCAGACCAATAAAGGTTTTATTCATTCATTTATTTTCAAAGTTTCAAGCCGTGCTATTTAATTTCCTTGTCAAATAAAACAAGAAAGAGATGATAAAAATTGAGGTTTATTTCAAAATGAGGCAACACTTGTACTTTGTTTTGTTCAGCATAATGAATGTAGCTCTGGTGTCAGATTAGATCCTCTTCTTTTTGTGGTGCCATGAAAGACGGCATTTGTCCCGCAGACACTACTTTGACCCTACAGAGCCAATAAATAGGCCGGGTCATACACTAGACATACTAGACTAGACATATGCCAGCTGCCAATTGTGTGTCAGGTTACTTGGGTCAAAACACTGACACTTTGTCACGAAAAGGTCTACTAGTGCTGAGACTGAGGGACTGTGTGAGGTAGACAGAGGCAGGGCCGTCACTTTAAAGTTAGTGACAGTTCCTAAATTTTATCAGCAAGTTTTCTGAAAAAAATGGGGCTATGCTAAAACATATGTTGTTTCAAGACATTTTGGTTGTTTCTTAATCTGTAGCTTTTCTACGTCATTCTGTGTCTAGTCATTCTTCTGCACCATAATGCAGATCTGTTGTCTGCAAGCATAACAACAGATTGTTTTTTAGTGAACAGATACCTCAGACAATCTAATATTTCTGAACAAACATATGCATTGCAGTCATGAGGGTATGTATAGGACATATTTACGGAAACTGGTAAAATCAACATATGTTGTCAAGAGTTCGGTGGTATATATTTGATTTTTTTTTTTTTTTAAATTAATTTTTCCCCCTGTAATGCTGCCTAAACAGTCATTCGGCCATAGTGTCTACAAAGTGATTAACTTTCTATCATATTAAAACACATTATGGTCACATTCTAATCTATCCTCTTCCATCTCACAGCTATGAGGCCAGGAGAACGGGGAGGGTTCACACACAATGAGATTAGATGACGAGGTGACATTTGCAATAGGGAACATATCTGGTCAGCAGCTTTGTCTTTCTAAGCTGTTTAGCAGACAACCTTTGCCAAGGTCCAGAGGAAAACAAACATGTAGCCAAGCAGCAGGCCAGACAATGAAGACGACTACAGATAATACATGGAGACGGATAGGGACAGGCTGCTTGTGTCTTTTATTTTTGATTCAATAGAAACTAATGGTAAAAAAAAAATTAAAAATAAAAATTAAACATTTAGAAAACAAAAAACAACTATAAAAACAGCATGTTTTCAATAACTAAACTGTGTACTGAGGGAATATTTTAAACAAGACTTAAATATTTTTTTTTCATGTTGACTTATATTCTTTTATCTCTGTGGCGTAATGTATTATTCTTTTAATGTTCAAAGTACATAAACTAGTTGGTGAAAGGGCACATTTTGTTTACATGATCAAAAAATAAAACATGTGAAAATCTTGCAAATTTTAACCCTCTAGCACTAAGATGTGTTCACAGGCACAGGCCCTGCAGCCGGTACTTAAACAATTTCACATTAGATTCACATGTGCATGGCCTGCCTCTGTATGTTTGGCCCACATTAACAGGTACATGAGATACCACACTCCTGCTAGCTAACATTACATCAGCCTCACCGCTGTGTGGGCTTTGACTGCGTTTGCATCACACTTTCACCTGTTTTGACAGGGTTAAGGCTGATTTGCTAGAGAAGGGCCTAAGAAGCTTGTTGTCCATCTGCCCCTGTTTGAATCGACTACCTGCTGAGCCCCAGAATAACCCAAAAAAATTCATCAACATGTAACATCCCTTTGATCTTAGACCTTTATTTCTTTGTATATTTTTACACAATCAGAAATCACACCTTGTGAAGGCAATGCCACCAAGTGCGGCCACGGATGCCTGAAAACAGATGAGGGCTCTATCTGTGTGTGTCCTGAGGGATCTATACTACAGGAAGATGGAAAATCCTGCACAGGTACGGACTATACTACAGTTTATTACTTATTTATCTACAGAAAATTTAGAATTTTATGTTATTTGTTAAAATATGTAACATAACATTCACAATTGAATAATTAAGTTTAAAAAATAGCCTTAAACGTAACATTAAGAAAGAAATTGTTTTATTTCAGTTAACCAGTAATAAGATGTGCAGGGCATGGGGTTGCATCAGTACTCTGCCTGTTTGTGAAGAACAGAGGCTTATCTGTGTCAGTATGTGTAACAGTTCCTAACTGTTGCAGGTTGCTTGTCTGCAGACAGAGGGGGTTGCAGTCAGCTCTGTACTCCCATCACCCCCACTAGGTGGCAGTGTGGTTGCCTGCCTGGCTACCAGCTCCACCAAGATGGCATGCGTTGTATTGCCTCTGGTGAGTCATACTGTGGCAAAGCAGTCAGCTGAGGCGGATAAGCCCACACAGATAAACACTCTTCACCTATCTAACGTCACAGTCTGTGTTGTTGTTTGTTCCTAACAGTCACATTCTGTTATGTAAATAAGGATAAAAATAACAAGGTAGAATGCAAATTACTACATCTACCACAGCACATCTGATTATAAAATAATGGTTTTCTATTCCTCAGGTCCACCGCCGTATCTATTAGTTGCCAATCTAGTGGATGTTCGACAAATTAATCCTGATGGCACAGGGGATCAAATCCTTGTTGAGGAGCCCAGAGGAACAATCGTAGCTTTGGACTACGACCCCGTGCAGAACAACGTAGGATGAAAAAACCCTTTTAATATTTTACTGCCGTTTTGTTTCCCCTTTTTTCATAGAAACAACAGAAGCAGCATATGAGAATGTATTTTATAATAACCTGTCCTTCTAAGTCCCCTGGTGCAACAGAATTTGGGTAAACCAGATTCAGGTTTTGTTGAAGACTTCCAGTGACACCTAGTGGACAAAGACTGCAATTTCACGGCCTGAATGATTCTCCAATGTTAAATAGAAAAAAAATACATATTTTCTACTTTTTTAATTGATATACATTATTTTTCCATGTTGTGGAAGAATATATATATATATAATGTTTTACTTCTTGTTTGTTCTTCATAAAAATGCAATTGCTTATTTATTTATTTATTTTTCCTGTATTTTGAAGGTGTACTTTGCTAGTACGTTCCAGAAGACAATTGAGCGGGTTGATTTGAACGGTGGATCCAGACTTGTTCTTGTCTCTGATGGTTTGGACTCTCCAGAAGGACTGGCGATTGACTGGGTCCACCGCAGGATGTACTGGACAGATAAAAGGTGCATGGCGTTTGCAGCCAGTAAATATGAGGATTGTTCATAAAAAGATGGTTTAATAAGTGCTCCAGGTTTTAACTTACCACACAGCCATTTGTATATCTTACAATTGCTTTTCAATGTGTTTATGCAGGACTACATTGTTGATCTAGCACTTGATATGTAGGTAATATTAGATTATATTTATCTGTTTTGTTTTAATTGAACCTCAAACAAATGCAGGGAGGCATTTCACTGATGTTTGAGTCGATTTTTGAGTTGTTTTCATGGCTTTTTTTTTCCCATTAGGCTTTCATTGTATGTTTTACACTTGTGTAAACTTTTGTCCTCCAGTCTGGCAACTGTTGACTGCAGTACCTTGGCAGGACTGAACAGAGAAACCATTATACACAAAGGGCTGGAAAAACCAAGAGGAATCGCAGTTCATCCTTTGGCAAAGTGAGTGTAGCTATATGTGAATGTTAGTTTCAGAAACTACTACACACTAAAATCATTTGACCTTGAAGGGTTTAATCGGACTTAATGAACAGCAGCTTCACTCTGTGATTCATAACGTATTCACATGATAGCAGAAGTTTTTGTATGTGGTGCGCCGCGACCAGTATGCGTGGATGCCCACGGTTGGCCAAGCAGAGCCTGTTTCTGAAAGTTTAGATTTGTTTAACTTTGATCTGGGCTGTGCGGATCTTTATGCAAAGGAATGAAAAATTAACCACTGCTCTTGATTTTTGAAGTTGTACAATAATAAGTTGCCCTTACACCACCCGCTGTGAAAAAAAATAAAATCTATTCTATAATTTGCATCTAGCATTCATTGTTATCGGTCAGAGGGCAACATGTAATTTATTTGTTATGATGAACACAGTGGAGGTTCTAGGGGATTAATAAATCTCCTATGTCCACTTTGCGATGTGCTTTAATTTTCTTCTTTTTACTTTTTGAGGAAGTTGTTCTGGACTGATATAGGCATCCAGCCCGTCGTGGAAAGTGCCTCATTGGAGGGCAACGATCGCGTCATCATCGCTAGCACCAACCTTGTGTCACCAAGCGGCCTGACCATCGATTTCACAGAGGATCGTCTGTTCTGGTGCGACCAGAGGAGAAGCCTGGTGGAGACGGCGGCCCTGGATGGTTCAGATCGACACGTCCTGTTAGAGAACCAAGTAGGTGAGGCTTGTGTGACACATACACATGCACAAGTACACTGTACTGACAAAAAGATGGTCCCCACGTTGATACTAAACCCAAAATATAAAACAGTTCAGGCCTTCACTCACTTAATGAACTCCACACTTCTCTCCCTCTGGTCCAACTCGTCCAGGTCGACCTTTTGATCTGGCGGTGTTTGAGGACAGGTTGTGGATTTCTGATCGGGAGCAGCAGCAGCTGAGGAGTGTGCATAAGCGGACGGGGAAAAAATTGCAACGTATCCATGGCAACATGGTCCAACCAGCATCCATTGTGGTGGTTCATCCCCTGGCTAAACCAGGTACAGAAACACAACAGGGATTCATTTTAGAAAATTATTTTCTTCAAAAATTAAACTCCAAAGTTTGAACAAACTAGATACAGCAACTCTAGAGAAGACGATGTCAAAGGCAAGATTGAAAAACGATCAGGTTTAAACACTGTACATTATGAGAAGCACACAATGTCCCTTTTAACTGTTGTCAGTCTACCACAAGTCAGTGACTGCTAACTTTAAAAATATTTCATTTCCAAAAACATTGACTTAACAATTTAGTTAATATTTCACATTCATTTTTCATGCTCAGTGATCTTAGATGAGAATTTTTAATGTAGGCAAGACACAAAACAAGCTTTAAAAAAATTCATCCATTCTAAAAAATTATGACTGAGCTTCCTGTGTCCATCTGCATCTTCAGGGGCAGACGTTTGCCTTCACCTGAATGGAGGCTGTTCCCAGGTGTGTGAAAGCAAACTGGGGTTTGCTCACTGCTCCTGTCTGTCACGCTACGTCCTATCAGCAGATGGAAAAAGTTGCCTGCCTGTCGATCCTCCCAATGGAACAGCAGGTGATTTACTGTCATCTATCTTACAGAAGGTGCTCACATCTGTATAAGATATAAAATAAAACTGCCTAATGTTGAATGCTTATGCTAACGAGTTAAATCCTTCTGTGTAGAATCTGAAGACAGTGAATCCACTGATTTAACATCTTTAAAAAACAAAACATTCAATGATGAGAGCACACCCCTGACAACACCTGTGCTGTCAACTAATGAAGCCGCGGCCACGACAGACTCTGAGCAAAGTGTCTTCACAGACAAGATGGTTTCAGGTAAGAGCGTAGCCTCACTGGTACTTCTTTCAATTCAAGATCTTACTCTGACTACATGCTATGAGTCTATATGTTCCCTTCTCCGTCAGACCAGACTGAGTGTTACTCAATGCGCTGTGATGTAAACGCACAGTGCCAGCAGACTGCCGGCAGCCCGACCTGTGTGTGTTTAGAGGGTTTTACAGGTGATGGACGCTTGTGTGCAGGTGAGTATTTAAGTTCCTGTATTATGAATGTGTATGAAATGAAGTAACATATCCTGCAGAAAGCTTGTGGGATTACACTTGATACACAGAAACTTGTTTCTCACTAATTGTAGCCGGAATTTATACATATATTAAAAACAAAAAACATTTTGGCATAAGCAACAGCACCGTGAATGAAGCAGAAAACGGTTTTAAATAAAAAACATTTCACAACGGCAGAGCTGCTCTGGAAACAAAAATAAACACATTTTTTATTTATGACTGCAACTCAAGTCAAAATCCACAAAAAGAAAGTCGAAAAATGAAACTCTTCCAGTAATTTGTTTTATTATTTCCTTTGCAGACGGGTTTGAGTGTTTGTTGGGTATGTCTGTGTGCAGCAGTCAGGGGTCAGGTGAAACTAATTTAAGGGAAAAAAAAATTTACTAGTGCCAGAGAAGTATAAGCCTAGTTATACAAAATTTCCGTCTTCTTTTTTGTTGTTGTTGTTATTTTTGTTTTGTTTTTTTGGCTGGACCGCACCAGCCGAATATTTCTCTCCTACACTGAACGTCTTTTATTTTGAGTGATGTTTAGTGAAGGCTCTTCTCTGTTAACAGAAAATGAACAGAAAGTTACGTTTGGATGACACTGTCACATTATTTGTCATAGAACTGGCTTGAAGTTACTTTTAAGAGCACTTCTATGATGTTTTTTGTCAGAGCTGTTTACGTCACTGATTTCCCATAATTTTGAAACCTATTTTTATGCATTTGGCGACTTTGTATATATAAATATATATAGGATATATACATAGTTGACTTTTTTAATCATTCAAATTTGGCTGGGTGGTTACTAACACTAGGTCTTGTCTTGACTGCAGTACTGAAGAAAATGTTTATTTTGATGAGCTGGCAATATAAATAGTAGCCTGCGATTTTCAGATTATTGTAAAAAAAAACATTTTTTTCTCCTTTTTTTTAGATATTGATGAGTGTAAACAAGGAACGCACAAATGTGACAAAAATGCAGAATGCCAAAACACCTTGGGAAAATATCTTTGCAAGTGCCGAGCTGGATATCACGGCAGTGGACGGACATGTCAAGGTGTGTGTCGCTTATTTATGGCACATATTATTTTCTGTGCCATTGTTGCTATGATGAAAATACTAGAAAAAATGTGTCAGATGCTGAAACCAGGATAAGTGTATGTTCAACTGATCAACAGGTGTCATATTTAAAGTTGTGAGAGATTAGGCTGAAAATCTTTAGAGTGAATGCTCACATCCAGTATGAATCTATATATTCAACACAAGTACCATCTGAGTAACACTGGTAATACTAATATTGCCTTATAATCTATCTGTATAATTATGAAATGTTATCCCCAATTCTCTTCAGAGTTGCAGACCACATTGCCATGGGTGACGACTGGCAGCCCTGCCGATGTCACCACCAGGCACCACAACAGTAACTCAGTACAGAGCTGCCCCTCCACCCATGAGTCCTACTGTCTGTACCAGGGCGTCTGCTTCTACTTCCCTGAAATGGAGTCTTACGCTTGCAAGTAAACAACCCCTCCAGTGTGACCCCTCTAGTGTGACCTCTTACCTCCAAGTTTAACAGTTTACTGATATCTTGTATTCAGAGGTGACATAAATGATTCACTTTTCTGAGAGGACATTATTTGGCCATCTGTTCTGTAGTAGTTAAGTTCAATTATATAATGTTTTTAATGGTTTTTAGAGCCTTTACAATGAAGAGCTGCACTCAAAAACACGCCTTCACTCAAACTGTAATTAAGAAAGAAGATTCTTTTCTTTTCAAGCAGCCCTTCACAAACACTTTACAATTAAGTAATCTCTCATAAAAGGCCAACACTGCCTGCGGCCGACATTAGAGGCTCTCTGGTGGCTTCTCTTTCATCAGCTCACCTCTGATGTTACTTCAGCTGACAGGCAGTAGGTGTCACTATTGTTCCATGATTACAGTTAGCGCAGCATGACAGCAACTGTTAGGCGGAAAAGCGGATTCGGAGTTTGACCTTTTCACGTTGATACAAACATGCAACACTTCACATTTTATGAACCAGATTTTTCAAGTAGGTGAGCAGCAACATTTCCTTAATGTGATCTTGAATGATGCAAATATATGAAGCTCAAATAGAGGTTTTTACAACAGAAAAAAACTATTTTATGATTTGACATCATTCACGCTAACAAGCTTTTTCCTTTGTAGTACTCAGCCCTGTTTGTAACATGAATTTTACTGTTACATATACTGCAGTCACACGCAAACAGAACCTTCATCATAAGCCACTAAAGAGAATAAATTCTAAATGTATGTTTTAAAAACAATTTGCATTGCGTTATGTTGAAGGTTTCATATGCTTGTGAATAATAGACTATGATCATTATAACAAAATTGTGCTATCTTTTCTTTCCCATTATGGCTGTAAAGTTAAATATGACCATAAATTCTGACTTTGTGGAACCTTTTGCAGTTGTGTGTCAGGCTACGTGGGGGAGCGCTGTCAGTTCAGTGACCTGGAGTGGTGGGAGCTTCAGCAGGCTGAGGAGGAGAAGAGAAGAAACGTGGTCATTGCAGCCTGCATGGTGGTCCTTGTGTCCCTGCTCTCCATTGCTGCCTGTGTCACCTACTGCTACGGGTGAGAGAGGAGGAGGAGGAGGAGGAGGAGGAGATGTGGTAAATGACAGCCACGGCACACAAAAGTGCAATGCAAAATGAAGGAAAGAGTGAGTGAAGAGAGAAGGTATGATAAAAAAGAAAGGCAAGAAGGGTAATCATATTAATAATATAATCTTGGAATAGTTTTTTTATGTATGTCTGCACATATGCCAATGTGTGCTGGTGCATGCATTACAACAATGATGTTTGCTATAAGCAGTGTTGTGTGCAGTCTTCTGGACAGTGGAAGCACAGGGCAGCACAAACAACCAGGCAGGAGCTGCTCCAACAATGAATGAGATGACAGCATTTCGAGGTGTCTATCAAACCCCGGGTGGCATGAGCCGTGTAATGTAAGGGTCTCGGTGTGACAGCAGGTTGTCGAGGAGCAGATCACAAGTGGAACGAATGGCCGCATGCAACCCTGGTTGGCTGAGAGAGGAGCATATGTAAACTACTGCGATCCCTCCTCCCTTCTATTTCCACCTGAGCCGTCTCTAAGTAGCTGATTTGTTTTACGGTTGTTTCCCTGGCTTATGGACAAGGCTGTTGGCATTCTTCACTCTTTTGACTCTCAAAGCACACCCCTACCCTTCACCTACTACATCCTAACGTTCGGAGCCTGGGCTCCCCTGTGGTAGTGGCACGCTTTCAATTACATGCTTGGTTTAGCTTGTTCTACAGCAATTACACATAAAAATAGGTCATTTCTCAGCTACAAAATGGAGCTGCTGAGGTATGACCCCAGTGGAAACGCTACATGGCCGCCAATAGCTCTGTCTCAAATTGCCTTCTGCACTTGACTGCAAGTGCACTTACACAGTTTTTGAGTTTGGTGGTTTAGTTTCCTCTGCAACACGCACACATAAGTATCATACAGTCATAACACAGCAAAATGGGCTTAAAAAAACCACAACTTCCTTCTCATGCTGTGTCTTTTAAGGTTATGACGTACAGTTTCACTAAAATAATACACACACTAAAAGAGTCCTACAACTAGACCTAAATGTATCTTTTCCGGTCAACAAGTTGTTTAGACAAATTTAGCACAGCTCAATTTTTTTAATGTCTTTCCAATGCTGATTCTGAATGTGTAACTTTTCTACGAGGGCACCACTTCCATGACTTTAAAACCACTAACAGGCCATGTGACTGTGAATATTCACATTAATTTATGTGCTGAGTGAATGTGAGGACCCTTTGGGATTTATAAATAAATGAGAATTCTGCATGTCTGCTTTTGCTGTCCTCCAAGCAGAACCAGGAAATTCTTCCGCAAACAGCCCTCAGTGGATAATATGAGTGAGACCAGCGTGACAGATGAGAGCATGTCAGAGTCCACTACTACCAGCGCGCCTCAGGTAAGAGCATCATCACCAAGCTCATAAATCCCTCTTTAAGTACAAGAGGTCATGCACTAAACCAGGAATATGTGAGAATAAATCAAGGTGGAGCTGTACTTTTGTCTTTGCATCACATACTAGATCACTTCAGATCAAACTGATACAAATTCAGAGTCCTTTTAACCTAAACATTCTTAAGGGCACCATGGCAAGATAATAAATTGAGCTACAGTTCTAAAAAAATTCTCACAAACCTCTTTATGAATCATTTTATGGTTCTGCAGTTCTACATGGTGGTCGAAAATGGTACGTCAGGAACGGCCATCCCTGCTTTAGGCTGTCCCAGGAGAGCCGTCTGTCCATCCTGCTCTTCAGAAACAGGTACCTTAAAATGACATAAACGGACCGGCATTTATCTTCTCAGACAGTTTTAATATCAAGTTTTCTACCTTCAACTAAGACAAATCTGCAACTAGGCTGTAATATTTTGATTGTGATTAAATTCCCAAATAATGATGTGTTTTTGCCAGGTGAAAACCCTGCGGCAGAAGAGTCAGGAACATTGTCCAAACACAACAGAGGGTATGAGTGCTCCATGTTGTCTGCTGTTGTCATGGAGACCACCCAACCCACTGACCATCACTTAAGTCCACCATTGTCAAGCTCATATACTTTTACATCTTTCAAACCACCACAGACTCCCAGCCCAGAGGCCTCTGCTTCATAGTTCAACAGCAACTGACAGAGCTGTTAAGTTAAACGCACAGTTGGACAATTAACAGAAAACCCACATTATAAACCCCTAACTGACTTTATGTTGCTTATGTCAGTTAAGTCGGTTAATGTTTCCTCCAATATGTACATTCATGAACTGTCCCTTTAAAAAAAACAAAGAAAATGTTGTGTTTGGTCACGTGCTGCCACCCTAGCGCCTGTTTGTCTGAGTTTACTTAAAATAAGCTGGCAGCATGACGACAAAAACGCTGACACTGAGCCAACAAACACACCTCAACTTGACCAACTCACACCCAAAAAGAAAGCAGCGCCCGTCGATTGTGTGGACACATTTTGGCCTCAGATGTGACACAGATGTGAGAGGTCAAATGTACACACAGTGGTAAAACAGTTTCAGCAGCCAAATGTAAAACCGCAAACTTATTTAATCACTCCAAGCTCAGTCATGTCCGAGTACAAAGAGTGCCTGGCTCAAAAAAAAAAAAAGAGAAAAAGAGAGACCAACAAACGTCAAAGTGCCTCCACCAAGCAGCTGTCGCTAACACCAAGCATTTACAAATGGGCTACACAGAAAAAAATATATCAGCAGTTCAGCTATGTAAAAAAAGCTTATAAAACAATTGTTCATAAATTGTTATTGAGGATTAATTTTGAAATAATTGTGATACTGATTTGAAGTCATATTGTCCCTGAATGCACACAGACTGTAACATCTGGCTGTCATAAAAACTGCAAATGGAGACTTTCTTTCCTTAATGACATACGTCACAAATAAGAAAAATATCACAAAAGGTGTTAAACAGCTATTTGTGGCAATTTTAACACAAATCTGATTTGCTATTCTCAACTGTAGATTTCTGACACACACTGACAGTTCAGTGACAGGTTTGTTTATTAAAGCTATTGTAAACACAGGAAGGATATCTGAGAGCATTAGCCAAACATTTCATGTGGTGATTTAATTTTCAAGATGAACTGATCAATGTGTTAAGCACAGAGAAAAACACTGGCCGGTAAATATGAAAACTGACAGAAGAGGCCAGGAGAAAGTGTGATGCACACCACACACTATAAGGTCAGAAGAGAGAGATCTTGTGCGATCTGTCGTTTTTTATCAAGTGTGTGGTCTCCAAATCTGTGAAGGTTTAAAGAATCCTGTAGTGTGTGTCGGCCTTGAGGGCCAAGTGTGTAAAATCAAAGTAGGGCTGGGCGATATGGACAAAATCCTCCATCACTATATGGACACTTTCGTATCTCAGTAATGATATATATCACAATATAGGACATTTTCTGTAGATTTTATTAAAAAATGAAAAAATATATCCACATACCTAATGACAACTTTTTCATAATCCTGTGAATTAAATGCAAATAATAGGCCCTGTTCTTTTCTGCGGTTATGTGAAAGTGACGTACAGCAGCTGTCACACGAGGAAGAGTAAACGTTGAATACTTGACACAAAAAACAGAAGTAGTTCGCATCTTTCGGCTCTCCCTGCGCGGCTTCCATGATTCTTCTATAGGTGCTAGACGACATTTGTGGTGTTTGATGTTGCCATGGGAACTGATCTGTGGCACAGTTTGCAAAGCAGTGTTTTCTGGTTGACGTCAGACTTCTTGCATCCAAAGTGTGACCACACTACAGAAGTGCCAGGTGTAAGTTCTTCTTCATCGTGTCTTGTGGTTGGTTCTGTCTCAGATTCTTGTAAGAGTGTTTCTGTGTCTCGCTCCTTCATGCTTGTTTGATACTTTAGACTGTGTGTTGCAAACGTAAAGCGAGAGCTGAATGACGTAAAAGCAGCCGTAAGTAAAGTCACAGCTGCTTTACAACAATTGGCGATATAAACGAAGGAGGAAAATATAAACTGACAGAGATTTTCCTCTTGTCCCACGATATATTTCGTCATATCGCCCAGCCCTAACTCAAACTGCACCAAAAATAATGCACCGAAAAGGAGACTAAAGCTAAAATTCAGTTGGCTGCGTCGTTAATTACAGTATTAAGAATGAAATAATTCTTGCATTAAGAATTCCCTGATATTGTTGCTGACAGTATCACATATGTAATATAAAATGCTGTACATTTGTAGTGTGCCTTTAAGTTCCAAGGTAAATCGAAAGTTTGTTATCATATTAATGAGTGTTGTAAAAGCATAAATCAGACATTTTTTTTGTTCGAAACAACAACTTTGCCAAATGTGTGTTTATGTTGCAAACCCACACTAGAACTGACTTTGCTCTGATGGCGTTGAAACTTGAAAAAGTCACACTCCAGAGGGTGATGAAGAGTATTTCACTGCATTTCAATCAACAATTCATAACTGACATTGGCCATCACACAGGAAAAGGTTTAATTTTCACATCAAAGTATCTAAATACTGTTTGTGCAGCCATTTAAACAAAGCAAATGTTTCTTGGATGAGCAATATGTTTATTGTCAGCACATTTCATCTACTGAATGAACTTCCATCAAAAGATGAAGAGTAACTGCTTGCCACTGTTAAAAAGGGATGAGTTTTTTCTGTAGTTGTTGTTGTTGTTGTTTAGGAGTCACTTTCATGTTTTTCCTCTTTGTTTTGTATTTCCTGGAGTAGCGTGTGTATGTGAAAGGTTTTCCTCAAAGGATTCTGTATTTGGCATTTTGCTTTTCACTCAGCTAATATTCAGCAATACTTTCAAAGTCAGTGCAAAGCTTTTTTTCCCCCATTCTTGCAATCAGCTCAAAAGAATTGATTGATACGATAAAAGATAAAAATATGCATCTGCCTGATAAAATTTGGCCCAGGATGATCAGCTAAATTAACTGAACTAACCTAACCAACTGTGATATTACTAGCAAACTTTAAATGTATTTTTATACAAAGATCTATGTTTGTTCCTCGTACCAAAGCTCCACTTTGAACTATGCTCTGAGAAATAAGTTGAGGGTAAACTCAGCTGGATTGCCGACTGACTGAACTGAACTGAATGTATCCTGTTAGTCGACCATCTTATTTCTTTGAGAATGAGCTTTTGTTTCTAAACAAGCAAAACACTGGTCATATTTATTCTGAGAGCACAAGCAAAAAAACAGCATTTTATTCACACTGTATTCAGCTCTAATTATGTATTATTTTCAGCGCATGAATTATAACTGGAATTAGAAAACTGCAAGATGAAGTGTGTTTTTATTTCAATAAATAAAATTATATTTACAAAAAATGTGTTTTCACTGTTATGGTTGCGTAATGACTGTGTCTTTGTTCACTACACATTTCTCTTTGCAAATTACACTTTTCTAATGCCATTATTTCTAATAACTGAAAGATTACTTTGGCCATTCACAGCCCATCTTCGTCTCGTTATACCCCATCACACTCTTCTTCAAAGCTCTTGCCCTTGCTCCACTGATAATGCATTTCTATCCTCCACCAAATCTAACGCTCTAGTGATGTTGGTACCAGTGCTGCTACCCCTTCACCATCCCCCCCATCTGTCTATTTCTATCTCTGTCTGCGACTCTCTCAAGGTTGACTGGGAATTGTTAATAGAAGGACCCACAGCCTCTTTGTTTCGAGGCACTGGCAGAAAACAAAGCACTTTAACTCAAAAACCATCAGGGGCCACATCGATATTGATTTTTCTGACACAACACACTTATCTATATATTGGCCTCCATTAGGGCTAACAGATAGGTTAGGGCACCACTCTAAACAGCAGCCAGTCGGCCCTCAAGTAAAGATGAAATTGGGCCCAGTGTCAATTTATTTTGTATTACTCCTCAATTGGGGCAACAGGGGGCAATAGAGTCACTGACACTGTAAGTAACAAGTGCCTCAAAGGGCCTCTATATTATATTGTCTTTGGAGGGGGGATTGTTTTAAATATTTTGCATATACTCTCAGTTGCCAGTTTATTAGGTACGCCAAGCTAAAACTAAAGCGGTTCCATACAACATCCTCAAATCTGTTCATTAATCTATCTTGTCCTTATTGATATAAATGTGGTGGACAAAATAACAGAAACATTTCCCTGCATTATGTTTCACAAATTGCGTCCTCCAAAGTGATCAAAGTTGATTCCGCTCAGTTTCAACAGTTTCAACAAAAACCTTCATCACTGTCATACTGAACATTCGATTACAATAAATTCCATAAAGGTTTCACAGCCCTAAAAAGGTACGAGATAGATAGCTATATAGCATATATATATATATATATATAAAAAATATCATCCGATAGGCCTACATCACGCGTAAGAATTTTCTTGCTCCCTAACATCGATATCGGCCCTTAAAGTCCCGTATTGGTTGGGCCCTACTACTTAACTGACAGAATGCTGATGCTAGCGTGTCTTTTTTTGGAATAACAATGAATTACACATCGATCACATACAGTAATGCTCTTCTAGATCCATTCAGAGGACGAGGACATACAGCTTAAAAGCTTACTCCATCTCTTTCCCTGACACAAAGATCTCAAAATGCTAAAACAGAGTCAGGAGTAGCTTCCTAATCACCGTCCTCCAGTCATCACCAAATGTTCCCCTTTAAGTCATTTACATATCTAAGTATAATCTTTGGTTTCAGTTTTGGCTTTAGATGTTGATTACTTCTAAACTGAAATAAAATTGGAAGGGGAGGCGTTAAAGGCAACAAATGTGCGTTGAAAGTTTTATAGGGAAAAAACTAAGTTAATTTGAAGGAAAAGAAACAATTTTTATTATTAAAATGATAAAGAACTGAAAGAGCAACAAAATTAAAAAAAGTAATGACAGTAATTTTATTCTTTCACTGTTGGCTAATTTAGTATTTTTTTCTGCCAGATGGGACTAGCTTTGCTTTATCACTCTCATCTCCATCTCAGCTCGGAGGACAGCTGATGAGGGCTAAAGGGGGTATTAGCTACCCACTCAAAGGCTTTGCTCTGATCCTTCAGGTCAGAATTTGGTCCCTGCAGCTCTCGAGCAGGACAGAGTAACACTAGTTTGCAAGGATTTGGACAGATTTAAAATCAAAAGAGAGGGGGGTTGTCTAATGCATGTACTGGACATTGACACTTGAACCAGACTTGCACCACACAGGAAGGAAACTCCCACACCGGGAAGCTCCCGTGGTAATTTTGTCTCCTGAGGGGCAGTTGGAGGGAACAGTCGGGTACGTTCCACGAATTCAGGATTCAGACCCTGGGAAGAATAGCGGCAGCTTTCCTAAGCTAATGGAGAACCTAATTTACTAAACTTAACTTATTTAAAGTCTGAAATATGCTTTCCCTTGAGTGGAACAATCCCAACTTAGTGTACATCAATTAATGTTTCCTTACCCAATATAAAAAAATAACAACTCAAAAAACGCTTGGAGGGGTTTCAAAAATCCAGGAGACAAGAGGATGCATTTTGTGCATTTGTGTGTTAGAACTTTTGAGCCTAAATATATTTATTTAAAAAACATATCTTCTACCATACGCTTGTCAGACCAAACAAGTTTTTTTAATAGTGTAATACTATTATAGGACGGTAAACTCTTGGTTAAAATGTGTGTTTAAAATCTTTGTCTTATGGCTTAATGATGCTGTCAGGCGCTGTGACCTACCGGGAGTTAATTTTTTATTACCCAGGTAAAATAGTAGATATACAATTTATTTAAAATACATAAATAGCAATGACTCAAACACATCAGAATGAATATCTGAATTTTTTCTTTGTAGTGGAGAGAAGCTATCACACTGTAAAAGTTCCTGGCTTCATGAACCATCTAATATTCAAGAAAATGCGGTTTAATTAGTCACTCTAGAGGTCAACAGTGAGAAATGACTGGGATAATATATCTGTCATGCACATTTTGTTTTTTTATTGCTCAGGTTGTTTTCATGTTGGAGGCTGCTGGTCTGTCTTTGTTCCAGTAGATGGCGACAATGTTCATGGAAAATCTCTTTCTAGAGGATCAAACTAAAGAAAACTGTAATAGGTGTATTGTCAGAAAAGTTATTGTTTAGTCAAGAGCTCACATGTAAGAATCTTTTCTTACATACGTGGTGGCGTTTTAACAGGTCATGTGTGACTGAATTAGATTAACCACTGCGCTCTTAGTTACAAGGTCTATACTGCATGAGATACCACGCATCAGCTTCAACCGCTTTGTTGCCTTGACCAGATAATATTATGACTTTCTACAAAAGAATGAATCGCAAACTTTTCATTTGAAAATAAAAAAAAAATTCATACCACTGTCACTGCAGACCGTGAGAGACCAATCTTTGACAACATGTCCCTCTCACTGACCCTATTTTAAAAAATACATTAATAGGAATAAGATTAAATAAAATACCTGAATAGGTACTATATGAATTTAAAGTTTCAAGAAAAATGTCTTAAGATTAAATCCATGATGGTCTGCAATGAAAC
>JAQFJA010000026.1:21356595-21366815 GCA_029874485.1 Naso brachycentron | reverse complement strand
GAACCTGTTTTTCACAAGGCACATATCTTCCGAACATTCCAAAAAAAAAAAATGGCATTTTTCAGACACATAAATCAGGAGAAAATTTGCTTTGTTCGAGACCTGTCTCTGTCTCAGCAGCACATTCTTGCGAGATCTGGGAAACGGTGCTTCCTGCCTTGCTGCGCAATGGACACAACTGGACATTTAAATGGTCTTATAGGTGAAACCATGAATTAAAATTTAAAACGTACATCAAAAAATATCACATGACGCGAAATCCATCTGCTTTAACCCATTATCAAGACTTTATAACGCTTCCAGATGAGGCGGAGGGATGGTGGTTCCTAACTGTCTCCATTGGAGATATGACTCCGCCCACTTAGGAGACAGGAAGTGTACATATTATTTCACACCACTGGCACAGCATACAGTGGGGGGGGGTGTCTTGTGTTAATATCTTACTTTCTTTGACTGCACTTACTGCTACTAGGTAATGTGGGTATAACTGAAAAGAGTTTTCTGACATAAGAAAGGATTAAAAAAGTCCAGCAAAACTGAGCACACTTACAGCAGATTATATCAGTAGTAGCTGAAGCTATTTGTCAGCAATCAGACATTTGTGTAGAAGGGGTTTTATGGGGCCTGCAAGCATTGATTAGAAAATGCATCACTTTATTTAACATTATGTATTGCATCTTTTCTCCACTGTAAAGCTGCTGGGAATAAGGAGGACGCAGTTTATAGATGAATTACTGAAATATGTCTTTGGCATGCAGGGGATGTGACTAGCTGCTGTAAAGAAGTGCTAAAACTAGTCTGCAGGATGAAAATCGTTTTCTTGCTTCTGTCCTGCTACACACTATGCTGGTCACTACTACAGTTTCGTTGTGCATTGATTTGGGTAATATTGGTGAGGTGAAAAAGGTTTGAGGGCTCTAAATTTTAATTTTGGTGACATTTTTCACAATTTAAGTTGAAATAAAAATTCAAATCCTTTGAATCAATTCATGCAAAGTAGATTTTATGAGTGGACAATTTCAAGATTTAATGGGCCAAACTTTTTTCCAGGGTCATTTACCCACATCACTTTACTTGAAAGTCAGCCACTCTGGTAATGTGCCTCGCGTACACATCAGTCATAGTCAGCCAAATAGAAGAAGACGTGGAATGCTACAAAGCTGCCAAAGTGCAGGTAACCCGCTTCCAAACCACTTGGAAAATGGTGCTGAATTTCCACTCTACACATGCATTCATGTGACATCAAGACTCTGAACGCCTTGCTACATATGCCCAGTGCCTCAGCTAATAACTATAAAATAAATGTTGAATATGATGATGCAGAATATCAAAGAGTAATTTGCACTACTTGTATGTCAGCTCTTCGTCGACGGTGACACCTTTCAGTCTCGGGAAACACATCCATTTAACTTCATGCTATGAGCTTGCATGTTGAATTGCTCCTTTAGTTTCTTCAAAACAACTAGCAAATTCAGGAAATCAACATGAAACTGAAATGCAAACTGAGTGAATGATGTGAATGCACATAAACTAAAGAAAGTTCTTCTCTGTAGCAGCAGCCACTGGCGTACTGAGGATCTTTGAGGGGCGGGGGCGAACAATGTACAAAGGGCACCTGTTGTACGTATGCAAAAAGTTGTCATAATTATAGTGAAACAAGGGCTTTTAACACTTTTTATCTCCTGGAAAGGAATCCTAGAGGGCACTTTATCATGTTTTATCTCCCACAGGGGCATCCAAGAGGGCACTTTCATAGAGTTTTTTTGAACATTAGGGCACCAGGCGGTGCAACCACTCAAGCCCCCCTCTGAGTGGCAGCAGCTAAAAGTGGACACATAGATTTTCACCTCCATCACTTAAAAATTTTCCCACTTTTTTCTGGCCAGACTTAAGAACAGGTTTCAACAGATTCCCAAAACAACGGCATTCTCCAGAACAACTTATATTAACATTTGAGAGTACAAATGTCACGCATCCCAAACACTGTGAAACATTCACAGATTAGATATTAAAAACTACTTGGTTAGGTTTAGGTGAAGATTCTTGTTTGGGTTAAAATAAGTAGACTATGTTAGTGTAACTCAATGTGGGTGCTTCCACTGACTGTGGCTGTGTTGTGTATCTGTTTGCAGCTATAACAGTCCCAAACCCTCCACAGCAGATACGCAAGCCTTTTATTTTTACAAGAAATCAGACATAGATACAGCATTAAAATATTTGATTAATTTTCTAGAATAAAACACTCCGTGTTGACACTAGATCGTATTTCATTAAACCTCATCAAAAAACATCATTATGTGCAGAGCCACACCTGAAATCACCAGATCAGAGGTTTTCAGGGGCCGCGACTGCATGTGATTCTGTAACCACCGCAAAATCTCGTCAGCCTCACAACTTCAGCTGCCAGGCTGTGCTGCGCTCCGAAATGCAGTGGCTGGGTGTTGTTGGACGACAGAGCATGGCAAACCTGCAGCAGAGCCGTTACGAAATGTACATGCAACCGGTGGAATCCCAGTGTCAGACTGATGATTATATTGTTGGACCAATGGGGCATTGGAGCAATGGGTTTTGCATTGTTGGAATAACCAGTGGTGCATTTGCTAGAATAGCGGAGTGTTGGAACAAATTACATGGCACCCAACCTATACCATTTCTTTAATCTAGGTATTTTGCAATATATAGCAATCAGCAGTGATGATTTCTCCTTTAAAAATCAGGTTTTTTAAATATTATTTTAAGAAATTTGCATATATAAGGGTTGTATTTTCTGTAAACTGGCTGGCACCCACCTGCGTCAGTTTAATCTGTTTAATCTACTGTTGCATATTTGCCTTTTGTCAGGCACTATCATAAGAAAATTGTTCTACGATTCTTAATCTCTGATTTTTCTGAAATTTCTCAGGCAAAACGTAGAACATGAAGGTAAAATCATGAGAGATAACTTTGCAGCTGCAGAGAGTGCTGCTCTTCAGAACACTGAAACACAGCCAATGAAAACTCCAACAATGAAACCCAAAGGAAAATAAAATATGCCCTTTCAACACAGGAACACTCACACTGCAGTTACATGTTATTAAAAAGCTGGAACCGTATCTCAGTTGTAATGGTCCATGTGATGTTTGTGGCGATGGATGCATATATTTAACTGCAACAGCCTGAGAATTCCTGTGATTCACTCACTGTACACAAACATCATTTGTACTTTATTTCCTTCTAAATAAAGCCAAAGTATACTTGTTTCAAACATCTCAAAAGCATAGCTGACTATATTTGTGTCATTTCATTCAGTTTTGATTAAATAGTCTAGTCTCAATAAATTAATTCAGTCTGCAACATTTGACCTCCATATTGTCTTTTCTGAGCTCGACAATACCAGAAACAAATCCATTAAACTATTCAGGGAACAAATTTTAGGCCTAATGCATTTGGTCATGAATAGAAACCCAACTAGCTCAGTAACATGTTCTTCGCCAAGGTCAGTTGTGTATGTAGTAACCATGTTTCCCAACTAATCAGTTTCCCAAACACCCCCACCACTCTACATTTTCCATCCCACTGAACTGTGGAGCATGCACTAATACTCAGCACTCATCATATTATGTCCTTTAAGTTCATCTATATATAGTAGGTCCTAAATCACTGTACAGAAGTGCTAATCATTTTCAGTGCACCAGGGCCAGTAAATTGTAAGATCAAAGTTAAGCTCAATCGTAGCAGGAATGTGTTACCCTCTCAGCTATTTTTAGGCTCTCCTTGCTAACTATCTGCCTTTTGGACTTGATTGGAGATTAGCGCTGTTTTCATTCTCGTGATGAGTAAACATCCTTCCATTTATTTTTGAGGCTCTGAATCCTCACACTGCGGCTAGCTGGATGGGCACCTGCTATTTCTGGGGGAAAATGGTGAGGGGTGTTCTAAAGAGAGATGGCCTTGTTTTACACCCTGATCAGAAACTAAAAATACTATCTGTGTGTGTGTTTTGGGGGGAGGCATGGAGGTATGTGTATGTGAGTGGTGATGTCTGTGCTGTGTGTGTATATATACATGCTGCATGTATGGGTGTGTATTACGCATCAATGAGAGGGAAACTGAGCCGACCAAAGTGAGTGTTGAAATATAACAACATATACACTTTCCTGTCGTGTGGTGTCAGTTTCATGGTGGGATGATTCATTTTCCAGGTGATTAACAACTTTACTTTGCTAACTACTCAAAGGGAAAATGTGTAAGATGTGCGGCCGCATGTCACCAGAGTAACCACTAACTGCTGCCCGCTATAGCTATCTTTGGCTGTTGCTAGTAGCTGTAGCTTAGCTTGTTAGCTCAGTTAGCCTTACAGCTAGTGGCTGATGAGTCTGCCTGGAGTGCAAGCTAAGAGGACCACAGTGTTGGTGTTTATGCAGCGGGCAACAGAACTGGTTCAGCGACCTCTTTGTGAACACAGCTTGACCAGGCCCGAACACGTCTTGCGAGACCGACTGAGGACAGTTTGGCGACAGGGATTTTAGATCCAAAGTGATGTACAGCGACTCTGAATATGTTTCTGACTCTGAAGATTATGAAGACTCGAAAATCTTAGACAGGTGAGGTGTGAATGGTCGAGCATCCGCATTATCGATTTTCCAGTGGTAAAGGTGATAATGGGTTTATCTCCACCAAAAAACTGATAACTGTTGGAACAGTTAAAAGAAAATCCAGGATGGTTTTGGTGAGTTTTATTTTATTCCGTTTCTGCTGAATTTAAATTAAGTGTGATGACGATGAAGTTACAAGTAAAATAAGATGAAGTCAGACAGGGGCTAGCTGATTAGCATGCCAACTTGAGCACTTTACAACACGTGTTAGCATTCACACACATTCACACACTCAGAGGTGGGTTCTCTAAAGTCTGTATGAAATAGTATAAATGTAACAGTATTGTAACCCCAGTACTATAAGCACAGCCAGGGCCTGCAGCTCCTAAAGTGCATGCTATAGAGGCTGTCGGATGGCTGTGGATAATGGCAAGTTCTCTGCTTTTAAATGCTGAGTAGGATACACACATTTGGTACCTCCTTATTGGGCAACTACACATACAAATTTCAGTGGGAAATGTGTGCGTACTATTGGAGGAAAGTATTACCCTTAAAGTCTGGTAGAGGGCACTACCAGTGCTTATAGAACTAGGGTTGCAACATTGAAACCTTTTCTTTTGCACATTGGGCTGCACAGTCAGCACACAGAGCGACCAGCCTAACTGGATTTCTCCAAGTGCTCCCAGTGACCAGTCTGACTATTCCATATGTGAGTCATGTATGGGTAACTTGTATCGACCATTTACCAAATTAGTCACACCCTAATGCCAGGAAGAAACACCAGTAAACGATCAACAGATCAACATCAAATTGATCTTAATAGTCAGTCACTGTAAATTATATTAAAAGAAATGCAGAAAATTATCATATATTTAAAAACAAACTGTCTTAGATGTATTCTCGTGCCAAAAAGATTAAATATGAGCACTCTGTCCCCTGCAGTGCTTATAGTGAGTGCAGGCAAACACGGGCCTGACAGCTGGTCAGGTTCAGGACTGTGAAGGTTATGATCACACTGAGTGATTTCTATCTCACCACTCACGCACTCACTATGGCCCCAAGACCCCTGCTCAGACCCTCAGACAGCTGCTCCCTGGTTCTGGTTTCATTACTTGTTTGGTCAAAACAACTACAAACTGCAGTTTGTTGTCACATATTTTGCAGTCCTCTGTTGTCGCGTGTCTCTTTGTCAGTCTAAATGCCAACAAAAAAACCTTACCATGAATAGCAAATAATTATGCTAGACACTTTACACAACAGTGCACCCATAAACTAAAGGCACGAGTGGAGCGGCCAAGAGCAAAGGCTTCTCCCTCCGTCTTCTTCTCTTTTATGAGTATTGTCGATTTTTTAAAAGCGCCCTTCCCCCTGCTCTCTTCTCCCCCTTCCTTCTCCTTTCTCCACTACTTTCCCTTGCCCCTTCGCGCCAGCTGTGGTCTGCACAAAAACTGATTTTCAGAGTGTTAACCACCATGTTCTTCCTGCCGACGGCAGGATTTCATTTGCAGAGCACAGGGGGCCAATATCTAGGGTAATTCCCAGGGTTTAGTGGCACTGATCTCTTCCCAGCTCACCTTGGGGAGAAAAATTAAAGCGGCGATAAGGCCTTACCCTGCCCAGCACCATGTTCACCCTGTGCTGCCCGCTGCCTCGTGGCTGTCAGCTACTGAAAGCTCACACAGATAACACCTGGTCAGTCTCATATTCACTGTCAGAAGGCATTTCTACACAAACTGAAGGTAATATATCAACAGCAAATGTTTTTCTGTTTTTCTGTTTTTCAGAGGAACTTACTGAGAAGAAAAGACAAAGCACAGATGCACATACATTATGTGTATTGTTAAAAATTCAAGCCTAATAATAAAGCAGAATTAAAATTAAAGTATGAATTAATTGGTTTTCTGACAACTGTCAACCTCAGTTTTAGATGAACTGCAGCTGATTACTGAAGGCTAATGTCTTGTTTGACCAATAGCAGAATGGCTTTGTGTTTCAGTGTGTTATAATGTTGCTAAGGCAATGGGAATGTTAATTGTTAACTGTTGTTAACTGTGTAGGACTGTAGTGATCTCAAGGAGTAACTCTAGTAAGAGTTTACAGTAACACATATACAATTCTTATCGTATAGCAATGTAATGTTTCAGTTCAGTAATGGTTTTGTTTTTGTTGCTTTTAATGTTGTGTTAAAACACCACAAAATGCCTTTCTATGCTTGCAGCAACAGAGGCAATCACTGTTTAATAGTCGATGAAATGCATTAATTTATAAGTAAAAAGGTTTACACTGAAATTTTAGTCCTCACCAATTTTGCTGTTTTCCAGTGCGATTTGTCGTACAAGACTGATTCCAGATTCTTAATAAGTCCAACATGTATTTTCCCTGCATACTTCCTAAAGTAGTATAACTACATATAATTACTATTGTATGTAGGCAATTAATGACGTAAACGTAAATACAGACACAAATGTACAGTTGAGCCGAATAACTGTGCTATCTGTAAATGAAGGAATTACGCTTTTTGATCACCCCTTCGCCAATTCATTAACATCTTAAATCTGCCAGTAGAATCTCTCACGTCTCTGACGCAGTGAAATAGCACAATCACTGGATTTCTTTACCTCCTTGTTTAAAAAAATCTGACAGACTCAGGCAGAATTTCCATTGACAAGAAAATGTGCTTGTTGTGAATGTGTTTAGTCACCTTCACAGACATCCTTCCTCACTCTTTAACTGGTCATTCCCCAGACGTTACACTGACAATAAATATTAGAATAATGTAAGCACACAACTCAACAGAATATAAACTCAGATACAGTCGGTTTTAGATATCTTAATGCCAATTTTATGTGTTTCATAGAGACCTTTTAAAGAGAGAAAAAGAGAGGGGGGTCCAGTTAAGTTCTGCTTGTATATTTCCATCTCTTCAGCAGGAAAATTACTTTTATACTGCTCAATAAAAACCTTGTCCATGACCACTTTCAGGACTCGGATAAATGTCATCCTCTATGAATGTGACATCTGCAAAAATCCTAATTTAATTTAAAAATGTGTTAAACCTCACACAGCATTGCATTCAAAGAAGAGGAAAGACATGTTAACAAATTGAATGTCAAATGACTGATACTGCTACTTTTTAACAATTCAATCAAAATGGGAGCAGACATGATTTTCATGTGTGCTAACTGGAATGTGAAATTTGTTACGGGAGATACTCATGAGGAAATTAAGGAGAAGTAAGGTTTCCTCCAGGTTTTAGGGTTGGTGGTCCATTCAAGGACACGCTGTTGGTAAAAGTGTGCGATGGAAACAATTAAACACCAGAGTCTTGTTAACCATGTGCTCAGGCTTAGCACAGTGGAAGAGGAAAATTAAGAGGAGCAGGAAACAGCTGTTTTATGGCCTCTTTTATTCCTTTATACAGACATTTGCTGCTCCTTTCCAATTGTTTTCTTCCTGGCTCCATAAAAATTAAAATAAAGGGGGAAAAATATCTAACTATTGTAAAATTAAAAACCATCTTTCAATGCATACACACACGCACAGCCGTTTGTTCCTTCACTCTGGGAGTGGGGGTCCCAGAAAACAATCTATTTCAGCACATCAGGAGGGACTTGCGGATGTAAGTGAAACCAAATGAGCTGATGTCTCCCTGATTTAGCGTGTAAGTTATTGTTCCTTGAAGAAGTGCGTCACATAATGGTTCCTCTCCCTCTCTCTCATGCATGACACGACTGCTCGTTTTGACATTTTACCGTCCAGAGTGCGCTGGCAATGTGTTTCCAATCGGCTGGAGATGTGGAGCCTGCGACGGGACATGCATGCTGCCCTTTGAAATGATGCACCAGGAGGAAAAACATAAACAAATGTTTGCCACCAAGCACGTTCAAATCCCCCCTCCCCCGTTCACCGCCTGCTCACCCCCTCCCTCCAAAAAGCCACAGCCTCACATGTGACACATTACCAGGAAGGCAGAAAACATGTTTTTGGTATTAAATCATTACGAGCCCTTTTAAACAAGATATACTCCCTAATTGGCTTCTTTCACAACATTTACATATTGCCAGTTTTTTTTCTCTGGGAGGTGAGTGTTGTTGGTTTGCTAGGTGTCAAGTAAGGGTGTCCTGTGGAGGTAAAGTTTATGAGAAGCGGCCTGGTGGAGAATCACGGCAGGACAGAACCACACTGGGAGAAAAAGAGTGAGCGTGTCGACATATGAAGCAAAACAAACAGTCTGACTTCTAAGCCTTTGCAGACCTGCTGACGGGTCCCTTGGTTTCTCAGCTTTCCTCCCAGATGCCTTTTAAGCCTTTTATTCTGTTTTTTACCGGCACTTTTTTTTTCTTTGTTCTTTGCACTGCTTTTGGAGAGTGTGTGTGCGTGTTTCATTTATCCCCAGAGGGAAACACACAGAAGCAGAGGGATGGGAGAAAGACAGAAAGAGGGATACAAGACACAGTGCTCCTCAAATGTTACTTGAAATTATCAGTGCGCACACACATGCACATGGACAATTCTGCCACAACCATACACACAGCTAATGTGAAATGATACTGTCATAATGGCTAATTCCTGCAGACACCAAAATAGCTTCACACCACACTTTAACAACTCCTCACTTTCGCTGTCAGGTTGAGCAAACACAGACGTCACGACTATCAGAGGAGTCGTCCTTCTCCCTCTCCCCTGCCCGTTTCTGAGACGCTGCTGCTGCTGCTGCTGCAGCCGCAGAGAAACTCAATCTATTGTTTGATGTGGACAGACAGATTGTCTTCCAAAGATCGCCAAATGCTTTGAGTAAACAACCCCCATTTTAACCTTCCCCAAAGTGTGACTTAATAAAGATGAAAACGCACGGTGTCCATTTTCCCCCTCGCTGGGGAGGCTGAATGGAAACCACATGCGTAAATAGACCCCAGTGCGTGACGTTAAGTGTGTGCATGAGAGAAGAAACAGTAATCAGATTGGTTTCCTGTGACAAACAATAACATTTATTTTAAAGCAGCAGCGTTTTTCTCAGGCAGAGGCAGTAGCTCCCATGGTAATCAGAGCCAGACTTGTCTCGGCTCCAAGATGTGGGGATGTTGCTACCTTTGCAACTGTGGAGCAAGTTGGGGGACACATTAGCACTGGTGTAAGACAAGGTGGTATTCCTGTCGAAGATGAGCTTTTGTTTGGAAGCGGATGGCTAACTATTTAAATAAAACACTTCTGGACACTGAACACTCAAAGATGTTTAAGCACTCTTAACTTTTTTAAGTTGATTTGTTTTGTATTTTTCAACAGTGCAATTACAAATGTATTATTACAACAACTGTGAACTGAATTATTCATTACCAATTAGCTGTGATGGATGTGGCAATGCTCTGACAGTATTGTGTAATGATTATCAGTAAAATCTATCCACTGGACTGATATATCATCTAATATTGGCTAAGGGAAAATATATCAGTTTTGGTGTGAATGTTGTAAGATGAATAAAACAAGTAACACAAAAACCAAATGCCGTAACTTAAAAACACTGCAGACATCAATGAAGTGACCACAAAAGAGAAATGTTTAATGTGTTTTTAAATTGTATAATTCACATTCTTAAAAAACAAACTAACTAACTAATGACAGAAAACCCAACCAAAACAAAGAGTGAAT
>JAQFJA010000026.1:21278539-21289470 GCA_029874485.1 Naso brachycentron | reverse complement strand
TATAAAAATAAAGTTGCTTAATAAATGCTACAGTGTCATTTTTAAGGTTTAGAATTTAACTTTAACGCAATTTTAGTGTCTGCTCAGGTCTAGCCAACATATCAGTTTGCCAATAATATCGACTGATATTTGCCCAATGCAGATATTTCAGTATTTCTATTGGCGTATGTGTTGTCTAGTATAAGCCAATAATAAAACTGTTTTAAATATGGAAAAAATGCTGAGGCTAGGAATTTAAAATGGTGTAACAGCATAGTTTGCCCTACAGAGAACGGTCTGTTATTTAATAACTAAAAACTGAATGTTGACTGCTCAGTGCACTGATGTTTGGAATAAAGTTTGTTCAAATGTGAGATGTCATGCCTACTTTACACTTCTTTGTCACAAGTTTTTGATAACCACATTCAGCCAATATTAACGTGGCCGATATATCGGATATCGGAATTTTCTTGCTCCTTTATACTGATAGCATTGGCTCCGAAATGCACATATCTGCGGGGCCCTACTCTTGGCTGTGATGTTATTTTTAGCCCATATATTTGATTCAATACTGTGATATATGATGCACAGTATGTGCAGTGCAGTACACATGCATCACACTGAGAGATAGAATAACAAAGAACATTGTACCAGATGTTTTTCATTCCCCCAAATCACAGAGGAAGAAACAATTTATTTGCCTCTAACTGCGTGTTTGTGTGTGCATGTTTGTGCACCTCGTCTCCATCTGCATGCTGCTGCTTGTCTGCCTGCTGATTGCTTTGATTGATCATTATCTGATGGCCTCTTAATTAGAATGCTAATGAGGAGGAGGTTTTGTGCCTGGCCCGTCTCCTCTTCCGTGCCTTGTCTCTGAAATGAGGCGTAATGGAAATGCAGTAATGGAAATGACACGGGCGACGTGGGATGGATGATCCCCCAGTTAATAATTCCAATCTGTTAATCAATTGCCTGGTCGATTGGCTGCTTCACATCCCAGCGACACCAAACCACTCAGTGTCAGCACCCTGGGTGAAAAGGATTGTGGGAGATGGCAGTGATTTTGTTGTGGGAGGTGTCTCTGACACTTTTCTTTTCCAGCAGTAATTGACAGTAATTACTGTATATGGAAAAATTAACATTATTTGTGTAATATAGGGGGACTTTGCAGATCTGTTCACAAGGTTAGGTGAACATAGAAATAAATCCTTTTTCAGCCGATGGTTGTAGGACACTGGGGGTGCGTTTGTTTGAGATCAGCGTGTGGAAAGAAAATGTATTAACAGCATAATAACAAAAGATTATGTTCATCTGGGGCGAGGCCCTCCGTTTTCTCGCCAGGCGCTGACTGTGAAGTCTTTATTCTGTGAGTCGGCAGCACGCTGCACCCTTAAAAAGGTTATTATGTTCTCTCACTGTGGCAGCACCGGCCCACAAAGCTCCGATATTGTGACGGGGGTCGCCTGTACCACATTAGAGCCAATAAATGTGCGTTGGCACTTCCTCAATTTAAAGTAAAGCCCCCTTTCCCTTCTACCTCCCTTCTTCATTCCTAATAGGGTATTCCAGCAACGCATCTAATAAGTTGTGGGATATCTGCGGTGGGATCTGGCTGAATATTTCTTTTCTCTATATCGTCTGTTGCTGCAGTGGGAATTTGTCATCTAGCGGTTGTTACTTTGTTTAAAACATCAGTCTTTAGTTTGTTTTTATTTTAAATTAATGCATTCTTTGCTGCTTGGGACAATTATGTAGATCCTCTTTACAGTATAGGATCATTATTAGAATTTCAGTCCCTTCTTTTTACAGTGACACCTGTTTTAACTCATGCACTCTGCAAAAACTATCGTTAACATGACTCCAGTTGTATTTCAGAAGCAATATCACACTGCAAACATGTTTTAAGTTAATTCCCAAATACTCGAGGTCGAATGTGCTTATTGTGGCTTTTAAAGAAGTTAAGGTTGGCGAATCTAAACACTGTCTAAGCTGGGTTATTCTCTGATGCCTATCATGGGAGCTAATATCAACCTCGGGGATCATCCAAAGCCCACTGGGTCCACAGAGGACTTCAAATTCATGAGGATGTGTGTGTGTGTGTGTGTGCGTGCACATGTGTATGAAAGGGGCAGAAATAGAGATTTGATGATATCACGATGACCTGTGAGCGCTAACAATCACATGGCAGGTTTAAACTTGTTCCTTCAAGAGCGGCAAAAGTAAAAGGCCATGAATAATTACACACACACGCACATACACTTCCACACCTTCACCCGCACATCCTTTGCCACATTGAAAGTCTGGTTGTAATGAAGAACATCCTCCAACAGCAGGACAAGCACTTTCAATGACTGATTGGTGATTGATTGCCTGCCGAGCACCTCCCCAACGGTCACTATGTGAGGCTTTTTCTTTTCATCTTTTTCATCCTTGCAGAGCATGAGTGAGGGAAAAGATAGAGAGAGGGAGAAGGAACATGAATTCATTAAATGTGCCAAACCCTTGCCTCTAAAATTGATCTCCTCTTTTTTCTTTTTCTTTTTTTTATTTTGAGCCATCAGATCTCATCTGTATTCCAGATCCATTCCCAGATGATACCACCTCCATCAAGAAGCAAATGCAATACAATCATAAATCTCCTTTAAAATATCCTGCTTTGTATCGTGTGCATGTTCTGTGGGATGATGGGATCTAATTAAATGAGCCTCTGATAACAGTTTGTGTAAAGGCGTATTTTCAGAGCATTTTAAAAATACAAGTTTTAGGGGTGAAAAAGCCAAGAAAAGGCTTGTTAAAGTCCACACGTTATTTGTTTTTAGCTCGTCCCATTACAATCTTCAAGGGATTTCAAGGGTCAAGCAAAGATTAAGCATCTGCCCTCCTTCTCCTACAATTAACATTAATGATAGTTTAAACAGCTCAGCAGAAAGGTTTCTAATTTACTCCCCTGTCTGAGTCAATTAGCCAAATAATGTATCCCGCCTTCTTCAACTGCTGAGATGTGACACTTCCTTCCGTGGCACAATCCAGCACGCCTTGTCTTTTTTAAACGCGCATTGATTTGAGGCGTCGCCACATTAAACATTAACCAGGGCGCACAAGCATCTCGTCATGAACACCAGGGGCAATTAATAGAGCAGTAATGACGGGGGTGACAGATCTCTCAGGCAGCGCTGAGTGATGGCCGGGCTGTTGCCACCTGTTCAGTGTGGAGGGAGATGAAGTCGAACCTTGGCACCCTGCTATGAGACGCTGATTGAAATTTACAAGGCTACACGCACGCCACTGACAGCCATGTCGGATTGAACACTTTGAGGAGGACCAGACGTGTAGCGAGGAAGCACACATCGCCCTCAGAAGGACTGCAGGCATGGGACGGACTGATGTGAGGAAGGGTGGGAATAACTTATTAGCAGATTAGCGATTGGTCACGCATTTTCGATGTAACAGGAAACATGAACGCGTAGGCGTATGATGAAATATCTTCATTTTTTGAATACATAATTAGTTAAATAAGTAATTCTAGATGTATTAAGATAATTAGGACATGAGATTTCCAAGTGGTATGAAAACTCGCAAATTCGTATTTTTTGCTTTTAAAAGAAATGAATGGACTCTTTTATTTTATGTCGGATAGTTTTATTGCATCTACACCAGCTCAATATCCTCATAACTACACAGCCCCTTATGTGCTGTTTTACCAGAGAGCCATAAAAACAGCCTCTCACTCTTAATGTCTTCCCTCCTTTTGTCATTTGCTCCTTCTAACAAGGCTTGACAAGTCTAAAGTGGCCCTGTTTGTTCTCCTTTATCAGACAGGCAGCTCCTGGCCTCTTGTATTCAACACACACTACAGTGGAACCAGATGTCCTTTTGCCAGCGGCACAACTTTCAAGTTGACAAGGTCCCCCCAGAGAATGGGGGGATGGATCGGTGGCAGGCAGAATTTGTGACTAATAGCCAGTTTGATGTGACAGGGCCCCGCCGTCTGGGGAAATTGAAGCGCTCTCCGTGTCGATACCTTTTGTGTCTCGCTCAGTTGTAGGTTATTGTTGGCCTGGCCTTGGGGACCGGGGGCCGGGCAGTTTACATTGCAGACACTATGTGGTCAGCACCAACTTTTTTATTGTGGCTATTGATTGGGCCGTGGCTCCCCGCTGTGGCTAATTTGCTTGTTAACATCAGCCTGAAGTGTCCCAGCCTCCATTTTGTCCCCCTGCACACAGTGTCAGCTCAGACACTTATCGCAGGCCATCTTTTTTGTGCAGCTCCTTGCTCCTCTCCAGTCCAATACACGGGGCCTATTTATTAAACAACTAGTTCTTAAGCTGTCATTTAATCAATACAGCTTCCCTCCTCATGCTGCCTGGAATTAAACACGAGTTAAACACAAACCAGGCATAATGACCTTTTTATGGGGCCCACTCAGCCAATGAAATTAACACCAGAGACTGTCCATTTATACCTATAAGCCTGTGTAAGTCATTATCTTCAGAAAATATCATTTTAAAAGGCACCACATGGCAGTGAGAGGGGCCACACACTTTTCTGCTCCCACCCTCGCAGTCACATGTCGAGTCTGTCAGTGCGCGTAGGAATGCCGCGGCTTTCTAACTAACAACAGACTGAATATATCTGTGAGAGTGAAGAGAGAGGAGGCATGAATTTTATATTAAATTCCTTTGGCTAATCCAGTTAGCTGTTCGGTCCAGACTGAGTTTAGGCAAAATATTAATAATGCATTGAAAGGAGCTTATTTTCTTCCTGCTGGAAAGGGTTTTAGGAGACTGGTGCTTTCTCAAGTTATGCATCTTGGTTATTTGTAAGCACCCAATAACTAAGCAGGTGACAGTTGATTTTATGAGATCTTAAGCCTCCAAAGCCTGAGAACGCCCCTGGTTGGATTTCCGAATACAATAGAGAGATGGTATGAGAAGAAGATAATGAATTGGTGGAATACAGTCGTCCTGTCTTTGCATCCTTGAATGCTGCAGCCTGAGGCAGTTCCTTAACCTTTTACAAGCCAGTTTACATTTCAGCAAACAGCAGCGTTCTTCGATTGTTGCTCATTCATCTTATATCTCGTGTTTCACTTAAAATTCACTGGATATCAACATTTTCTCCTTAATATATCATATAATGTTGTTGGTCTTCCTACTGATGGAGGCTCTAAACGGATTTGGCTGGAAAAGATGCATTTGAAACATGATAAACAGTATTTACTGTCGCAATGTTGAACCGTTCCCACATGCCCAGCAGTGTTTTGGACTATCTCTCAGTCTGACTGCAGCAGCTTTCGCCATCTTTGCCTCATCTCTGGGAAGTATAATTTTGGTTTTGCTAGCTGTCCTGTGGTAGTGGAGGGGGGGCATGGCAGGGAAGCTGCGTGATAAGATGCACTGTCTGTGCCCCCCAGCATGACACATGAGCACAGACTCATCCCATGCCCCCCCCGCCCCCAACGGTGTAAGGTTTCCCAGCATGCCGCAGCTTCTGAGACCATGGGAGCACCAGACATGGTGGCGAAAGCCAAGGGTGACATCAGCAACAACTGGCGCTAGATACCATAGAAACATCAATAATATTTCTCTTGGCATTTTAAATAAATCATACTGGGGGTAAATAAGTTTCCTCTTAAGCCAGAAAATTTTGAGAAGTTTGTTAATATTAGCACGAGACAACCAATATTTACAACAATAATAATAATAATAACAATAATAATAATAATAATAATAATGATAATATGTATGTTAAACTTTTAAACTATTATAAAGTGAAGTGAATTATAATTAAATACTTAAGTATATTTTAAAATAAAGGCTAAAAGTACATTAATGAATAATTTAGCAATTTCTCAATTTCTCAATTAATTGTTTATCATTTTGTCAACAAGAATTTAGTAAAAAGTACAAAAAGTTTTCCCATGTTTTTTTTTAATCAAACCAACATTTCAAAACCCAAAGACATTTAATTTGCTATGATTAATTAGAGAAAAAACGCATTAAAACCCTTGTATTTTTTTGAGGCTGGAACCAGCTAGTGTTTAAAAAAATTTCTTGAAAACTTACAGACATTATTAAAGATTTTCTGAATAGTTGCAAATTAATTTATGTTGATCAACTGATCAGTTCACTGACTGATCATCTTTGCTGTTATTTCATTGCTGCATAGTCTTTGCAGATTCCTCATAGTTGCAGAATGTTTGACGATATCTCTCTGACTGGACACAGAGGTAAACAGTTACCATTTAAATGCTGTCCTGAGGGGACGAGATACTTTGACCTCACTATGACCCTAACCTGACCGTAACCCTGACCTTCATCTGACCTCCAACCTCTAAATTTAACCCTCACACCAGCTCCCAGCCCGGCCTGCACCCTTCAACCTGATGGCCTGCTGCCTCCGAGGCACATCTGCTTTGGGATCCAGCCTTTTGAGCAAGACGACGAAATCTGACTCCAAGATGAAATCCACTCAATTTCTCAGTGATCCGCTACCGTGAGACAAATGTTGATCTTTTCGTCACTGAGGCAGGAACAGCAGTGTGGCTCCGGCACCAGCCCCTCCCAGGATGCATCACGTGCCAGCGGATGTCTCGGCGGTGCGCTGCTTTGCTGCTTGCCGCTTCATACTTTGATGGAAAAATTGTCAGGCATGAAATTCGGCTTTGTTACAATGTCAACATCAATTGGTATTTTTGATACATTTCAATAAGAAAAAAATAGGGATTTCATGGATCATGTCTTTTATTTAGGCCTAAATTTTATTCATAAGGACACTTTTCATTGCAGATTTCTGGAATTATTCAAGTAAAAAAAGATACCACAAAGATATTGAGGTATGAGATTCTGGGGAAAACTGATCTTCAGTGTGGTTTTTGTATAATAACTTTGTTAAACCTAAACACATTTGACCTCTTGCCTATTGTAGTGTTGCTTTACTGTATTAGGGTTGCAACAATATTAGATTTACAGGATAAAAATCGGTTAAATTGAATGGAAAATAGTTGTTTTACAATCTTGGAAAATACAGTTTACCCAGTAATGTCCACTCCTGTTGTCAGCTGTTCAGGCAACAAATCAAAGTGTAATTGCTGCACTTATTTGTAAGTTTACCTATATTTCTCTTTTTAAAAAAAAAATGTTGCCATTTCACCAACTTGCCGAAATCACTCAGGCCTCTTGTGTCCATCATTTTGCTGTGAGTCGGCATACGGGCTCATCCCAAACACGGTGGTCTTTTTGATACATGTGCCTGGGACTGGCCCAGGAGCAGGAGAACAGAAATAAATAACCCCTCCTTAATAACCCCTTTTCCTTGTGTCCCTGTGACTCCCAAACCTAAGCCATACTTTTCATCCCAGCCGTGGAAATACTCCCCTGCGGCTTTTGGCTTTAGTTCCTCTGCGGCCCAAATCTCTGGACCCCAGAGCGAGCACGGTCCCGTTTTGCAATGGGTGGTCACCGGTAACACTGTAGAGAAATACAAGAAAGAGAGCCCTCAAAAAAAAAAAAAAAAAAGTCAGAATACAGCAGCATTAAGCAGACATCCTGTTAAAAAACCCTCCCTTTTTGAATCCAGATGCTCATATTGCATCTGACAGTTGTTGGGCAGTAAAGTTCAGGCTTTAAAGTGACTGGCTTTCTGTTTCTGTTTTCAGCTTTAGCCTCCTCGACTGTAATGAAAGCAAAACAGTAGAAAATTCCCACATTATTAAATAAAACATGTTGGTGGCCGGGGGCCAAACATTGTCACGCTAACATGAGCAGAGCACACACTGATATCCTGCTCTGTTATAATTTGAATGTGATTTGATACAAATAAATAAGAAGTTTTGAAGAATATTGAGATGTATAGAAAAAAATGTGTATAGATGCAAAGATTTAGTTGTTTTTCAGACTGTTTTGGGTATTTTTGCTGCTGTGCATGGGTTTGACAAGATGAAGGCAAGAAATCAAATGTCAAAGACCTGAAATTTGCACCTTTTCAGACATGATATCTGGTGTCCATACTGCACTTAAATGCCCCGTTACAACAAGAGCACTGATCAATATTTGCAGTCATGGTAGCCGTCAGTCAGAAAGTCCCAGGCCAGAGCAGCCAGGGTCACCCAGGGGTCACAATCACTGCTCCCCCTGACCTTGGCCGAAGCAGGCTATTAATAAAACAGCTCCGTGTCTGATGCAGCAAAATGATATCCCACTGCAGATTAACATGCTGTAGGTCCACAAGAACAGATTGAAGTGTAGGTTCTTCTTCTGTTGCACTCAATAAAATCACATCAAGAAGTGGTTAAAAACTGGAAGACTGAGGCCTTACACACCGAAATGCGAATTGTTCGGATGTGAAATGTTCGGATCAAAACTCTTCACACCAGCAACAATACAGATTTGTGACAGAAACACAAGTTTCCGAGATAATTTTGACAGCTCTCTCAAAAATGTGAAAAATTGACTCACATGTAACAAACACAGAATTAAAACATAGCAGAACTTAAGAGCCATCCAACATAAATCATTAGGTGAAAATATGACACCACATGTCACAGGCGCTAACAGCGGGCGGCTGTTAGCCATGTGTAAAGTTAACAGAACCTCAAAAACGTTAACATACGTCATCAGCTCATGTTACCTCAAACAAAAGTGCACTACGTAAGGTAATGTTACTCACAATTTCCATAGCCCAAGTGATCGGTGATACTCTGCCATATGTCGTCTCTCAGATTGTTGTCTTTATAGTTTGCATGTCGTTTGTCAAACAACAGGAGAGACATGGACAATGAACTTGTCAACTATTTTGTTTATGCCTTTGTTGTGGGATACAGACGCGATGTTTGTCGTGATTGGTTGATGTGTTTGTTTGTAGTGGGAAAGCTTGGAGAAACTGATCCGAAAAATAAAAGAACTGCTTTTCACAGCGTGGTATTTGCATTCTGTGTGAAAATACTCAGCAGTCCAAATTTTTTTCCTGTGTGAATTATTCAACCAAAACAAAAAAAAAAAATTAAATTAAATAAAAAATCCAGTGTGTAAAGGCCTTTGAACTGATGACCACTGATGAATACCTTTTTTTTTGCCCAACTACTTGGGGAAAAGTTTAGTGTGTAAAGCATCAGGGAAGTGAGGAAAATGTGTTTTTTTGGAAATTGTTACTAAGAGTAAAATCACTTAAGATTACATATGTGCAGGAATTTGTTATGAAAAAGTAAAGAGTCAAAACTGCTCACAAAATTTATATTTCAGAGGACCCCAGCCAGTGATGATAATGTGATGATGTATCAGAAATTACAGGTATATTACTCCTGCAAAGAAGTGAGTTTGGATTTCTGCTTTTGTGCAGAAAGGATTTTGATAAGCTGAGACTTGTTTTTTTCCTTTCTTCCTTCTTATCATGCTTCAGTCTTATAGAGAATCTCCACCACCTTTCTTCCTCTCTGTGTCTCTGGTCCTGACAGCCTTATCACAGGAATCCTGTCCATGGAATCCAGATGGAAAGAAATGAACAAAAACAAGACATGGGGAAGTTAGAATCAATAATAACCTCTTTGAAATAGCAAATGTTTAAAGACCTGACTGGATGAATCTGAAACGAAAATATAAACATCCACCGATCACCTCCCAAAAAATTTTGGTCCAACTCGAATGATTTAAATGAGAGAAAATGTTTCTGTATTTCAAGATATTTTTCTTTGATGGATGTTTTCTTTCCTCTTCTGCTGCTAAAAGTTAGAGAGCCAAATATAATAAGGGAGAGAGGATGTTAAGGATTTGTAAAGACGTGAAAAACTTTACAGATGTTGTTTGCATTGAATTTGACAGTAAATATTTGATTATAATCCGACACAAGCTGAAGACATTGCCAACTGATTCTATGAGAGATGATATGATGCGTTTTCACAGTAAAACAATGGAAACAGAGTCACAGGTCATCTTGTTGAAAATCCGGTAAATTCCAGCATGAAATGCACAGAAGCTACATTGTTGGAGATAACACTACTTTAAAATCCACAGTATTGCGAAGGGAAAAATAGAATACACCTCGGGCAGATGACAGCGAGATATAAGAAAGAAAAACAACAAAAAAAAAACCCACCCACCCCCCTCAGGTTCAGTGTCTTCCTGCCTGTCTTCTTCTGTGGGTATCCTCAACACCTTTCTTTGGGATTTACTTAGAATATGAAAGGATTGAGGCTACACCTGGCTTGACAGACACTGTGCTACTTTATTAAACCTCCTGCGTCAAGTACAGCACCGTATTAAAATTGAAAGAGAGGCAGTGAGAAGCCGATTCCTCTGGATAGACAGCGTGAAATCCTTGGTCAAAGCACCTCGGGTCTGTGTCTCTTCACATCAGCTGTCTGAAACACACAGAGGCCCTATTGATATTTAGAAGATGCTGTCATAGGCTGGACAGACATTTAAAAAAATAAAGAAAATATATTGATTTTAAATTGCACATTAGGTCTATTCCACGTCGCTAGCTATATCTTAAAGATGGGCCACTTCTCCCTTCCCCAGGCGCAACCTTGCGTTTGGGAATTTGTATGGATTTTTTCGGGCCTTGTTTGGAGTGATGGGGGAGCGAATGCAATAAGTGCTCCATTACTTACACAATCTGTGAGTGCTCAGAAAATTAGTCACCAGTGACCTCTTGGCCTCCCTCTCATACTCATTCACAGGCAAAAGACCTGATGGGAATGAGAATAAAGTCAAACTAATAGGATGATGCTGTGGCAGCCACGCAGCCCCCGCAGCAACAGCCTGCTTGAAAATATGAGACTGCACTGTTGGATCAATTAAGAAAATTATTCAGCGTTTCGACTGATTAATGGCAGATGACAGAGAGACAAACAAACAGCAAATATATGTATCTAATTAAGAAAAGACAGCACCCTAAATGCGATTTAACAATAAGACACCGGCACCTTAACACTTCATGATAAATGTAGTTTC
>JAQFJA010000026.1:21265709-21278439 GCA_029874485.1 Naso brachycentron | reverse complement strand
TATTCCCTGCTCATCGTCTCCACTGAGTGAGGTGCTTTACATTTGCACATCTGCAAACATCATTAATAATGTCTAAAATTGGATTCTGCCTGGTTGTCAAACTGGTAAAGTAACTCCACGTTTAGTGTGTGGTATGAATACAGTGTCTGACACATGGTTAACAAGTCATATTTAATTTTAAAATTATGAGTTAATATCACTTTTTTTCACTTCTCCTCTAAATTAATGTCAATAATGTTCATGATGCTGGACTGTACAGAGCAGACAGTGACCAGTCAGACACTAAGAGTCCTGTAATGGGTCCAGGTGCAGATTTGTGCTGCATTGCAATAGATTTCTACCTTTCCTTTTTTCTATTAGCATTGATCGTATTGACTGAGTCACCACTAGATTGTGCTAATAGCAATAATTTCTGGTTGGACAGCTGCTGCAGACATTTCATTGAGACTCACAATATAGCAGTTAAGGCATCATGTCAACACAGAGATTTTACTCAACTGCAATTGATTTAAAAACTGGTGCCTTTTGAATTACATCTTACTTCCACTGTAACATTTTAAAAGATGTGGTCAAAATGTCTTTTAAAAAACAACCAAAATGAAAGGAAATAGTGAATTTCTTGTCATCATGCTGTAACCCTTTGCCCAGGGAATTTAGTGGAAATCGGCACTGACCCACTAATGTAAAAAACAGCTTCGTTAAAATGTTCCACTAGGTATCAAAAAATTGCTCAGGTGTTTGCTATTGTTGACTTCGAGGGTAGTCAATCTCTGAGCTGCAGCTGGGTGATTAATAGGCTGTTATAACCGTTGGCAAGGAACAGTCAGCTTTCCAGCTTCCATCTCCAAATATCTTTTTTTTTTTTTTTTTTAAGATATTTTTTGGGCTTTTATGCCTTTATTTTATAGACAGGACAGCTGAAGAGTAGACAGGAAACAGGAGAGAGAGAGGAGGAACGACATGCAGCAAAGAGCCACAGGGTGGAATCGAACCCATGACCTCTGCGACGAGGACACAGCCTCTGTATATCGGGCGCCTGCTCTACCAACTGAGCCACCAGGTGCCCCATCACCAAATATCTTTTGATAAATTGCAAGAAATGGGTCCAGTGTCTTTGAATTGAACAAGACACACGACTACTGCAAAACGTGAAAACAATTTTTAAGTGAATTACAGCTCTTGAAGGTAGCCAAATCTTATGGCTCCATTTATAAGTTCATCATTCTTTTTTAAAAAAATGTTTTTATTGTGTTGTACCATACAGCAT
Source organism: Naso brachycentron (assembly GCA_029874485.1). Taxonomy (NCBI): domain Eukaryota; kingdom Metazoa; phylum Chordata; class Actinopteri; order Acanthuriformes; family Acanthuridae; genus Naso; species Naso brachycentron. The sequence continues at coordinate 21,277,172 of JAQFJA010000026.1, read as the reverse complement.
ATTTAAATCTTATTGTGCAAAGAAAAAATGTTGCACACACTCCAGATCACTAGGTGGCAGCAGCAAGAATGCCAGTCATCCACCAGCAGTACACAAAGGAACAGGAAGTGGTTGTAATAAAAGGAGAAAAAGACATTGCTTAAGTTTTTTTCCTCTCTCTCTCTGTGGGTTAAAAATGTGAATCAAACCACTGAGTCCAGTTTGATTTAGCTTCGGCCCACTTGAACTTGCTGTTAAGCTGTTAGTCATTTGTTGATGGTAAAACAACGATAAAAAGAATGGCTCTCACCAAGTATGACTCTGTTCCCTTCAAAATACTCCAAAGAATCTGATCATTCGCGAATATAATATCGCAACACTTAAAAAAAGCTTTGCTGCCTTTTATTCTAGTGTAAGAGCCATGCTTATTTTAACATAGCTTTCATCCACTTAAACATTTTCTAAATTCTTTACATTTTTATTTTCTTATTATCTTACTTGTCCATGATGAGAACACAAGTTTTGCTTGTGTTACATGAGTGTGTGACTTATATATCAGATAATCTAAAACATTAGTACTCGTCTGCATGCAGGACCACTTTGCGTGCATATGGAAATCCATGATCTAGCGTAGGGTTGGGAGGGCAGGTGGTGTAAGACTTAAAGCACTTCCTCCGATTTATTTTTAATGAAAATAAAGTAGGATCAGCACAAATCGAACAAATGATGAGAAATGACCTGGCAGGAGGTTGTTTTCTCCCTCTGAGGTGATACTGAGAGAGGAGAAGAGGAGCAGCAGCAGGGCCTCCCTTTTCCTGTCTTTGCGTCTTTCGCTCGTTTTCCTTTCGCTCTTTATCATTCTCTCTGTTTCTCCAGCTCCCTTCTCTCCCAGTTCTCTCACTCTCTCTGCTCCTCTCACCCCTATAAGTCTTTCTCCCTCCCTTTTACTGTCTCAAAATATGAAAGGCCTTGTATGTTCCCAGCTGCACCCCTGCCCCGTCAACAAACAATGAGAAAAAAACCCCTGCAAGACAAATCACAGTAATGCACTGCTTAATTTAATAAATGAAGCTTGAGAAACCTGATCATACAACACACTTGTCTCCATAAAGTAGCACAAGGGGACTGACTGTTGCCAGATGCAGTTGGATGTCTCTGAACAAAGAGGACACACTCGTAATCCCTTTGGGTTTGGGGCGACACTGTCGATTCGACGGGTGCCAGCAGAGTGCTCACTCGCTATGACTGACTGTACTTTGACATCACAGGGAGTGGAGGAAAGATACTCCCTCTTTATGAAGAGTAAGATGGAAAATCCATTTACCCGAGCTGACTCATAACCAGAAAAAAGCTTGTTTTAGCTTTCAAAGCGAATCCTCGATGAAACTGCACTGTATGGATGGAAATGTGGAGGCCTGGACCTCCAGAGGGGAACAAATTCTGTCACAACTCTGTGGGGCTCCCAAATACCCAGTTAAGTGATGAACTGAGCAAAAAGAGATCGGCTGTGGTTCAACAATTGACAAAGAAACCTTGAAATCTGAGACAAACAGGACTCTTAAGTAAAAGCCTCACAAAGGTCAAGCCTAAGAAACCTATTCATGATATAATTTGATCAAAATAGAAATACAAAACTCCAATAACTGGTAAATCGACTGCACTCATGTAGAACTTTGCTGGTCTTTCCACTCAAAGTGCTTTTCAATACAAGTCAGCATTGACCCAGTCACACTCATCTTTACACACTAATGGCAAGGTGGCTTCTCTGCAAAGTGCCAGCCAGTTCATCAAGAACTTAAACACACACACTTACACACCGATGGAACAGCCATATTGATCAGAATCTTGCCCAAGGACACTTTGACATGCAGACCAGAGGCGCGGGGGATAGAACCACCAACCTTCTGATTAATAGACAACCCGCTGTACTGTCTGAGCTGCAGCCGCCCAGTGATGTAGATTAAATGTGTCATTTGAAGATTGACTACCTTCCCTGGATCTGACTGGATGCAACTGTAATAAAACAATACAACAGAGTTTATAGAACAAAAACAAAAATACAGCATTCCGTTCGGCGACACAAAAAGACCTAAAGAAGCCATGTAGACTATACCAGGAAAAGAAATGAACAAGAGATCACACCATGAATTAATGCCATCTTGAACTGTCTGCACAAAGCTGCACTGAAGTTCACTTCCTGTTTCCTGTTGGTGATAGCATTTTCTGTCACATTCACTGGAGTTGTGACCTAATTGTGATTCCTTAAAAGGGTCATTGCTGTTGATTTTTTCATATGTATTTTTTTGTTTGTTCATTTGTTTGTTTTTAGTATGGCAAGCCGAACACCCTCTGGTTCCATTGTAGTCGACAGAAGGCAGACATCTTTATGGCCAAATTCTCCCAAAACTTCACAGCTCACTCCAAAACAATCTGAATGGATGGTGGGAGACGCTCAGCTGAAGAGGCTCTGTGAGAGAATCAGTCAGTTTTTGGAAGTTTTGGCATCACTTTCCCTTTCTATGCTACTACAGTTGAAAGCCAAGCTTTTTAAAGAAAGTGTGTTGCTTAAGGGATCTTCTGGCTTCCCAAGTTGGAAAATGGTCCAGTAAACTAATACAGAAAAAAGTCTATTTGTGGTTTGGTGCAGTGCAGGTAGCCTACAGTTGGACCAAATAGGTTTTTAACATTTTGTATTACTTAAGAAACAGACTTTCTCTTGATATAAGAAACCGCATTTTCTTCCTTCATGATTACACTGGTTTAGTGAATGAAGTCTCTATGCCATGACTGAGAATGAAGATCTGACGAAATTCCGTTGTCATGAGTGGGGAGAGACAATTATTTATGGTGTTGTTTTCTCTTATGTATCCCCTTAATTAAAATGTACTGGCTTCCAAAAGCAATATATGAAACAAATTGCTTTGGCATGGCTGTGGCAGTTGGACGACAGACTCTGCATATTGGCGGATCATCTGAGATGGGATTTGGAGTCTTTGAAACTACATTTGTGCTTCAGACTATGGTAATGAGGCCTAGCAGAATGATATCACCATCCCCAAATATTTAGTTTGTCATTTTGTGGTAACAGGCCCCTCTGTGCGTGCATGTGTGTAACATCAGCGCTCTGTGCATGCATGGAGCGGTTTTGTGGGGGTGAGCATGTGGGAATGACTGTTACTTATTACAGTATATTTAATTATATTCGATAACCTGGTTTATAAGGCAGTCATTATCGTAGAAAAGTTCATTGGGATAATACAGCTCAAATGTCTCCTCATTACTTTTATTTTATTTTGAAACATTTTGCATATTGCTCACTGATATGGGATTCATGGGGCTGATGCTGATACTGATATTAGGCGGTAAGAAAATTCTGAATATCCGACATATCGGCAGATAATACATATGTCCAAAATTGGCTTAATGTGGCTATCAGATATTGTGACAAAGATATGTAATGGAGGCAGGGTATCTAATATTTTAGCAAACTTAATTCCAAACATCAGTGCATTACACAGTAAACATTTCATTTATTAGTTACTAAAGAACAAACTGCCCTTTGCTGACTACAACATCATAATTACACCATTTTTAAGCACTTGTCAAAGCATTTTTTCAACCTTAAAAAACAGTTTAAATATATTCATATCAAAGAACATACCAATACAGATATATCTGCAATAGGTCAAATATGGGCCAATAATAATGGTAAACGGATGTATCGGTTTGGCCCTTTTTTTGCAGGCTTCACTCCAATACACAGCCCATTATTATGAATCAAACTACTCAAATTCAAAATAATGAGATTTAATTTGATTCACATTCAGCCATGCTTGTTTTTCTTTAAAGGAGAGCTATCATGCTTTTCCATCTTTTCTGACCTATAAATGTTGTTACAATGCCAGATACTCTTGTTTAACGATGCTAAAGCGTCGCATAATGAGGTTCATGCATTTGGAAGTGAGCCCTGCAGGCTGTTTCAGTTGGCGTTGCAGGCTGTGTTTTACAGTGTTTTTTTTTTTAACAATGTTTTTTCAGTGATGTTAATGTGTGCTGGACATCTTTATATGGTCACGTTAGCTCGTGCACACAGTGCTGTGCCTGGCGCCCCCACCATTCTGCTCAGACACTGCTGCGCTCTGCTCTCTGCTTCAGGAATTACTGTCAGCACCATTTTTTTTCAAGTGAATGAAGAGTTAACTTTGTTAAACTATCCTAAAGAGGCAAGCATCAGACAGAAGTTGAGAGTGTTCCTGTTTATTTTGGATTTACTCTGTGTGGATTTAATTTCTTCCTCAACGAGCACATGAGCTGGATTAACGGCTAAACTGCTGCTAAAAGACTGCACGTTACGTTGTGGTGTGAAGAGTGAGAAGTGTAAGCTGTAAGTAACATTTTATCAGTGTCCTATCTGTGTTTATTTTGTGTCCTTAAAGGGGTTGTGAGTACAGTGGAGTGTGGAGGTGCGCATGAGGGGAAAGGGAGGAGTAATTAACCGACAGACCGTTAAGAGGAAATGCAGAAAATAAAAGGAAGACGGGGGGGGGTGTCACAGTTTTTTGAAGACCTGTTGACTTTATTGTTCGGTCAGATGTGTTTGACTGCTCTGTAGGAATCCAAAATCAAAATCAAAGACCTGAAAATGAGTATAACAATTATCTTTTAACAAATTATCTCTACTGTAATTCTGACATATAATCTTTTGCTTTTCAGTTCTATAAAGAGTATTCCCCCACATCTGTGTGTGTCCAGTGCATGAGAGTGCAAACCCCTGTGCGTGTGTGTGTACGCACACCTTGAATTGTGACAACCCCTCCTCAAACAACAGCGATTGGTGGCCATGCGCTGCAGTGATAATGGCCTCTTTGAAAACAAGAAGGCCCTCCCCTCTTTTATTTTGGAGGGGAACATATGTTTGCCTGTTTCTACTTCTGTCAACAGCCTCTACTACAGTGGCAGAGACCGCAGAGAGCTCGGCTGCTCGTGCGCCGAGGCGAGGAGAGCGTCCCTGTCAGGCACGGCTGATATGACGACTCATTTCACAGCAATGCACTGGTGTGGTTTCTCTGTAAACACGGGTATGAAAAATGCCTTTTGGGAGGCAGAAGTTTGCGGTGAAGACGAAAACATGACATAAGCTCTTCCACAAAAAGAGAAGAAAAATCTTAATTGGTAAAAGTTTCTGTTGGGTAAACCAAGCTTTACCCCTTGACCTCTCTCTACCCCCAACTATGAGTCTCACTCTTTCTGTTCTTGGGAGAGTGGTTATGCAAACCAGATGTTTTTAACAGATAACAAATGTCAGATGCAATAGCAGACAGCACACCTGGTACAGTACAGACAGGCCGACTGGACCAGTTCATGTGAACAGTTTGACTCTACTGACTCATTTCTGATTGTGTGTTTTGCTGAGCCGTCGATCGATTGAAAAGCATTCACACTATGTGGTTTTAAAAATGTGTCTTAATGCAAAGCAGATGTTTTAATGGTGAAAAAGTATAGCACTGAATCTAAAAACACAAACATTGTGGATGGATATGTATTTGAGTTGCCATTCAAATCACGTTATCAACTATTAAGTTGTTGAAGTTTTTCCCACAAAAAATGTACTTATTGTTATTAATGCTAGAAAGGATGCTAGTGTTAAAGGATAAGTTTAGTTTTTTGCACATTAAGCCTTATAATAAGGATATTTAGAATCATATACGATGTTCTACAGCATTATTATGACAACCGGCGCAGTCTTGAGAGCTGGAGCTTGCTACTGATGTCACCCCTTGCTGAAAAAAAAAGAGGAGCATGTGCACTCAGACAATCCATAAAAAAACAACAATTGCTTGTTTTAAAAGAAAAAAAAAATTCAATATATTTAGTGGTGTCCTCTCATGTACTGACACTAAAACACGAAGCTAAACATGGATATATAACCATGAACCGGCTGTTTGTTTGTTTCACGAAGCAGCTGAAAGAGACGCTTTTGGGTTATGTATCTATGTTTAGCTTTTTTAGCTATTTTAGTGTCGGTACATGAGAGGACACCCCTAAACATTTGGGCGAGTTTCACGTCTTTTGAAAACAAGCCTTTATTGTATTTTTCGTCACATTGTCTGAGTGCACATGCTCCTCTGTTGTTTTCAGCTAGCAGTGACGTCAGCAACGAGCTTAAGCTCTCAGGACTGCGCCGGTTGTCATAATAATGCTGTAGAACATTTAATATGATCATAAATGTCCTAGAACTAATTAGAAGGCTTAATGTGCAAAAAAACAAACTTATCCTTTAACTCTAACTTATGGATAGTTATACGATTAAAACATAATCTGATGCCATTGCCAAGTCAAAAGTTTAAATTGTTGAATGTTTTTTCTTTTTAACCAAACAGGCCCTTTTGAAAAAATTAAGACATCACCTGCAGCTGTTTGCAAGTGTTTAGTGCTAGTTAGCAAAGATTACTATGCCAACATGCTAAACTAAGAAGAACACAATGAACGTTAACCTTTCTTTATATCTGCATGATACCATTATGTGTGATCATGTTAGCATTTAGCTCAGAGCAGTCCTGCGTGTAAGTACAGCCTCATAAAAACTTTTTTATTTTGTAGCGTGAGTGAGAGGGAGCTTCAGGAAGTTTGGTGAATTGCCTCATGTGACCTCACTTGAGGCAACATCGGTATGGCCTGAAGACTCAGAGTTGGGAAATAAAAGGAATCTGGTGGTGTGAAGGAATAAAGAAGTGATCTTACCAAAACTTTCTTTCAGCTTGCATCATAGCTTTGCTTAAGGCTACATTTAAGGCTGATAGCGTAACACACCTGAATCTTTAACTGAAGTGAATTGTGGGTAATTTATATGCTAGGTTCTAGTAAGGTAAAAGAAATCCCCCAAAATGTTACTTATTCTGCTGTGATTTTGCTCCTTTTTAACTTTTTGAACTCCTGTTCTGTTTTGGCAATGTTATAAGAGTAAAAACAAAACACATAAGAGTCCTGTAAAGGGTTGTATTACATATTTAGTCTCCCATGTTGATTTTAACATACAAATAAAGCCTGAACAACATTCAGCTATTAATTATCCATGTCAGTTTTGACAGCCTGAAGTGACCATGAGCTGTTATGAGGCATTGTCTCTGATCTGTGGTTGGTTTTTTCTTTAGGACTGACATCATATGTGCTGTATATAGTCCTCCTCCCGTTCTGATCGGGGCTTGTAGAGTGTTTAAGCCAACACACAGACCAGCAGGGGAGGGAGACTCTCCCAGTCTGTGATGATGGATGACGCTTCTTGTGACACTGACAGCGAGGGATCAGCAAAACAACCAACAACTTCTGCATAACTCTGCTTGAGCCAGACGCCAGCCACGCCATTGTGCCATCAACACTGGCGCGCACACACTGAGACACTATAAACACATCCGCCCACCAGCACACACACACACACACACACACACACCCACACACACATACTGAGTCACTCAAAGGGAACGGGGTTGATTTATTAATGCGGAAACATAGTTTCTCATACATTGTGAATGAATGCTGGACATGTTTGCACCCTACTATGCTCCTATAAAAAGATGATTATCTTCTGTTCTATGTGGATTGGATTACTGCTCCACCTGTGCTGCCATGCTCTCAATTTTGGCTGTCTTCTCTCCAAAATCAGCTTCTAGCCACCTGTTCTGATGACCATGAGGGTCTCTGGGAATCAAGAACATCCACTGCAAAAAATGTCCTTCTACTGTATGTTTGCCATCAAGGCTTGTACTACAGTAAGAAATTTACCCTTTAGATGTAAATATGTTAAAGTTGAATCTTATTTTTTATAGTTTTTCTATCAAGAGTTCAAACATCATTAATAACATTGTACTTATAATATCAACTGCAAAGCTCTGGCAGTGAAGCAGCGTAGCTAGAGGTGAGGCAAGGCAAGTGACAAAGTGAAGAAGCAGTCGGTCCAAACAGTTTTAAACACACACATGCAGGTATCTTTATTTTATTTTTTTGTCTAATACATGCACACAGTGTGAAAAAAGATTGCTATCAACATTTTAGTCAACTTTCAGGCCACATTAATGATTTGGATGAGATGGTTGAATGGTTGGTTTGTTTACAACCTGGTTCTTGTCCTACCTGACTTTGTGTTTCAGATTTCATTAGTTAATTTCATTAGTGCAAAGTTTTTGTAGGCAGCTGAAAACTATGTAAACAAGACATAAATTGTAACACATGATAACTCTCCTAAAAAAAAACTCCAAAACAGACCATAAGTCTTTTTCTTTGGAACCCAGTGCAGACAGCTTGTGTAGATGGTTTGCTGACATTCATAAACTGTCTTACATTTGTATTTACGTTTGCAGTTGGATTTCTTATATCAGTATATAGTATAGATGAAGACTGTATCACAGATTAGAAGTTTTACTTTTACTTAGTCAAAGAGGATGGAACCACTGAATCACTTTCAGCCAGGGCTTTTACAGATTAGTTGACCAGTTGGCTGGTCAGTTATCAAAACCAAAAGTTAACACGCTTGTTTCTGACCAATTGATCATCCGTGATTTTAACACATTACAATCATGAAGTGCTGACATTTTTGGGGTCAATGTGTGTACTTGAAGAAAAGTTGCATTGTTACTGCAAATATTTCACCTATCACCAGGTTGGTCCTGCCTATATTAATCGAGATTAAGTTTTGGATCACATTCCTGGTCATAGTGTTAACCATTTTAACAATGTCTGCCAAAAAAAATTACAAAATTAGGTTGCTTTGTATTCTTGTTTCAAAGGCTATCATTTTTTATCCATGTTAAACAAAAGCTGCCATGTATTTACTTAGACAACCTTAACCTCCTTAACCAATCATATCGTGACATCTACCTGTCAATCAATATTCATACATTAGGCAGCTCAGAGCTAAAATTCATCAGAGAGCTCAGTGGATAGATTCAGATAGTGACAGATAAAGACAGATTGAGAGAGAGAGACATTCAGAGAGAGGCAGAATGATTTGGAGTAACGTTGTTATGTTAATGTCACCGTTACCGCAACAATAGGTAGCTAGTTAGCTTAGCTAGCAACAGGATGGTGAAGAGGTGTGTGTTTGGGTGTTCGCCGGTCAAATTCCTCCTAAAGCTGTGTCCGCCTCTACATCCTGAAGCCGTTTCACTCAGAAATACATCACCACACAGCAGATACTATCTAATTACCGCTGCAGGGCGTCTTTAGGCTAAATGGTTGAATTTCAGATTTTTGGTGAGTGTTCATCAGTGTACTACGTTTTAGGTGTAGCCGTTGATTGCTAAAATGCAGTAGTGTTGAATGCCCTTCCAACAGGGAGAAACTGATTGGATGGAGTAAGTAGTCATTTATGTACATGTCCACCATCTAAACCTTTCAATATGTAAACTGTGGCCCCGTTTGTTAATGATACTTCTGAAAAAGTTGTGACGTGTAACAGATTAAACACACTGCAATACGCAAGTGTCAGAGTCAGCTGCAAACAGACTTGAGAGAACATGGACTTTTTTGCAGTGTATTCACTCATAAATTATCATTTTTCAGTTCCACTCTTGCAGCTGCCCAGATGTTTGATTTACAACTGCAATGTCTCGTGTGACTTTCATTTATTGAGTTTTCAGTTTCTCTGCATGTAGAGAACTTTAACAAACTCCTGTGATAACTCCCAGCACATACAGAGATGACGTTTAATGGGCTGGCCATTAACAATATATCTGGTTGCAGCCGGGATGGACCATTTTACTGCTGAGTGCATATCAAATAATGGCGTCTGTTGCCACATGGATGTGAACTGGACACATTAAGATCACCGCAGCAGCCAGCGAGTGAGACCATCCAGTGGTCGCTCCCATTTGGCGCCAGCCATGCAGACCCAGAATTCCTCACTTCATAAAAAATTGTTCAGGCCCATTCACAGTGCCTGGTAATCAATACTACCGGCACAGCTGTTAGACCATAAAACGGCCCTTAATTTGGAGACAGCCCCTTCCTCTCTGTCAGTATGCTTCAGCCCCTTGTAAGATGTTAACTGACTCACCTAGATGGGGAAAGATGAGGGTGACATGGCCAACGGGATGGAGAGGGCATGAATGAATACAGGGTTACTATTTCCATTCTCACTTTCTCTTAAGCTGTGTTCACATAGATCGCAAAGTGAATTTTCGGCTTGCATTACTCTGTTAGTTTGACTGTGGAATTATTTACGTATATTTACCTTACTCGCCCAAGCACTGCAAATGCATGGAACCCGCCCATAGTCACCCATCCAGAGGAGCGGGGCCCTGAAATTTTTTCTCTGTCCTTAACTAATTAACTTTTCTGCACTGTATCATTTGTGAAAATCGCAGAAATGTGATAAAACTTAATGTTGTCATTTCTGTGTTCATAACATCACCCAGAGTTGTATAAATTAGTCTTGTGCAGCTTAATCCACACACACCAGCAAATATTTTGTCCACCATATGTGATTCAATGTCTGCACATCGGGACTTTAGTGATGTTGAGAAAATCTAAAAGCCCATTGGCTTTCCCAGCACAGGGTTGTGCAAATTGACTGCTCAAGCTGAAAAGTTTAAGATTGCGTGAATGGCACCAAGGATGCAGATTTGCCTTCTCGCCGAATTGGCGTTGTTGCATTTGAATTGCCTGGCCCAAACTCACCTTTATTCACATGACATGAATTGACTTTTATGCAATATGGACATGCCAAAAAATCACTTAGCATTGTGTGTCAACACACCTTCACTTTAAGCTTTTTTTGTTTGTTTTTTTTAAATAAATCTCAGCTAAATTAAATATATTACGGAGGTCTGTTGCAGGACTATCAGGCAATGAGGTGGCTAAAATTTAATGTGTTTTTATTTTAAGTGCAGAAAGCATGTCCAAAGTTTTTGTTGTTGTGCATTTTATCACACTGAAAAATACTGAATAAAATTATCATAAATAACGATGAATAACTGCACTTTGATTGTAAAAGTATCCCTTTGAATAAAAGCCCATTTTCTTCTTCACAGAAAGCTCAGCAGTGAAATACTGTACTACAGTGCAGCAGTGCAATCTGATACGTTTTAGACGAGACCTTGAAGTAGGCCAGAACCACATCTATCAGTGACTAAATCTGTCCTTGCATTCTCAGGGAAGACTCTCAAGGATGAAGCAAGTCTTCAAAAGCATCTCTCCCTTTTGATGTAAACTTCTGTGACTGGTAGGGTGCCTCTTCAGCGCTGCCGTCTTTTAATTGATTATGTGAGGCAAAGGGCACCGTATTGTAAATGAGGTGATAGACAAAGACTGCAATGCTCAGTAGCTTCACCCTCTGTTATTTTCTGCAACAGTGGCGGGTAATAATAAAGAAAATCTCAATATGTCATTCAAGGAAAAGGTCATGGGAACATTCAGTACTAAAAAGGAAATAATAAGAAATATAGCAAAGTCTTTATACTTAAAAAAAAAAAAAATACTGGAAAGCTGTTC
>JAQFJA010000026.1:21222442-21240341 GCA_029874485.1 Naso brachycentron | reverse complement strand
GACCTACACCTAGCAACTTTCAAATGCCCTATAGTGTTTCTATACCCTGTTTCAACATGAATGGCAGTGAATGGGGTTTAAATACTAAAGTGAACACATGGTCAAATTTTAACAACATTTGTATAAGATAGCAGTGATCTCTGCTAATGGTGAGAAGTCACAAATAGACTGGTATGGTCCCTTAACAAATTTTTAGACTGATGGAAAAAATGTCTTGGGACCATGTACAGTGAGGTAGTTTAGCTTAGGCTTGTGTTGTAGTTTGGCAGCAGGGTCTTTGGCTAACTTTTGGTGCCTTGTAGCTTGTAAAGGTCACTTAAACAAATTCACACACCTCATGCAATACTTTAAATAATATCTGCTTTGTGTCTGGCACCCTATTTTCAAGATTTAGTAGGCTAATCAGTCACATATCTATTTTGTTACATGCCTGTATTTTAATTGATTTTGTGTGAATTTACTAAAACTGAACAGCTATGGAAAACAATAAAAAATTGTTTCATTTTTTCCCCTTGGACTCCAAATAAGTGAATCTGCTATCAGCATTGGTGAATGAGTTGCTTTAATCTGATATTTTGAAAATGTTAGTGTATCTTGTTTTAGTTTCAACCTCTTCGTAATAATGATGTAAAGCAGTGCAGACACTAGCTAACAGCAGGAACAGTTCGTCATCCGCAAAACAGGTTGACACTGAGCTCAGGGCTACAGAGAAAAAGTTTTCTATTTTCATGAAAAATTCAACAGGATTTTCTATCAGCTGTGAAGTTGCGGAACTCAGACTGCCTCTCTCTCCTGGGTCATATCTCATCCCATAATCCCTTGCTCTGTCTCCTCTTTGGCAAGCCCAGCCAATCAAAGACCTTAAAGAGGTGAGTGATAGGGGGTAGGATGAACCAATTACCGCGGTGACGACCCAAACCCGCCCCCCAGTCAGCCGAGTCACTAAGTCACAGACTTGTTGCACAGCGGGGAAGCGAGCGCCGGTGGATTAGCGCTGCAGCAAACAGACACAAGGGCCAACACGGCTGGGGGCTCTGACCCCATGACGGGGGGGTGGCGACACCTCCATGTGACCCCGTCTCCATGGCGCTGAGAGGCTGACAAACCAAAAGTAAATCCTCCAGCTTACAGAGAGCAGACTTATACATAGACTCAGTCTGGTCTGTTCTTTAAAGTTAGCATCACTGGAATCAAACAGGGCATGTGCGGTCATATCGAAAAGTCTCCAACAAACAAACATGTTTTGGTTTTTATGGAACCAACACCTGCTGCAGCCACTCTGGTCTAACTGAATGCAGAATTGTCTGAGAAACAAAGCAGGTTTGGGTTTGCTTGTGTAGCAACAAAAAAGGATTATAGTCTCCGGATGCCTACCTGCCATGTTTCAATTTAATCTTCTCTGCGTTTAACAGACATGATGCAAAGTTTGGAACCTTAAGATCTCAGGATTGGGGAAAGGGGTCAACACATTCATGCTCCCAACTTGTCACATTTGGCATCACTTTTTACAGCGGGGTTACCCCTTCGCTGTCCTTTCGTCATGCACAAAGCCTAATTTCAGAAGCCTTTCAGGTGCGTTAAATTTGTGAAATGGTCACAGTTCAGTTAGATTTAGACTACAAAACTTTTTGTCTTGGCTTTGGAAAATATCATTGACTTGAGGGTGAGGGTCTCTCGAACCTGACCCCCATTACTCTTAGAACTGTCACTGTCTCTGCTACGTTGCTGAAGCAATTGCTATGAGTGTCTCATGTTGTTGTGGGTGGGTACAGAAGTGCAATTTTAAAGTAATTTATTAATTCCATTTGATGCCACTTTATACTTCAGACTTTGTTACTGCACACCACATTTATTGGAAAATTATGTATCCAATTTATTTGCATGATCAAAAAAATAAGCAACAAATAAATTAGTACATATCAATATAGTTAAAGATAATCAGCATAATGCGATAGGAAACATTAATCCCGCATTTACTACCTCTAACATTAAAGTGATTGTGCATTCACATTTTTAAATGCATAAGTAGAATCCAGTGAGATTCAGAATTCGTCATGATGAGTTGGCTACTTTTACTTTAAATTAGATTAGAGCCTTTATTGTCATTGTTCAAGAAAATGATACTTATTTTGATGCTCATAGTTTTATATAGTTTATGTAGCATTTTAAATGCATTACTTCTGAGTTTTTTTTACAATTGCCCGTTGCCATTTTTTGTGCTCAATTTTAAGATGAGTTCTTCTTCACATAATTCCATAACTTATAAAACAAAATAATAAGATACTATCAGATATTAGTATTGTTTCAACATATTAGAACTGATAATGCCTGAAATGCTGGACTAGGTACCAGCAAACACTTTGGTCTTTTAACCTGTTAAATAGCGTGCAATTTATTTAAGAGAAGTGGTGTTTTATCCAAAAGATATGTTCAGTTATTTATGTATATTTCTTAACACACTAGTATTGGATTGTTACTCCTATTAGCTGAAACACAAAGTTTAGGTATTGAGACTGTGTAGGGAAGTAGATACTAGTGAAAAGTCTCAAAAACATGATTTTGTGAGAAAGAGTCCCCAGCCTCTGACTGGGAACTGCTGTCATAAACAATCAGATTCAAAAAAAGAAAAAAAAAAAAAAAGAAAGTACATCAGACATAGCCACATGCAACAAAATCCTGCTTAATAACAATTATCAAAACAGGCCAAACCTCAGCAGACGTATGAAGAACTAACATTCTGGATCGGTCAACATCATTTACAATGTACAAAGTAAGATTAATTCTTTACATTAAAAAAATGATTCTGAAATGTTTTCACGCCGATGATTGAATACATGTCATAACGTCACAGTTGGATCCATCACCTCAACATTTGGTTCGAGAAAGTTTGAAAAGCTGTTTTGATGGTGAAAGTTTCTGCACAGTTTCTCTGCCAGGAAACTCTCAGCACCAGTCACACATTCAGCTGTCAGCGCACATAAAGTCTTACGACTTTCATCTGTTTTTCTGCCATTGCTGGGTAGAAACATACAGTCTCCTTCCTCCTTTGGTATCCTGACTGAGACAGGAGCTGATTTTATCCCTGACATGGATTCAGATGTTGCTTGATAGTTTTGTAGGAGTCATCTGACCTCCGAGCTCTTCTGCATGCTCCAGTTCTACAGATACTGAATCATAATAATACAGTTTAAATTATAATGTAGATATAGAGGCCTACACATATCATTTCTATGTGACAGAGTATGCATACATTACACATTACGTGCCATGTCGTTCTCAACACACAGACAACAAATTACACTACGCAACACATCTATCAGCATCACTTTAAACAAATTGCCTCCTTGCTGACCTCAGGAGACAGAACATCTAAACACATGGAGAGATGTGTATGTTACACACATTCTCTTTCAGTCTAATGACCATTACAGAGATAAATTAAAGTGAAGAATACTTATATACATGCTGTATTTACAAATGCAAAAAATCAGACTGCTTGAATCTCTGCAAAATGGTTGCATGCAACCAAACAGTGATATTTCAAGTAACATAGTTTCATTGTACTGGCAACGCTTTATTAGTAACAAGGGCTGTCAAAGTTTATGCTATAATAACGAGTTAACGCAAATTCCTTTTAATGCCACGATTTTTTTTTCACAGGCGATTAACACCTGCATGTTCTGCGATTATGATCCTCGGCCCCGTGTAGTTTGGGAAACCAGGAAGCGATGCAGCAGTAAAGATGTGGATGGCAGCAGAAACAAACCTCCTTAAACAGAAATGCATAAAGGGTCTTTTGATGGCAATTTCAGCTTCAAAGTCCTGCCAGATGGTTCTCTCCACACGACCAGAGTTTTTTGCATTTGCTGATGATGTGAATTGTGTTACCACCAGAGTATGTTGAATCTCAAATACCACTTGCAGGTCAAACATACAGCTGATGCAGAGAGTCCTCCTCCCCCTCAACAAATGCAGACCATGCTGGATAGTTTGCAACAGGGATGCCGAGGGAAAATATCCCTTTAAAGTACATCTAAAGCAGACAAAAAATGTGAGATTCATTTGAGATTAATCACGAAGTAATTATGGGCAATCATGCGATTAACCATGATAAAACACTTTAATTGATTGACAGCCCTATTAGTAACATCATGATACCATTGGTCAGCTGGGCAAGTGTCTTCACTCTTTTCACTGCACCATTTTGACGCATCTTAGTTGTAAAATGTCTTGGAGAGCAGCCCATTTGTTAAAGTTAAAGCCGAGATAGGCAAAGTGTGGAAATCAAGCTAGTTATAGCATGAGACTCCTAAGGAAGCAACTCAGCTGGCCCCTCCCCTTCATGTTTTTGCTTTGTATCTTCATTAGTTGTCGCTCTCTCTTTTAGATGATCGTCTTGATATGTCGGTCTTCCTTTCTTTGGGTTGCTTTGCTGCTTTTGCAGTTGTTGCTGAAGCTGGAGGAGCAACTTTTCCTCCTGGGTTGCCTGACATTGTATCTTGCTTTCACTAGCTGAGGGGACGTGAACTAGTGTCAATTTTGGCAGCCATTTTAAATTTAGTCTTAGTCTTTGAATGAAAATGCTCATTAGTTTTAGCCTCAATCAGCAGAGCCCTGAAGACCTTGCCTCTGGGTTCTCTGCAATGCATTTGCCAGTTAAATTAGAGAGTTAGATAAATGAGCAGGAGAAAAGCAGAGGAGGAAAATTAAACTGAAACTAAGACAGTCTGTCTCCAATGTATTTAAGCACAGGGTTGTTAGCAACTGTGAAATAATTAAATAATAATGTTGTTGTTTATGTCACTTAAACTTTCCACCACTCCCTCTCACCAGCGCTCTCTCTTTATCCCACAGCTTGTGCATTCACATTTTCATTGGGTTATTAACAAATATTTTTCGTCACAGTTTTTGACAACGAAATTAACACTGACATGGAGGTACGTCTGTGTTTGTAGAGCAGCCAGTAGGAACATGTGCTCATTGAAATGGCCTGTGATTGGCCGAAAAGTGTTGGTCATGGTCTTCATTTTCTTAAAGCCTGAATAAAGAGCCAAGGAGAGGTGCAGAAATCTTATATTCTTTCAGATCACCAGAATTACAATAAGCAAAGAAAGGCTGTTTTTGAAGTTTTGCCTGATGACACCAAAAATAAACTGCCTACCTCAGCTTCAATGCATAGTAAGGAATTTTGCTCATTTTTGCATATTCACACTTCTTTTTCCATACTATTACAACTTTAAAAATGAAAAATAGCACAAAAGTTGGAATCGGTGTCTGGCACTTTTGTAGACTAGATCCTCTTTACCAAAAGACTGAATGTTTTTTCCAAGAAGCTGCAATTCCTCCTGAACTCTTCACAAAGCCTGAAATTGAAAGTGCTGTGCAGGACAATGATGACAGACATAAATGCCTGATTTAAATGTCTATCATTTGGCCCAAAAGTGGCCCATAATTCTGAGGTGTGTTGGCACTGCACAGCCACAGCATCCTGCTGAGCCAGAAGCCTGAGTGATGAGCTGCAGAAGCGCCAAGGCTCGTCTCCGCGGTGGCGAGCAGGGCCTCATCTGTGACTGAGTGGGTGCTAGAACGCCAAGCGGAGAAGTGACGGGTCACAGTAAAGGTTAACAAAATCAAGACAGGGAATTTACGAGCGTCCGTGCTTCACAAGCGACATCGCAAGCAGCAAGGGGAGAGTGTAAAAGACAAGGGTGGTTGAGAGGATTATAGAGTGTGTGTGTGAGCATGTGTGCAGACATATGCGTGTTTGTGTGAATTTGGTGGTGGGATCTGAGCCTACTTTGCAAGCATTGTGACGGAATGACGAGGGTCCTTTACTGTGAGTGTGTGTTCACTTCACACACTGTTGGGCGAGTTTGTGCTCTGTAAACTTACTAAAAGCAGTTTGACCTGAGACAGCGTGCACAGTATTGGAGTCTGCAAGTGCATCAGCTGTCAAGCAGTTCAGTTTTTCTACACGAGCATAAAACATGTTTCCTCTACATGATAAACATGTCCAGCCTGAAATAATTACAAGTGCAAGGTTGATCTCAAAAAGATCAAAATCCACTGCTCAACAACAACAAAAATGTCAAGCTGCCTGCTCTCACCAGAGAGCTGTCCTGCAAAACGCACAAACAGTGATGAGTCTTGCCCACCCCTGAACTGAAGATTAACTTCTTCCTCCATGTATATGGCTTGTTTTGGTGTTTATTTAACTGACATCTTCAATAATTCCTTATAATCCATCATACAAGCATTTGTATTGATTAACAGTTATTTGAAAATAAAACCTGATTGGCTTGAGCTCGTTCTTCTTAGTTTTAATGGTCAGTGGTTTGTTTAACATTTCCAGTTCAAGTCCAGCAGAAAGAGCATTTGTTGCGTATTTTCCAAATTTCTCCCAAAATGTCCTGTTGTCTTTCTGCTGTAGGTTCCAAAATAAAAGCAAAAACTGCCCAACATCTTCCCAGTTTGGTGTGCATGATCCAAAAGGAGCAGCTGCAGTATTTCATGACTCCTCTTTTGAAGAAAACCATATGAGTTACATGCTTTGGAGAATATATATGAAGCAGTTTATAGCCCCTTTTACACAGACTGTTCAGCACGGGTTTAATGCACCTCTAACACACATTGCAGGTCTGTATTAACTGCCCAGACACAAGATGGGGGGTGGGAGTTGCAACGCCAATAACCGCCAATAATGTGTTACTTTATTATTGTCAGTTTTCCAACAGTTTTTACGCAGTTTAATCACTTATTTAACTGTTTGGTGCACATGTCTGGCATTTATCTCAACAGAGGAAGCTGATGCTGATGCTGGTATACCTCACACTGGTGACATTTCCTTTGAATTTACAACCCCGGCTCGCTGTGTAAAATAACAAACTAAAATGGCTCAAAGATGCACTGCATGGTTCTGTGTAAATAACATTAACAGAAGGCAGGTTCTTGGCGAGCCTTCAGTGCGGCGCAGACACGGAGTCTTGATGTAAAAACAGCTCGCATTCGAAGAAGGATGTACTTTTGCTGATACCAGTTGTGACCGTTAGGTTGGTGTGATTGAGAACTTCCAAGCCCGTTCCTTTTGTGCAGAAATGGAGCACTGCACAGTAATGAGCATGCAGCAGGTGTAAGCAATAACTTTCGTGAGTAAGTGTTCCAGGTTTCATCGCTTGATCATCATCAGTACAGTTACACGTTTTTGTGACCACTGGTACGTCTGAATTGGCTTTTCACACGCTCTCTTTCTACACGTGTAATAGCTCTTTGTCATGTAGCAAATTCTCAGTGGCTTTCGTAAGCCTTTTGTATGTAACAGTTATTTTGTCTGCTGATGATCATGTCAAACTTCAATTTAACTTTAAGTCACTAAAAATTGTTTTCTGGTTTTCTGGCTGAACTGAGTTAAATCATTGCAGTTATATTAGATCTTACTCACATTAAAATAATACTAGACAAATCTGTTCATATATAAGAAACTTTGTCATTATTTGACAAAAACACTATCTAAATTTAAAGATGGACACACAATGATGTGAGAAAGACTTCACCAATGTAGACATGCACACTCACACACACTCACACTGTACAGATAAGATTTGCTTGTGTTTCGTGACTGTCTGTAAGTGGTGTAGGGGCTCTAGATTTTGGGAGACAACCAAGCGATAGGCCACTTCATCACGGTGGTTTGTGCAAGGTTCTCAGCTCTCTTCCCCACTGATAGCTCCAGTTTGTCTGGAAGAGGTTATGCTCTGTGATAGTCTGGCAGAATCATGGATTTGTCTCCTCGGACCACTTGGAACCCGTACAGTATATCAGGTTCTAGCAGCATGTGGTTTCAATTTGATCCCTCACAAAACTGCTTTCATTTCTCTTGATCAATGTCAAACAGCACTAATGCTATTATTCTATGCATTATCAAAGTAACAACAGATGATTTAAGGGTCTGACTGGCTGTGGGCTGAATATGCATGGAGAATGCATCGTCACATTCTGGCTCCCTGACTGGTTCCTTTGCTGGCATCTTTTAGTCTCCACCACATGTTAAGACATTCATCATTTTCACATTTAATAACACAGAGCATTGAATTTCCTGTTCTTATTTTTACAAAGACACCCTAGAGCTTAGTGCACAGTAGGATTTTGTCTGCCAGTCCATCTCGCCCACTGTGGTGCTGATGGCTGGTCTAATTCAAGCAGTATTTTGAGGTTCCAAAAGCTGTGGGGGAGAGACTGCAGCTGATGGCTCCACCCTGGGCTGATCACCATCCATCTCTCGCCTTTTCTGTCGCCCACTGCCCCTCTGTCAAGCGCCGCCCCACTTGAGATCCATTCAGGGAGCATATTTGCCAGATGACAGCGCGCTCTGTGTACCATTCATTATGGCTAAGGCAGATACATTGTCATCGGGAGCCTCTCGCGCTGGCATAAATCCATGGACAACAGTAAGTCTAGGTCAAGTGATTTATACACAGGGGCAGGTACATACATACACTCACCTCTCTCTTCTGCAGAGATAGAGGCATGTTCAAATACACATCTGCCACACAACTGCCCAAAGCAAACTATGAAAACCTGTTACTGTACTCAAAAGGGCTGTAATGGGAGTCTTGTTTAAAGTACGAAGGAATCTGCTCAAAGTCTGGCGGGGGTCACTTTTTGAGGAAATGCAGAGCCTGAGGGGAGTGAGTGCTAGCAGGTTTCCTCCTCCCTACTCCTCTTCACAGAGGAGGAGAAGGTGGAACCGTGTGAATCTTACAGACACACTTGTACTCACGCATTACACACATCCATGCATGCAGTGTTGAGGCAGAGAGCTGTGCACGGACAGGGGAAGACGAAGTGCTAAGAGCGTTGACTGTACTTGACTGTAATCTCTGAAAGAGAATTGAGGAGATGCGGCGTATGTCCCGGAGGCTCACTTGTACAGGTCTGTAGAGCCCCTGGTAAGACTCGCACATTATAATATTCCAGAGAGGGACATCTCACTTGAGTCAATTGGTTTGTTCTCAGAGCCACTGCAGTGTTAAATGGGCAAACAGCCACTGTAATACAAGCCCTAAGACTTGATACAGCATTCAGTCAATAAAAGAATGTTCTCCAGTGTCATAAATCACACATTATTCTTATGAACTAAAATAAGAGCATAGAATGTGCGTGCTCCAATCTAAATGTGGATTTCAGCGTTTCTAAAATAGCTAAATTACATCATTTCCATCATACCAAGCAGACGTGATATGGCAGAACTATTGGTGCTTTGTCAAAGTCACATGACAGCAGGGAGATGGACTGATCCTTCAGATATTGCCCACTGTCTGCTCTTTGAAAAATACAACTGACAGTTGCTTGTCTTAGCTGTAGTCCTCGTGGCCCCCCTGTTGTACATCATCAGACTTCAACAATATTGACTTCTGTTGAAGAGATTAGTTGTCAAGCTTTTATTTTGTTAAGGGATCAAGGTCCTTCATGTTCTTACCTAAATATAACTTTACTCTGTTGCAGGTTTGAAATTGCTGGTGCAGGTGGTATTTCATTTATGAGAGCGCTCGGGACCCAAAATGCCTTGGCTTGACCGCCAGGCTTTGGAGGGATTATCTTATGAATTCATGTTTTACAGCAGCTGTTAGTGAGAAGTCACCGAGGGTCTAAAAGTGGATGCGAAAGCCCCCCACCAATTCTGCCGTATGGTCACTTTCATTTTTCACTTGTCTAAAAACTTGCCATCAACCCATTTATTTTGAAATGCTGCAATTCCTGTGTGATATAACCCAACATGCTGGAGGTTTTTTAATGGAGCAGAATGGAAAAAAAACACGTGACACCTCTGTAGCGCTGTGGGAGTTGGGATCGTATCAAACTACACCCAAAATTAAACGTCCTTAACCCTGTCTCCCAGAGCATCAAGTTAATCTTGTGCATGTCTCCATCGATAAGGATCTCCTGCAAGGCAACTATGCAGCACCTCTTATGTCACTGGAGATTTTGATTTATGGGACAACAGGGGCCACAACTGACGACCTGCTAATGCCCACTCAGATGCTTGGATTGCCATCACCATTCAGAGGAAGCCAGCAAACCAAGACTAAATGAGACCGTGCTGGAAATGTCACCTGCGTGCACAACCTTTTATGCCCCAGAGTCCTTCTCAGAACTGTAAACTCTATCTTGCACGCCTCTGGCCACTTCCATTGATGGCTTATGGCAGAATCCCGCTGGCCATGCCAGCCTTCCTCCACTTCACTGTAAATCAAACTGCTATCTGAAGCAGCAGGACTGAGCCTCACAGTGCTGGACAGCAATATATGGGAAATCCCCAGTGCTGCAATTTACCACAGGAGGTCAACAAGACCATAAAGGTCAAAAGCGTCACTTGGCAAACTGTGTTTGGATTTTTATAACATGGTGTGCAAGAAGCTGGGTTGAAGGCCCTCAACAGCAAGAAAAGAAGGCCTCATTTACTGAATTTGACTAATTCAGAGACAGTTGGCCCGGTAAATGTATATGAGGTAAACGGAAATAAACCCAAGAATATCAGAAATCCTGCCTCTGGTCATTGCCCCTAAAACTGCTTAAACTGTGCGTGAAGTGTGTAGAGAGTAAAGGTCTCTGGGTATGTCTAACCCCTCGAATACCCGAAATTCAGATCTGGACCTGACCTGGTCTCGGATCCAGGCATATAAAATGACTGCATGCCTGGTTTGGGGTCAATACCATTTGCCGTGGGTCTCTGTCTTTAAAATTTTTGATACATTTGGACATGTTACTACCGGTGATTTTTTCATTTAAGTTTAATTTTATGAAGGTATCCGGCTTTTATTGTGTGTTAGTGTGAGCAACTACAAGCAAACTGAAGGGCATCTGTGGCCACAAGGTGGCATCATTGATTTAATGTTAGTTAGTGTGACTTTATCGCTTCCGGTTGGAGTTCAGAGAGAGCAAAGTGATAGCAAGTCAACAACGCTAACATAAACAGTTGTGAGTTATATTTTGTTACGTTAGATGCTTCAGACTGCACAGCTGATTCTAAACAAGCCACGTTTGTTGTCTGTCTTGTGACAGAAAGTGGACTTTTAAGATGAAACACCATCACTGAGTGGATTAGCCATTAGCCTGCATGCTAACATTATTTCTATCAGCAAAAAGAAAAAGGAATACCATTAATAGAAAACCTGATGGATGCATCTTTAACAAAGAATATGGATTATATGTGTCATGGCCAGTTACAAAAGAAGGTTAACATTACATTTAGTAAGACAAAAAGTTTTGGTTTACCTTGTAACTTAACTTGTCAATAGCCCCAATAGAAACTCGACATGCTACCTGCAGCAGTCTTTGTTGAGGCTAACTAGTTAGTAGCAACTAGTTAATAGCAATTAGCTATGGCATCGGTGCCTGTGTGTCTCGGCTAGGCTCGAGTCTGGCATGTGAAATATTGACCCGGTCGAATCTGGGTCCAGCATTTCTCCGTTTTGCTGGGATCTGGGTCTAAACTTTCTCATAGTTGACGGGTCCAGTTCAATCCCAGGTATATTTCCTGGTCTGTGTGGGTTCGGGTAAGACTTTTTGGACCCGTGAGGATCTCTAGTATAAAGCTCTTAATCCAATGTGAGATGAATCAAAGTGATAACTGGCCTTTACTACATGAAAATAAAACACATTTGCATAATAGTATTAGGGTTAGGATGTGTATTGTGTGAAGACTTACCTGCTTAATAGCTGTACATTATATCCAGAGATTCACTTTGAAAAATATTTTCGCATATGCAGAGATAATCAAACAGCTTTCTAAAAAGGAATCAAAACTGAAGACATTGTGAAAAACCTGTATATCTTTCTGTATCTTTTGGGTCACAAAGACGTCCCAAGTTTTTGGAGTAATTTATGCAGATGGCGCACTGTCCTAAGACATTTTTTTGTCTGGAGTAGCTGGTCTTGTATTCTGCTTTGGCTCACAGCAGGCTGCACATCTTCGGCCTGGATCTTTCAAACTATCTGTCAATATTGTCACAAAAATGGCAGATATGAAACCTTTAATCTCCTGTTTTTACATGATTAGACATGTCCATGGCTGTCTAAAACTGTAGCTCTTGATCTTCTGAATTTGTGTTAACTCGAATTATTTTTGCAAAAATAAAGGACAGAATCTACATTTTACCTTCCAGAAATTGTCACACTCTTTTCATCAAACTTAAATTTGCCAACCGTTGAACTTGCAAGACTTAATCATTGCGAGAAGATGACGCAACACTCCAGTATAACTTCAGTATTTACTAGACATATGTCTGGTCAAATTATTAATTCAGTGTGTAACAGTATGATTTTATTTATCCCAGTTTCAGACTATTACAAGCTGCACAATAGGCCTATCAATGCTGCTGTACTTTATCTTTATTCCAGAAAAAATCTTTGTGGTTTTCAGCAGTGATGTGTCTGCAGCAGCTGGCCTCATGTGTCCGGCCTGCCACATGCAAACTGCCGTCTACACACACAGACGAAGACGCACACCCTCCCCCAGGGAAGCGCCCTCTGAGTAATGAGACATAGCTGGGCCTATGTTCAACGTCCCGTCACTTAATGTGACATGAATCTCCCTCGCTATGTGTGATCGATCTATTTATTACCCTGTTTATGTAAAGCCAAGTAAAGTCTCCTGACGCAGGATTTCTTCATCCTGAAATATCAATGGCCATCACTCACTTTTTATTGCTTTTTTCTTGTCCTTTCTGGTCTTGTGGCATTTGTTTTGTGGTGTACTGGGGAAAGGATATAAGATATGGAACAAGGCTAGAAAATCTGCAGGTGTGTGTGCTTGAATATTGATTGAATTAATAATATTTGCCAATAGCCAAAAACAGAAGTCTCATAATTGAAGCTAAAGATTGAATCCCGTCAGCTTAATGTTCAGACACATTTCCACCCAGCATACTCTACATTATGATATAAGCCTCAAGGCAAAAATATGCAAGCAGAACAATTGTTGTGAAGAATCTGTGCAACATGTTTATGTGCAGTGAGATTTAGCATGAAGAAAGAAATCATTAGTAAGTCTGCACAGGCTGTGGTCTGTTGTAATGTTTGCATCCGATCACTGCACACAAGTTGATTTACTTTGCTACATTAACAACCGTATACGTAACTCTTGCACGGTTAAAATCACTCTGATTATGAATATTTAGCTCAGTGTCAGTTTCAGCATTTCAATATGTTAAGCCAAACCCAAAGGGTGTGAAATTACACACTGGAGCAAGGAGATGAGCCGCTTAAATACTGTAAGCAGATTTTGTAAATGCCACGTTCTTCCCTCGTGACCATGTTGTGCATCAAGCCTATAATGCCTGGCAAAACTGTTGTGTATTATGTCCATCTATAATGTTGTTTTTGCTTAGATTTAAAGAGCATTAAATGATCGTGTGGTTTCTTTTAATTTTGCCCTATATAACCTTAAGGAAAAGCCAGTTTTGGCCTTCCAAGTTCTTGTAGCAGATAAAGCAACAGGTTGGTTTTTAATAGTGTTAGAGCTTTACAGGAAAAATGTAAAAAGCAAATTCTTAGCTTTGTCTAGCAATCATTAGAGCCAGTGCAACATGTAGTCTTTCTGCTCCAGATCTCTCTAACAGGTGTGCTGCGTGCTTCTGTCCAAACCGCTCTGCAGACCTGCTGTGTGCAACACTCATGCTAGTGCCAGGGCTTTTGCTATCTGGCAGATGCCAGGCCTTCCTAAGAGGGCTTCTCGGGGCAATCCCGGTTACAAGCTCTGGTGTTAACCTGCTGGAGGACTCTTATCAGCTACATGTCATGTTCGCATTTTCCCTGCAGTTCCGCCAACTCCCTCACTGTCATCTCAACACTCTCCTAAGCTCCACCCTTGAAGGCCACTTTTATCTGAAGCGCTAAAGTGGCAAACATATTTGTCCAGAGCTTTCCCACAGTCTCAGGAGTTGGAAAGTGAACGAAGCAGCTGCATTGTAACACAGAGCAGGAGTCAGTGTGTCCACACGGAGCCCCAGGTTTCAAGTGTGACCATGGGGCCCTCAGAGCTGATGCCCCAGTTTTTTTAGAGGGCCTTCGGGGGCCATATAGATAGTTTGCATGCTTTAGCACTTAAGATTTTACAGCTCCCCGTACTACTTTCCATTAGGCACATTTGCAGATTAGATTTCGCTTTTACTGTCGAGATTTGCATTCCATTTTATTCATTTTGATGAATAAAAGATATAAAGCAGACATTTTTTGTAGCATGGTTTATTGCTGTGCTTGTGAAGGTAAAAAAATACTTTGAAATTAAAACTTAGACTATTTTTTTCTTTACCTTAAATTATATGGTATCTATAATAAGCATTTAAGAACAGTTTTAATTTGCACACACTCACATACACACACACACACACACACACATAACACACACACAAAAAAAACAGCCTCCAATGTCTGCATGAGATCTACTGATAACGCTTGATGGACACAGACAAAGTGGGCTTTTGACTCTTTTCCTCTGCTGTCAGCTGCAAACTCAGACCCCCACCCACCACAGACACCCCAACTGAAACTGCTCACTACTGGGAACAATGTAAGAGAAGGGTGGGGGTGGGGGTGGGGGGTATTGCTCGTGTTGTCGTGTCCACTCACAAGCTCTTGAAACTTTGGGTTTTGTTGGGGGAGTTGGCTTAGTTTGCCTGCCTTTTCCTTTCACTACTCTCAGGCCTTTTATGTTCTTCCTGTGGATTTTGGGTCACTGTCAGAGAGACTGAGCGAGTATGTGAGGGAAATTTAAATGTGGCTCTCCAAGGGATGGCAGAGAATATTGAGTGGCTGGTTTTCTATAGGGGGAAATACAGAATATGTGTCCTAATTACTGGAGTTCAATACAGCCTTTGATGCTTCATGTGAGTATCTAATTTTATATGCATGTTCAATCAATTATTCATTGTAAAAATATTAGTTTTTACACCAACTTTTCTAATAGTAATGTGCTATTCTGGGGTATGCAGCAGATCTTATTGGTCTGATGAAATATTTTGACTGAAAATATGAAAATATCTTTCCAAGTGCAATTCTGAAGTTTTCTCAAATTATTTAAGTCATGGAAACCTGCTCTTGTGGCTTCTGTTCGGTCACCTATCTCTGCCTCATGTTGGCACCTTTTTTCCTCCTTGGGGATTAGGAGCTGTCAATGGGCCCCTCTGCTCCAAACACACCCCCATAGCCTGCACACCCACTGCAGTAGCTCAAATTGTAGGCTCAAATCTCTAGTTCTTAGGGTGCTGTGTATGATAGTGACTGGGTGAGCTTGGGGCTTGATTAGTGCAGTTAGCCCTTCTAAGGCTCTGGCTGTTTACAGTGGATTACAGGGAGGGAGGCAGGGGTTAAGTCTACCCAGGCACCATGCCTCCCCCTCCCCTCTCTCTCTCCCCCCCCCACGGGAGCCACTGCAGCAGGGCTGGCAGCTCGTCTGGACTCCCCATCGCAAGGCCAGGCTGACAGGTAGTGGGATTTGGCAGAGCAGTTTGCATGAGAGCCAACAAGAAAAACTGAACATGGCGGATTAGTTCGGGATTATGTTGTCAGAGTTAGCCTTGACGGACAAACTGCAGAGGAATAAATTGCAATCTGTTTGAGGAGCGCGCTGCCACGCAAACAGGAGAGGCATCGGCTCGTCTCGCCGCCTGTCCACAATGACAGGGAGGGGAGAAAAATCATTAATAATTTATAAACAAAGTCCACGGCCATTACTGACGTCTGCCCACTGTGGCTGGACGAGACATCTGGTTGTCTAACCCTTAACATCAGGAACTGGTTCATGTTAAATCCAAAACCAAAAGTGACAGGATGTGTAAAGAGATAAGAAAAGGTTATACTTGTAAACATTAGTAAAACTACCATCTACGCCTGTGATTTAAGGTCTATCATCCTTTGTCTGACAAGCCAGGCAGTAAGGATGAAGGTCCAAATCAACATGTTGCATTTTTTGAACTTTTAAATTATATTCAGTTGTAACTAATATTGGCAGCTGCCATCTTTATTTTTTGTTGATAAAGCCTCAGAAATTGTTTAAATAGCTTTCATTGAAGCTGGAGAAATGAATAACTAAAGTGAAATGTTTAGATTTTGGTCTTTTAATTGCAAGAGTGCACCAGATATGTCTTTTGCAAGTGTAAATCTCAAAGTTTCTTGACAGCTTCTGTAAGGGTGATTCATGTTCCAATATGGAGTATTTGGTCTTTTTTTATAGTCAAATTTTGTATGCTCAAACTAGCATGTAGGTCACTAAGCCTTTGTTAATGTGGCTAACCATGCGAAACGGTCAAAATTTGATTAAGTTTAGGCAACAAAACCTTTTGGTTAGCTTAGGCCTGTGTGCTTTATGTCGCTAAGAGACGCTAAAGGGCTACATCTTGCTTTAAAAAGTGATGCCAAAGAGGCCTGACCGAGTTTCTCCATGTGACAAGTTGTGATTGAGAACATACTTGCACAAACACTGTCAAAGGTCAACTGTAGAAGATGTATTAAGTATCATTTCAGAGGCAGGACACTCACCAACTTTTGCTCAATTTGTATTCATTTATGCATTTCAAGGCTGCAAATCAAGAAATCAAGAAAATTTGTCATTTTTACAGAGCAGAAATGAAATTCAGATTTAGATCACCTCTGCTGCTACATAGAAGGGACATGTTGCTGCTGATGGTGTTATACAGTTCCTGCAATGCATTTTTGAATTTGCATCTGTAGGAAGCAACAATATAAATAAATATTAGGGCTGTGCTCAAAGATCAATAGGGCAATATACTGCGATAATTATTTCCGTGATAACTGTATCAGTTTCCAGCTCCAAAAACTGATGTTTTGAAAAAAAAAATCTACAACTCCCTCTGTTTCAGCACGTTTTGTCCAGTTCAAGTGCAAGAGTGCATTTAAAGTTATGTTATGGCATCTACGTCAGTGTGTTCAGTAATTCGCCTGTACTGAAATAAAATGGAAATCGTTTTGACTCAATTTGTCGCTGAATTGTCAATATAAGGTGATGTGATGTATTAATACCACCCAGATCATACAAAATGACTTGTATTTCAGCTCTGCTTTTACATTTTCAGCAAACTATGTGGAATATCCCAATATATCGCAATATACATATGCTAAATAGTGATGCTATATGGAAAATACTCATTTCCCTGCATTTACACGCGAACATTCAACCTTTATTAATGGGTTTAAAATTTCGTCATGCCATTATAGGATGTAAAATCATGGGGGGCATTTAAAAAGGAGGACCGAGCCTCCTGACTCAAAAAAAAAATCAATCAGGTCACTTGGAAATGTGTGAAAGGGCAAAATGTCTCCTAAGACGAAAAAACTTAAGTGACAGTTTTATAAATGATAAACTTGCCTTACATCCTGGAGAAATAATAATAAAAAAGTACAAATTTCCTACTGAGACAGTAAACACGCTGCAGCTGCTACATTTTATTTCTCTCTGTTTGCATCTCACATTCGACTCATTTCTTTATTGGACAACTGAATTAGTTCGATTTGACTGCGTGCATTGGCGTTCTCATGCTGAGGACTGACTGGCATGGCAAAATGTATTAATGAGCTTTATTGCATTCTGTCCTCTCCCACATCATTAGGAATGCATGTCTGTATGTTAAACATATGAATATGCATCGGCATAGAGCATTTGCTCTCGGAGTTAGCAGTGAGCCAGTGCTGTGCCTTGAATAGTAATCCAGCAGAGAAATGAACTGCATTTTCTTTGCTTTCCTCTTGTAATTGAAAAAAGATAATAAGAGCACATTTCACTTTTTAATTTTGTCACGGAGCTGATTCTGCATGTCCAATTGTGTTTTGATTGAGCGAATGGTGATATTTGCTTATATGATAAAAAATCTTTAATGTTGCTTGTTTA
>JAQFJA010000026.1:21157840-21173822 GCA_029874485.1 Naso brachycentron | reverse complement strand
GTAATGACCAAGCAGTAGCGATTGGTCGAAGTTGAAAATATCCCGCCCACCATGATGCAAACGTTTCTCAATGGAGAATGGTTTCTCTTTACGTAAACATTTTTTTTTAATATTTGCTGCTAGTACTTAGTATATTTACTTTTATATAATTATATTTATATCCGCTAACGGTACTTTAATGGAGATTTAAAACAACAACAACAACATTTTATGAAGTTACGCTACATGGCCTTGGCCTTCCTATAATAAAAATCTTTTATTTCCTCCTACCGGTTTGTGTCATGCGTAACCCGCGCGATCTCGTTTGTGATTGGTCGGACGGTTAACTCCTTTACGGCCGCTCCCTGCACCGCCCCGTCCTCTCGTGCTGACAGAACGAACATGGAGACTGCAGGGAAAGTAAGTAACGTCAACATTTATCCACAAAACGCGCTACAGATATTTTAAACGCATATTTCTCTGTCTGTACGTGTTATAGCGACTGCACAAGTTTCTCACGTAGCACAAAAAACAAGCTAACGGTCGCGCATTCGCACGCAATGAATGAACGAGTACGAAGGATCACTGTTCAATTAGCATAACTTTCCTGACCGGGAGTCTGCGGCCGGTCAGTCACAGCTGGTATTAGCAGGTTGCTACAAGTGTGTGACCCGAGTAAGAGCTTCAGAGAAAGCGAGTAAAAACTGAAAACACTGGATTTGGTGGACGATTAATCCATGCATGTCCCGTGTAACGTTATCAGAAATCCGAGGCAAGTTTTAAAAAAAACAAAAAAAACAAAAAAAACAAACTTGGATTAATGATATTCAGTCACTGACTGAACTCTTGGTTTACTTTGTATAACCTTTAACACAGTTCAAAGTGCAGTCACACGGTGCAGCTTTGTCGACCTGTCAGCCTG
The DNA here is from genome assembly GCA_029874485.1 of Naso brachycentron. Classification (NCBI taxonomy): domain Eukaryota; kingdom Metazoa; phylum Chordata; class Actinopteri; order Acanthuriformes; family Acanthuridae; genus Naso; species Naso brachycentron. The sequence goes on along the minus strand of JAQFJA010000026.1, from coordinate 21,172,921 downwards.
CAGCTGCAGTCACTGTATTCTTTGTGGAAGCATGAATGGAAAAACAAACAATCCAATTTATTGATCTTCAGGTGATCAAGTGCAGGGCAGCTGTTGCCTGGGAACCTGGGAAGCCACTTTCCATTGAAGAGGTGGAGGTCGCCCCACCCAATGCCCATGAAGTTCGCATCAAGGTAAATCAAACGATTGCGTAACACTTTACTGTGCCAAACAATACCTGATATGAGTGCAGCTGATAAGACTAACGTAAGCTCATCGAGGAGGCTCTTTATGGATCGTGTCAAGGTTTTGTACTGCTTTTGTAGGGACTGGTTTAATCAGCATGATGAAGCAGAAAAATCACTGTTCTGCTCAATTAACCCAGATTTTTAAAGGAAAACTGCACTTTTTTGGGAATGTGGCCCATTCATACATGATTTCAAAGTAAGACAAGAACATAGATACCTTTCCCTTCTCTGTGCGTTCAGCAGGTCACAAGATGCCTGACCTTCATGAGCAGGTTTGCACGTTCAATGGAAGTGAGACGGGGACGCCTTTGCCGCCATCCAAAGCCTCTACAACACATTTAAAAGTCTCCAACATGTTCCATCTACATGTTGTGATCGTGCATATTCTGTATTCTGTAGAGACATTATCATTGTGGGCAAAAATACTGAGAAACTCGTTGCCTGGGCTGCTCACACAGGGCAGGTATCTAGCAACTGACTGAACACAGAGAGAAGGGAAAGGCATCTATGTTCTTGTCTTACATCGGGATTTAGAATGATCAGCTACATTCCGAAAAAGTGCAGTTTTATATTCTAAATAGGCTTTCAAAATAGATCTTTTATTTTGAAAATTCATAACTAAAAAAGCCAGGAGGAGTATTTCCCCTCTGACAGCCGCGACGGGTCGGATCCCGTCTTTCTGTGCTTGTCTGCGGGTGCAGTGTTTGGGACCAGGCTAGCTTTGCTCCCTCCAGCAGCAGATGAGCTAGTGCGAACAGGTTCAGGCTCAGGGGTAGCAGCGGGTTGTCAATGGCCAAATCAATGGTAGGGGAAACACTGGAATGTGTACCAGGTCCAACATCAGATTAAAGGACAGTGTTCCTGTCAGATCTTTGCCACAGGCGTGTGTCATACAGATGCCTACACTCTGAGCGGCAGTGACCCCGAGGGACTTTTCCCCGTCATCTTGGGCCATGAGGGTGCTGGAACAGTGGAGAGCGTGGGTGAAGGTGTCACCAAATTCAAGCCAGGTTTGGTGCTTTCCCAATAAATATTGAAATGTAGACTTGTATTTGCTGCTGTGAATGAGTATATCTTGTATGATTTCGAATTACTTACAATTCTCTCTCACCAAGGTGATACTGTCGTCCCACTGTATGTGCCACAGTGTGGGGAATGCAAATTCTGCAAGAACCCCAAGACCAACCTTTGCCAGAAAATTAGGTAACTCTATTTGACCAGTTTATTTACCCGTATATGCACCTTAAGTTTATGAAGACTTTATTCTTTTTTGGTATGTTCAGACCAAAAGCAATGAAAGCGATGATTGCCACAAGATTACTTACAAAGTCAATGTAAAGACGTGATTAAACGCTATGTGATTTCGGGTGATGCAAATCTTGTGATACACGTGATGCAAATCACGGAATGTTGCCCCATTGCTCCAAGTTGAAAATATTGAACTTTTAGGGCAACATGGTGTGACGCTGAGCTGTGACAGCCAATCAGGAGGTCAGTGACATTGTGATGATGAGAACGTCTGCATTTACCTAATCAACTTTGAATCAGACACAGTCATAGTCAGAACAACTGTTGCTGTGTGTGAATACTATGGAGCTGCTACAACACAAACTTTATTCACTACAGAATTATCTCATGAACACGGACGGCATTGAAAAGTTTTCCAGTGTTTCTGTGACTTCCACAACTGATATTGCTTAAATGATGATTAAATCGGTCGTGGTTAATGACAGAAAATGGCAAGCCCCCCTTCATCCTGACGCTACTAGTTGATGCTAACTGTGGCTGACACAGAGCTGTCCAACAAAACTTGACAGGCTCCGGTGGATTTTATCAACCAGATTTCGATCAGGTGACACGATACTGGTATTTCTTGTGATTACATCATGTTCATCGCTTTCCATCTGAACATACCTTTAGTGATAAACCTGAAAATTGTGACCTGAGTAGGTGAACTCACAGCCTCAGGTACCAAATCACAGCTCGGTCATTATGAGTTTAAACTTCTGCCTGCCCTGCAATGAAGTTCATAGCAGTTTAGTTTTATCATGCAAACATAAAATGAAGTTTTTTTTCCCCCATGCTTTCACCCTACAGAGTAACGCAGGGCCAGGGCCTCTTGCCTGACAAGACCTCACGCTTCACCTGCAAGGGGAAGCCGGTGTTTCACTTCATGGGGACCAGCACCTTCTCAGAGTACACTGTGGTGGCTGACATCTCTCTGGCCAAGGTGAACGAGAAAGCTCCTCTGGATAAAGTGTGCCTTCTTGGATGTGGCATTTCTACAGGTTATGGTGCTGCTCTCAATACTGCCAAGGTGAGTATCACAGGTTGGAGGCCATGCCAACTGCAGTCTTTCAAAAACAAAAGCATTTCGACATGAGTTTTATTTCTGAAGGGAAGTGATCGCTGGTGGAAATTTGTGACACATTTTATAATTTGGAGCTTGTTTTGCAGAGCAAGTTTGCTGCCCAGAGGAGAAAATGAAAATAAACTTTTTTAACATTGTTTGTATCCTCACGCTGATGGGTCACCCTTATTAGTCATGTAGATTTGATTTGAAAATGAATTGTTGCCAAAGGGTGTCTGTTTCCCAGTTGCTGTTTTTTTCCGTAAATTCAAACTGACATTATTTTGACCCCAAAAAGTCAGTTGTTTTCATTAGACAATAAAAAGGAACATTATAACCTTTACACAAAGCTTGACATGGGGCCCTATAGTTTTTTAGGTTTTTATTTGTGTGTGTGTGTGTGTGTCTGACTTTGTCTGTGTCTGTGGAATGTGTGTTTATAAGTATTTGTCACCTCTTTAGCCCCTGTTACTTGCAAACATTATAAAGTGAAACTGCAACATAAAATTCTAGAAAATCCTGCTCTGATATTTGTTACATTACATGTGATTCTGCTTCATTTGTAAGCAAAAGTATTCTGTAACACTTAAATTTTCATCTTCTTATCCTTTCTCGTGCACCTTCAGGTTGAGCCTGGTTCCACATGTGCCGTATTTGGCCTTGGAGCTGTTGGCCTGGCTGTTATTATGGGCTGCAAGGTTGCAGGGGCAACCAGGATCATCGGTGTGGACATCAACCCTGCAAAGTATGAGAAAGCCAAGGAGTTTGGAGCCACTGAGTTTGTGAACCCGAAGGACCACAGCAAGCCCATCCAGGAGGTTCTGGTGGAGATGACTGACGGTGGCGTGGACTATTCCTTTGAGTGCATTGGAAATGTGCAAATCATGGTGAGACTTACTTGGTGATAAAATTGTTCTGTGAAGACATCATTCAGAAATAGCAGTAATTAACATAAAACTCTTTGAAGAATTAAAGCTGGGGTAGGCAACATCTGGAAATCAAGCTAGCTGTAGCATGAGGCTTGAAAGGAAGCAACTTAGCCACTCCCTCCCTGTTTTAATTAAACAAGAACAAGGTGAAGGGTGGGTCGGAGCTACGGAGCAAAAACGGGAATGACGGTGAGATCAAAAAGTGGTCATTGGAATACGACAGTGATTCAGCGGATTATGCCAATGTTGGAGTTGCATACTGATCCCAGCAGCAGTATGCCAGTTGTCTTTGGCAGCACACACCAATCGGCAGACTGGTAAACTGGTTCATACAGTGGTATACCACTTGTCTCTGTCTGGTACACACTGTTACCTAACACCTATAAAAAATAATAAAAAAATAAAAATGCTATTCTTTATTGGCAAAGTAAGTTCAACACGGTGACATAAACCAAAGAATGCATATTTTTATGTTGTCTGTTCATCCATGCACATGTGCACATTTGGTTTCTCAAAGATGAGTTAGTTAATAATTCCTAGAGGAGCTCATTTCAGCTAACAAGCTAAATCACAGCACTTGGACAAATGGATACCATAAAGAATCTCACACTGACTGTCTATGGTGGCCGGGTGGTCAGTGATGCCTCTAAAACTATATCAGGTGCAAGTAATACATACATTCCGATGTATATACCTGTCATAACTAACGCTGTCCTAGTAAAAAAAATAAAAATAATTATGATAATGCAAATTCTATGATGATAGCAAGTGGTTACCCATTTAAAGTTAGCGTTAATGTGGAAATGCAAAAGGTTTGTTGATGCTATAAGAGAAATGGTATAGATTAGTCAGACTGCTGTGGTGGCAATGCGAAGATGTAGCTTGTTCAATGAAACTGGCTCTATTACAAGTTTACTGTAAGTAAACAGTAAGATGAGTGGGATACCACTTAAGGGACCAGTATACTGCTCCAGTGACCGGCATATGCAGCTGAACAAACAATTGTACAACGACCACTTTTTCGACCAAAGTTGAGATAGGTATGCCGCTCCATTATTGGCATATGCTGCAGAACCACTAACAGGATACCAACAACCACTTTTGAATCCTGTCTTCACTCCTATTTTTGCTCCACAGCTCCATCTCGCCCTTAACCTGGTTGTTTTTCATTTCGTTGTCGTCGCTCTCTCTTTTAGATGATTGTCTCGATACGTCGCTCTTCCTTTTTTTGGGTTGCTTTGCTGTTTTGGGGTTGTTGCTAAAGCTGGAAGAGCAACTTTTCCTCCTGGGTTGTTGACGTGAATGCACACCTTCCTTTGTAGAGCAGCCAATAGGAACATGCGTTCTCTAAAATGACTCGTGATTGGCTGAAAAAACATCCATCACAGTTTTTATTTTATTCAGCCTGAATACATAGCCAAAGAGAGGTGCAGAAGTCTAGTGTTTTTTCAGACCACCTGACTTACAGAATGCTTAAGAGATAATCTCCCTACCTCAGCTTTAATTCTATTCATTGATCATCCCTGTTTGGTAGATGTACATATTAGAGCCAGTGCAGATTTACATAACGTTCATTGTACGCAACAGGTAGCTCAAGCAGCACAAAGTCTGAACAGTTTTCACAGAACACCAGAAGAATTAGCATGTCACTGTTTCAGAGAGCTGCTCTGGAGGCATGCCATAAAGGATGGGGTGAGAGTGTCATCATCGGTGTAGCCGGAGCTGGACAGGAGATCTCGACCAGACCGTTCCAGCTGGTGACAGGCCGCGTGTGGAGGGGCACAGCCTTTGGAGGTGACTGACTGCATTAGAAAATCAACTTGTCACAAAGGGCTTAATGTGGTCTGGCTGCACTTTCAGCCTCCATTAGTTCAAAGCCTTTTGCATATTTTAATCATGGGTAATCTCTCTTCTTTAAAATTTCATTTTACAACACAAAATTGTTTTTTTTTTAACATAAGCTGAGTTTAAACTGGAGCTCAAACTTTTCTTTTAATATTTTGAACATGTAAGAAGCATGTTGATTTCCAGTGACAATGTATGTATCTCTTAGGAGTATTTCATTAGCCTGAGGTAGTCATGGAGTTACTGTTAATTTCAGTATGAAATAATGAAGTTTATTATCATTTTTGATATTTTAGTTGTTTTACCATGTAAAGCCTGAGCTGCTAATCATCTTCTTTTGGTTGGGGAATAAATGCCTTGCACTAAGCCTTTCGGTGAAATATTAATACCATTCAAACAGAAATGATCTGGCTAAATGAAAATTCCAGTTCTTAAACTGGTGTTCATATTGACCCCCAGGGTGGAAGAGTGTGGAGAGTGTTCCCAAACTGGTGGAAGACTACATGAGTAAGAAGCTGAAGGTGGATGAGTTTGTGACCCACACGCTGCCCTTTGAGAAGATCAATGAGGGATTTGATCTCATGCATGCCGGGAAAAGGTGAGAATCGTTTGTTAGTGCGGTGAATGCAGAAATACATGTTTATTCCAGTTTTCTTTGCTTTAAAATCCCTTTCACTGTTTTTAATTTTCTAGTGTTGTGTGGGCTCAAGTTTATTTCATATCCAACCCTTATCATTTTGTTTTTTCTGATTTTTCCCATCGCAGTATCCGTGCAGTGTTGACCTTCTGAAGCACCTGAAACATTAACGTCCTTCACATCCGGCCTTTAAACAATCAACCTCCATAGTTGCACTTAATGTTTTTCTCTGCACTTGTGTAATTGTTTTGATTGTGTAATGTCAGTATTAGAATATCAATGTTATTAACAGCAGATTAGCTGTGTGAAACAAACAAAAAAAATAAAATCATTAAATTTTTTTGAAAATTGAAACTGTCAACAGTGAGTCTCTTTTCAGTCTTGTTTCAAGACTTCATAGCATGAAAACATTTCATATTATTCAACAGTTCTTGTACAGTGTCACGTTAATACTTATGCCAAACACTGAATTTTAAAAAACATAAATGTTGACATTGAATAATTAAGACTGTTTTACATAACTCAATATTTAAAAAAGAACAAGTATTTTAGTTTAAACGTCTTAAACACTTAAAAATGCACTCACATGGACTTTTGATAGGTTCATCAAAAATAGAGAGAGCACAACTGACAGGATCACAAGCTTCAGTATGTTTTAACCTCATATAAGTTTTTAATCCAGAGAAAAATGGTTCACTGGTGCACATTACTTCTAAGCATACACATCATAGAGTATAAGTTATATTTATGGGTAGAGTATTGTAAGCCTAAAACATTAGCAGGAATGTCAGACACAGAAAGACACGAGTTTATTGGAGGTGTTTGGAATATGATACCAAAGCACAACAATCATTAACACTGCCCGTACTCTCACCTAGTCTCCTGCATACAGATAAACAGTACGTGCGATCCATGACAAGCAGGTACACAGAAAATAATGTATTTTGTCCAAGTATGCTGCCACAGATTGTGTGTCGTACTTTTCAATCTTTGTCATCGCATTGCACATTATTTACATTGAACTAATTCTGTTTGCTGTTCGAATGGACATCCTTGTTTCACGTCTCCTGTGATGACCATTTAGACTTCAAATGTTTACAATCAAAGCATTATCAATGAACGGATGAAAGAAAACTGGCATAATTCATTTAAACTGAAAAAATCTCGTATTTCTCTGAACAGGCTTCAGAAATCCCAGCTTGACCACCTCGTCCTCCTCACTTTTATTGCTCTTTATGCATGTCATTTTTATTGATATTGTCATGCCTTAAATGTTTTGTGATACTTCTGAAAACCAAAATAAATTTCAGTTGGCCTTTATAGAATTTCAGTATTATTTGATGTACTTAATTTTCCCTCTAATATATTTTAATTATCACTTAAAAGACAGCTGAAGGCTACTGCCTCTCATAAACGTAGGTTTTGTTTGTTTTTGTAATCTTTTCAGGATGTATACAGACAGTAAGTAAAGGAGGATGACTACAAACTCTGGACCAACATGTACTTGCGTTCATTTTTGCGCATGCGCAGTGTAGAGCACCAGATGGCCCAATCAGCTATTTTAACACACGCCAAAAACTGAACGTGATTTCCAGAAGATGGCGACCGCCCTGGTGGTGAGTGTTACTGCAACACAGAGAGCCAAAGCCATTCAGCCATAATCAATGGTTTTATGCACCCTGATGTGATAAATAAATCAGGACACAGACGGAATTAAAACATTTAGCTTCAGTGACGGTAAACGTCCGTAAAGTTCCTGTTGTGACTTTTTGCAGGTGACGGAAACAAGCTAGCCAAACATTAAGTTAGCATTTATAGTGAAATTAACACTGACAGTTGTCGCGTTTCATTTAAATTAAGATAATTCCTAACGTCAACGTCTTCAAGGATGCTTTTATTAACGCTGACTGACTGACACTCATCTAAAACAGTGTTGAAATAGACGGAGTGAACAAGTTACGTTACCGTTACCCGCAGATGAACTCTGATGCTCGGATGAATGAGGGACGCACGCGGGGCTTCTGGTATGTTCCAGCTTCGACAGACAGCTAACGTTAACTTAGTCAACCGTTAACCGACACTGGAATTTTTTTTAACCAAATAATACCTGTTGTACTAATGACAGCTAGTTTTTTTTTTAACTTTTGCACAATTATTTCGTTACTGCACTCTTAACGTTAGTGACGCTATCTGCAACGGTGCATTTCTTAACTTTTTAATGTTACTTAACTGGAGGGATAATATGTAACGTCAGGTCTAAGCAAGTTTGGTGTCCGGGATCTAAGGCGTTCCTGTTACATTGTGTGGGTGAAAGAGGGTTTGCCATTTGCCACAGTTGGTAAACTCACATATTAAAATAATCCAAACAAGTCCTTCTCTCTTGTTCAGAATAATAGCTGACAAAAACGTGCAGAGATACGACAGGATAAAGTGAAAAAGATTAAATATTGGTCTTATGGACAAGGGTCAAAACAAACATTTGTCCTGTGTGCTCTTGTGTTGTTGACATTTTTCTGAAAGTGCTTTTTGATGTGACTTTGTAGCGTTAAGTTACTGTTATTTTTCTCAGGTGTCAACTTCAGTTCCTGCAAATCCTAAAGAGGGAAAATGTGAGAAAAACATTCAAAAGGTTGTGAGTCCTGAATCCTACATCAAGCACCCATTACAAAACAAGTAAGACTGCAGCTCTCTTCCCCTCTAACCCCTTTTCCCCCAATAAACAAGTGCTTCAGTGCAAGAATTGGTGCTAATTAGCCTTATAATATTGTTCTAATTATTTAAAATACAGTACGTAAGTGGCTAAGAGTAAAGCAGCAGTGTTATTGGACATTTGTGCATCTCTTCAGTGAAACAAGGTGTCAGGGTCTTTGATTTGCAGGTGGGCTCTTTGGTTTTTCAAGAATGACAAAAGCAAAACGTGGCAAGCCAATCTCCGTCTCATCTCCAAATTCGACACTGTGGAAGACTTCTGGGCGTAAGTATATTATTGCTATAATTGCATTGAAAGCTGTAGAATCACACATCAGGTCTGTTCATAATAAAATTGGTAGCAATATCGGTGTAACCATTTGGCAGGGAAAATTTAATTTGAATGCTTGTACATCATGTATTGGATTTTCTGTTATTGAAAACATTAATTTGATTACCTGCGTCCTCACCAAAAAGCTGTGCTGCAATTTGGAAATTAGCTTTTAAAATTAATTGTTTTGTGGTTTTGTCACCAAGCGAGGCAGCGCCAGCTGTTGCGCAGATGTCTCTGCCAGGACACTGAAGAGTTTTCTGTTATGTGTAAAATATTCTCTGCTCTTCCCAGATTATATAATCACATTCAGCGATCGAGTAACTTGATGTCTGGCTGTGACTACTCGCTCTTTAAGGTAAGAGCACATCGCTTTTTCTCCTTCTTTACATTTTACAATGTACTCTCTTAAAATGTAAACGTAGAGAATTGTGCTAGCTTTCACTGTTTTTAGATATTCGGGTCAGTTTGAGGCCACTGGCAGTGTAGTTGTGATGCACTTGTCGAGATCCAAAGAGAGAGACAATTTTCTTTTGGTGCTTCGTAATTGTGGTCATTAGAGCAAACACTATTAAATTACAAAGAAACCAACAGAATTAAAACTGAAATCACACAGCCTGATGGGTAATTCATTTGTCTGAGTACCCATTGGGTGGGGGAATCAAAACACAATTTATCCAGATACTAGCACCAAGTCATTCTGTGCTTCAGTGCAATTCACTTTATCTTCTCTGGTGGCCACAAAGAGCCTATAAAGAGAGTTAGTTATGAGCTTCAGTCAAGACTGAAACTGGAACCCATTTGTCATAAATAACGTTGGACAGTTAGAGACAGAGGAAGGAAAGGTGTAATCTTGTACGTCAACATGGAGGAGAGAAATTATTGCTGTAGGATGAGGGTGGTTGCTGCTTTTACTGCCACATTTACATGCTGACATGGTTAACAAATGCACGTCTCACTAGACAAAGAAATGTTTCTTGACAGTTGCCATGACTGGCAGTTGAAAAGTGTATCACTTGTTCAGTGCAGCTCATGAATTCAGTGTGGTTGTTTGATCCACACCCGAGGTTTACTGGCAGCTGAATGAGCAGAAAATTTTCACAAGTTGATAATTGAGATAGTGAGTGGTGTTTTTCTGCCAGACAGATAAATATAAATAATGAAAAAATGCTAAAATAAGTTGCCAAATACACTTTGGCAGTTGCTAATATTCCTGAGGCTGCTCCCAAGTGAAGTCTGGAAACAGATGACATGACTTGAGTGAGAGCACAGCTCCAAAATTAGAAAATGAGAATGTGGCAGATAAGTCTAAATGTATATCTACTTAACTTTATGTTGGGATTTTAGTACGTAAGTTCTCTGTTGAAGTTGTGGTTGCTGAATGAGACTTTTTTTTTTTTATTGTTCATACATGTGAACTCTGTAGCACACATCTCATTATTTTAGAGAACCAAGCAGATCAGAAGATTGTAATTACCTTAATACCTGTTTCAAGGCTAATAAAGAAAGCAGTGCAATATGTACTTGGATCTAGAAGAACATTTACTGAATGTATCCAGTGGATACAGAAGTGTAACTATTATGTAGTTCTTTTAAATAATGCTTGTAGAGTTACAACAGTTAGTCTACTTTGGTCCTGTCAAGTTAGTGTTGCTGTGTGTGTTATGCTGTTCTCCTAACCTGAAGAAAAACAGATTATTTATGATGTGTAAATGTAACTTCTCTTTGGATACAGGATGGGATTGAGCCGATGTGGGAGGATGAGCGGAATCGACGAGGCGGCCGCTGGCTGATAACTCTCTCCAAGCAGCAACGTAAATCAGACCTGGATCAGTTCTGGTTGGAGACGGTACGTTTAATCCTGTAGATTTTGTTTACTCTTTAATTATTATTCATATATGTGGACCCATGATTCCGAGGAACACATTTGGTCACATCACAGCTAGAAAAGCAGAGGTGTAAATAAATAAAAAGCTGTCCCAGTTTCATTTAGCTGCTTTGGTGTTAGGGTCATGATTTGGTGCATGCTGACAATCATTCTGCTGTGGCTTTCTGGGACACTTGAACAGAACAGACACATCATTAAATTCATTAGTAACATCTGTGCTTTTCCTCTTGTGAGAAGTTAAAATGTCTGCTTGGAAAAACGCCTGTAGCCTTTTGCTGCCAACGAAAAGGATCTGCTCCTCAATAACAAGGCCGTTAGGAAAAATGTCTTTTGTTCACAGCTCTTGTGTCTTGTGGGTGAAACCTTCGACGACTACAGTGACGACGTGTGTGGAGCCGTCATTAACGTCCGAGCTAAAGGAGATAAAATAGCAATATGGACCACAGACTACGAAAACAAAGAGGCCATCACACACATAGGGTGAGCTGATGGTGCCACAATCTTAGTATGTCCAAAAGATACTAAATGTATTTTTAAGTTATAGAAAAGGGAATCTTTTTTTGTATCTATTTTTTAAAATATATATCGTTTTTAAGCTGAACCTCTCCTTTTAAAATAATGCCCTTTTTATACATGTAAAAAGGCTGTGAAAGGTTCTGTTTTTAACTCTCAAGTATTTTATTTCCAGTAGTTTAAATGCACCACTTATTTTTTTAAACTTCCTAGTACATTGTAAACCAGTGTAGAACACTATTTTCACAGCCGGGCAGAAAACTCCAGTATCTTGTTTCAGCTTGTCAGAGCTGCGTAAGAAATCCCTCTGGGGAAATTCATATCAAAGATACAGCACCAGCGGACAGTCTCACCAAAAAAATTAAAAAAAAGTTTGTTGCAGCAGGATAATAGAGAGAACATTGCAAGGATTATTTGATTTTAAAGAGCAGTGTCTTCACTAATATGCAGTGTGTGTGTTTGTTCTTTTTTTGCCTCTTCAGGCGCGTGTATAAAGAGAGATTAGGCGTTCCGCCAAAAGTGATCATTGGATACCAGTCGCACGCTGACACGGCCACAAAGAGCAGCTCCACCACCAAAAACAAGTTCGTCGCCTGAGGACCGATAACCAGAATCATCCACCTTGGGGTTTTTTTGTTGTTGTTGTTGCCGCCAGCGAAGATTTTCTGTAATTTATCAGTGATTGTAACAGATGTGTTTATCCACTTAAAAACATCCGAAGTGGAGATAATGTCGAGTCCCTTTTCTTTGCCTATTTGTTGCCACTTTACCGAAGCTTTTGTTAATAGTTACAGTTAAAATGTAGCACTGTTGTTTGAGAGCTTCATGACTTTTTTTTGTATTGGTGAGCTAAAAACGAGCTAAAGACGAGTGAAAGACGGTTTGATGACTTGATTTTGTTTTCAAAAGCGGCTGCCTAAATGTGGAGAATTTGTTTTTCACCCCTTAATGTATATCAATTTTCCCTGCAAAGCGCTTGATGTTAAAAGGCAAAAAATAAAATATTTTCTACTTTGTTATAAGCTGTAGCTTTCTGTCAGTAATGCATTTTGCCACTCAGTCTGTATATATAAATGAATTAATTTATTTAATATTTAGTTACCATTTCAGTTTTCAGCAGTGCATTGTTTTAACCCACAGCTTTGAAAAGTGAAGGAAACTTGTTTTCTTAGAAATTTCCACAGTCAGAATGTATTGATTACATTGTGCTTTTGTTTGTCACGTTGTTGAAAAATTGCAAATAGAGGCACTTGGTTTAGTTTCTTGTTGAGCAGTTTGTGCAAAATGTAAAAAGGTAAAACTAAGATGTATGCTTAAATAAAAAGAATTCTTATTTGTTAGAGAAAGCTTTAAGGAGGACAATGTTTTCTAACTAACTTTGTTTGTTTATTTTGCACAAGCCATGAGAGAGTTTACAGAGATGAATTTTTGAATGTTTGCTTGGTGATTGCACTTTGTTTACCACTTAGTTTGTTTGCATTTTGTAATTTGCATTCCAGAATTTTGTCTGTTTTCTGTGGCATAAACAAAAATAGTTTTATTTAGAGGTTTTGAACTGTGCCTTAAATGTATCACCTGCCCCATATTTCTAAGCAGAGAATGTACAAAGGAGTGATGTAAATAAACATGTACAGCGAAGGTGTTTAACAGTTGGTTATTTTTTATTGTTAAATTATGACGTGCCATGTTTTTGCTTTGGAAAAACAGAAAATAGACTGTTCCATCCCAAGCCGTCCCAAATATTAGCATAACGACCAAATACATGCATCCACCTTTAGGGCAGGACATTAAGATATTATATCCTATCGAGATATAAATTATGTATCAGCTTAGATATTAGATATTGTCACAATATGATATGGAAAGGCTGCATCACAGAAAAGTGATGTAATTTTCTCTACTAATACATTTCTACTTATTTTAGTACTTGGCTTTACCCACTTAGTCATTTTATCCACATTACCAGTAATTGTTGATCAAAAACAGAATTGTATTAATATTTGTTGAAAGTATCAATGATCATCCACACAATATTGTTACATTAGAGAGGGAAATTGGTTTAAATAAAAAGTTTGATTTTGTTTCCCAGTTCTAGCATTAAGAGCTTTAAAAAATATCAAGATATATATTGTGTATTGAGGTACAGCCTGAAAATATCCCATTATAACTTTAAGCCCATATCGCCCAGCCCTGTCCACCTTTCTGCCCCTCAGCAGCACGGAGAGTGCAAGGGAAGAGGGGCTGCTATGTTGAATGTGTTTGTCTTGCCTGCCTGACTCACTGATCCTTTATCTGACTGAGGTTGAAGCAAGTTAGAATCTATGGCCGGCTGTCAATCTGAAATATCAGCAGCCTGACTTGGCTGCTTATTGATAAATCCATGGTGCTGTCTGTGGTGCTGAAAGAGCAGAAGGATTTGTAGTTGTGCTTTTTTCTTTCAGTCTCATCCTTCTGTCTGTTTCAGGTGGTGATATTAAGAAATACACAACCAAAAAATAAATGAAATATAATTTCCTGACCAGAGCCAGCCCCTTAACAAATGGCCAGCATGTATGCTAATAACAGGTGGCTCAGTCATCTCTAATATCTCAAAACATCTGTGGCTTCTGTGGCTCACTACTTTAACTTATGATGAGTAATGCAAGCTTGTCATCATGTTTTTTCCTTAATCAGATGTTTTCTCGAGGCTGTTGGAAACATTTTCATACAGAACAGTCACCAGTATCTATTTTCTCTCTGTGTCGCACTGACTTTATTATATTTGTATTCAGATTTTCTGTTCGCTTCCTGAGTATTTAAGGTAGATAAAGGGATTTCTGCAGTAGCCATAGCTACAGTAATTTATGTCCCAGTCGGCCCTCGCCTTTATTAGGCTGTACAAACTGCAACAGGACTTAAAAGGGCTTGAAGTAATCTATGACATCCATTGACTGCTGCTCGAGAGCAACAGCAGCACAGCCCCTCCCGCTCCTTTGAAATAAGCTCCCCTGTAATTGACACAATCAATCAAGGCACATTTTCACACTAGAGACAACTAAGAGGAAATTAGAAAAGAGAGCCAAGGAAATGTCTTCAGAGGTTGTAAGGTGAAGAGTTTACCTTGTGAAGCACAAGACAACAAGAAGCTTCTGTTCAGAGTGCGCGAGCCTTTTTAGTTTTGTCACTGGTGGTGATTCGAACCAGTATTTGCATTTAGTGTGCGTCTGACTCTGCAAAACTCGGAAAATATAGAGGATGGAAACAAAACTGATAAAATCTTAAATCAAGACTGCAAGTCCGATGGCTTCGCTGCAGAATTTTATCATAGTTCTCGTCTGTCAAGACGGCTGACGTGTGGTCTGCCACAATGACACACGCACTCAAATATTTCAGGCCCGTAAGTAAAGAACAATCATAAGAAAGTTTGATAAACTAAGATGGGAAAAGTTTGACATAAAATGTAGCTGTATGGTTGCTGGAGTGTCCTTTGCTGACCCTGCAGGTTGACTTTATTTGTTCAATTAACTGATAATTTCCACTAACAGTGATGACTGAAAGAAAGTTAAAAGTGGGTGATATACTTTACTGATCCTAAATTGGAAATTTATGTTGTTACAATACAGGTTATTTAATCATTCCACAGACAGTCACATATAGCAATAAATAGATAACATGAAAAAAATATGTGTATTTA